>JAVYIG010001603.1:0-317308 GCA_035222895.1 Strongylocentrotus droebachiensis | reverse complement strand
CCCTTTCCCTGAGATCTACACCAATTTCTTCTCAAAACATAATGAACTATTAAGATTGATGCAGAAAATGTCAAACATTTACTTTTACAGGGGGGCCTATACACCCTACAAGCTCTGCTATCTAGTCGATCGGCTCTCCTTCCCTTTCAATTTCATGTTTATTTTTGTAATGTATTTATTGTATTGTATTGTTCAGATTGATCTATATGTATATTAATATGACAATATGTTAAAATGTACCATCATTGTAAATATGAACAATTGAGAGAGGAAAAATAAATGAATTGAATTGAAATTGAATTGAATTGAATTGAATTGAATTGAATTGAATTGAAAAAAAAGTTTGAACCCATTATTGTTAGCACTTTCAATTTTCTTTCCTTTTTCTCATGTTTGACATTTTTGTACAGAAGCTTTTATTCAACGTTGGTGCACTTCCGTCTGCAGCGGAAAAATGATGAAATTTGAACTTCGAAACATAAGACGAGGAAGAAACGTTCATTTATTGCAAAGATGCGTGTGATCATTGGAATAGCAGCTTCATTATTAGTAATTTTATGTCTTTGTCTACTTGTTTTGCCTTTTACTTTGACTGTATTCCTTGTTTTAACGATCGGTTCATTCATTGCTTTTCACTTGTCACAAAATCCGGCCGGTGTCTCGCGAGCTCTGGCCCACGTGCAGTCTTTGTCCGCGGCTGCCCCGAAGTTCTGGGCGCCTAGACCGGAAGAGGAGGCCACAACTCGTCGGACAACAGCCAAACCATCTTCGCCAACTTATCAACCAAAGCTTACAGACAGCATCAAAGAGAGAGGAAAGGAAAACATCAATAATTATGTGAGATCAACTCTGAAGCCAAGAAGTTTGGGAATGCTGTAGAGTCGAGTGAATTTCATGGAAAAAGTCCACAACAAAGCCAAAGTTGGGTTCCTCTGAAAAATTCCACTGCTGCAAATTTTTCACATGGAGTCCACGACCAGCCACTGACAAGTCTGAAGGATTCAATTTTTCTACTGGATACAATTTTGATAATAAAGTCTCATTCTCGAGACTCCCATTGTCACCTATCTACCCCCCTAACAAATCAATAGACAGGTAATTATACTTTAAATTTGTCAATATATTCACCTGTATTCACCAAATGCCAAAGCCATGTTTAAATAATTTTTTATCTCTGCCCGTCTACCGTCCTCTGGACTGGTTTAACTTTCATCATGTTCATGTCCTCTCCCGTGGCCTTTCTCTCTTTAACTAATTTTCTTACGTTTACCCTTCAGATCTAGACTAGACTATCACTATGTTTCGTTCTTTTAACTTTGTTTGCTTGTTTTTTTTTTGCATGATCCATGCCATGTGCATGACTCCTTTTTTTATGTAGAAATCTTTTAAATTAGACCCTAGATCTATGTTGTTATCTGATTTTCTTTTCTTCTAATGAAACAATGAAAAAATCCATCAAACCTGAAAGTGAGGATTTAAAGAAAGAACTTGCATGTAGGTTTAGCAAAATACATGTACCGGTAGACTACCTCAAATTTGAATGTAATTTCAAGATATTTTCAACTTGTTTCTGCATAGGTGTGGTCAGATTGAAAGGAAATTTTATCCCGTAAACTTGCATTAAAATTGATGCTGTAACATTTGTAAATTATGAGAAGAATCTCTACTGGCCTGATAAGATGTGAACTGATTATGATAAAGAATGACCTTGTTCATGACTTTTTTTCCTTTTTTTTTAAAGTTTGTTTTGCTTGTTAACATTTCTGGTTTAAATCAATCAGAAAGACTCTTTTTAAGTAAAGGAATAGATGTACCTTTGGCTTTAATCAGATTCTGCAATGTTGTCTACCGGTAGATTGAATTTAATAATAACTATCGGGTATGGTTTTAAAACTTGTGTCATGAGTCACAAGTTGATTTATTTGTAGAAGATGTATATTGTGGTAATGATCTATCAACTCCTGTCTCATACTCATGTGAGCAATTGTGATTAAGATGCACATGTATATGTACTTGATGATTTTTTTTTTTTGGTGCCTCTAATGAGGTGTTTATATACATTCAAACATCAAAATAAAATTGTGAGAACAAATACAATTGACGCACAATGTTTTCAATTAGAAATCACATATTTTTTTCTCAGCTTTACAATATTTTGCCACTTTTCATCTAAAGTGCTTGTAACAGTTTCTTTGGCAACCTCTGGTCTGGCTTTTTAAGCTCCTGATTTACTACAATTCTGTTTTTGATTTCTCTTTCAAGTTTCAAATACGTATCTTAGTTTGAAACGGTTTTTCATTAAATCCATACTTATTCCGGGTTATTTTTTATGATGATGTGTGTCTCTAGTACATGTTGCAGAGGTATGCGAACATCATCAGCAATATTCAGGGGGAAAAAACTTGCCTGTTTAAGTTTTAACAATACAGCATGATCAAGTATCTTGGGTCACTTTATTCTTACAATTCCATCAATTTGAAATTTTGAACTCTAGATTATCACCTTAATCATGTGCAATTTCTAGGTTATTTTTGTACATCATACATGTATATGTTAGCCAGTAATCCTAGCTCCATTTACACACACATGTTTGAAAAGAGCAGTCAGAAATAGTAGGCAGTTCATCTGTATGGTCTGCAGGGATATGAGTGTGAGTCGGTTTATGAATGGGATTAATGCCATAAAACATCCTTTCCAATACCAATGGATCAACCGGTAGGGTTTTCACATTAAACATTGAAAGAGAACTTCATGAGTGTTGACTTGCAAATTTATTACTATCTCAAATTTCACATATTTTGTAATGTTGCCAATAAAAACCTGCCACAACATACATGTACACTGAGACACATCCAGATGATTAGTCATTGGTTTGGTTGACTCTTATATTTTCTTTCTTCTCCAGTCCCGAATTGGATTTGAGCTCGACGATGCTACGCTTCAACTCGGGCCAGGATTCTTTGCTTCATCCTAGCATGCACTACCCAACCCACCAACCTGACCTGGTGGCCTCCCCCGGTCTGCTTCCTTCGGTCAGCTGGCTCAAGGATGGAGGACTGTCCAGTCCTAGACATAGGAGAGGTCTACCCAGGGTACACAGTCCAGTCATGGTCAAGATCGCCAGTCCATTCCCAGACCGTCCGGCCAGTCCTCTGTAAGTACTAGTAGTACATTAGGTTTATTTAGGTACATGTACATGTACATTAGGTTTATTTCGATAAATGTACATGAATGCGAAGATTACGTATTTACATTTGCTCATGTGCAAATTAGTTTACTTCAGAACATAACCAACCCTGAAGAAGTGGCCGAGGATTACAAGATCTACCTCTCCTTGTATCATGGGATGATAAATGATGATGATGTAAGACATAATGAGTCAATGACACTTTCACACTTGATGTGGGCTAAACGGTTTTCATGTTGGAATATATACATTAGCCCCATAAATAACTGAACATAAAATGTAATGAACAATGGTGAGTTGGTGCCTATTTGGGCAAGACACTTACTTGGGGTCAATGTTTAACAAAGCATTGGTTCAGTTTTGCCCCATAGCAACAGAAATGGACTCTTTCTTGATATTTTTTCCAAGAATCTTTGGAGACAAATTAAAACTTTGAGAGATACATTTTGCTAGAATATTGATGTAGCCTGACTAGTCCAACTTGTATTGTAAGACTGCTCTATTCTCAAGAGAAACATGAAAAATATATCTCCATTAATTTCAGGTTCCCTACATGTATGTTTCAAATTTCAATGAGAAATGTTCTTCAAAGGGGGTGGGGGGGGGGGGGTACGGTATTTATACCAAGTTAGACAACAGTGATTGCCTGAAGACAGCTGGATGAAATCTTAATACATTACCACTTCACTTTTAATGAAGAATGAGAGATAAGGAAAGATCAATTTTCAACTAGACCCAAAAGTTCTGAAATTTTTTTAAGCCTACACAATGGGTTTTCATCTAAATTCATCCATAGATGTTTGAATTGTCAGTTTTTTTTAATTAATGAATCATATATTTTTATTCTCTGGCAGGTTTAGAAAACTAGCATCAGAGAATGATAAGCAGAAAGCTAGCAGTGCAGATAAGGTCATTATGGCTATCAAACAGAGGCAGAAGAGGACGGCGCAGGACGCTAACACGGAGACCAGTAGTCCAATAGCGCCCTCTGATGTCAGAAGTGAATCAAAGAGGAGGTAATTTACAAAGTCTGTTCAGTCTACAAAGAAATTGTTGATTCGTTGATGTGTATTTATGTGCACACTAAGTACAATTTATATTCAAAGTAATAAAAAACGAATAAAGATCTTTTGTACTTGTCCAATAAGTTTCATTGGCATTAGAATACTAAAAAAATGAAATAATTTTTTTTTTTTTTAAACAGCTAAAATCATGTCAAATTTGTTATGAGGGCCAGGCAGAAAATAGAACATCAAAAGTGGTAGGCTATCAGGAAGTAAATAATTTTCTATCTGTATACTGGTATGTACTGCAAAAATAAGAGCAACTAGATATTTGCACTTTAGAAGTAAGTACTCTGAACCTGTGGCAAATTTTTTGCATCCTTTAATTTCATTTACAATCCTACTCTCTATTTACATGTACATGTAGATAAAGTAAGATGTTGGAAGATTAACAAACTGTGAGCGATTATTCTATTTTTAAATGTAGATATTTTAAAGCTTGGGGTACATTTGTTGGGAAATTACAATTTCTGATCAAATTTAATCTGCATGTCTTCTTTACTTTCCTGCACTCATAGAAAATTGGAAAGCACCTCTGAGAAAGACGTATGGAGAAGTAATATGGATATGGATTTAGATCCTATGCCTAGGCGTAAACATACGGACAGAGTCTTCAGGCCGTCAAGATACGGAATCACATCACCCACACCAAGAAATCCAATTGTCAGCTCCTTCAGTTCATCTAGGAAATCCCAGGTAAGTTGTATTAAAGGTGATAATGGAAGTCATGTTATCTCCTATTAAAGGCATCGTTTAACAATGTTAAATATAAGATGTATGGCCCTACATGTACGTGTTACCAGTGTCTGTGATATGGTGTAATTTTGAAGCCCTATAAAAATTGTGTTTCAAAATGATTGTGAAGTGCCTCAAAAAAGTAAAAATCTTTGAGTGACCGGTTTTACCATACCGTAAATCTCTGTGTATAAGGCTCACTTTTTTTCCAACGGAAAAAATTAAAAGTCGGGAGTGCGTCTTATAGACAGATACAGGTTATTTTGAGTCCTCAAAATGCTACTTTGTAGTGGTTTTTGACCATCTCTGTGTCTCAACATGAATAACATAGAATACAGAATATTATCTACTATTTGAAGTTCACCTACGTTCCTAATTTGAAGGGAAGAGAGTTTTTTTGTTTGTTTTATTACTCAGAAGTAAAACAAAAAAATTGTATATTTGTACTTACAAATAGGGGATAGTTATAAGTCTTGTGGTACACTTTTTATTCAGGATGAACACCCTGATGATATATCCCTGCAGTTTACAGCATCAGTTTTGTCATAGCTTTTCAGGAGGGGAACAATTGTGGGCACACATAAAAAAAGAGCCCTTTTCATGTGAACATAGTAGTCAGAGACATTCTTGCCGTATCAAAGCTTCTTGCTCAATTCTATTCCTCCAACTGTTCATGATATAGAGTACATTAAAGAGAAGAATGGATACATCATCCATAGAGGTAGAAGAGGAGGAGGGTGTGTCACCCATCAAGAAGAAGGCCCATCCTCAGGCGTCTCAGCAATCTCCTGGTCCCCAGAGCCCCTCCAAGAGGACAAGCGCCCCTCAACCAAGAACCCCTGGGTTTTCATCGATTAGATCTGGCGGTAGAGCCCTCTACCTGGAGAAGAACACTGGACTACCAGCAACAGGGTCACCCTGTAAGGAAGCAGGAACAACGCCTCAGAAATCGAGTCTGAAGGGGAAACTGTTTACTCCCAAGAGGACTTCATTTGCTCCGGTAAGTTCTAGGATGTTGTTCACTTTTGTATCTCCTTGACCAAATCTCCTGGCATGCTGGCATCCGATTGACCAATGGCGTTTGGTCAATTCCAAGTTCGTGGTCACTTTTACCTTGGAATTGTTTCCTCCATTTAATAGACAGATGATGATATCGTTGCCGTAACCATGGAGACATAAACTGACCATCGGCAAATGAAACATGTACCTCGTCTCGTTTACGAAGTATTAGCCATGTCGTCATATTGATAGAATGTATACAACAACTGGACGTTGTCTTGAGTCATAGACAAATTCTAACTGGCTACCATCAACTAAATAGTTTACTCCTAAATTTCTCTGATGATTCTTAAACATGTTCTGACCAATTGATAAATCTGAAATTTGAATCATTACATTCTCATTGGGGTTATACAACTTTGTTTCTAAAAATGTTACATTTTGAGGAGAATAAAAACACTTTGATGTTTTCTGTAATAATTGCATATTTCACCTTGGTTGTAAAGTATGCTTGTGGCATTATTTTTGCAGATTGGCATTATATGGATATATCGGGCCATCAAAGTGGTCCTTCGCTGTTTTTAAAGAATTTCCCAGACAAGAATATGCAAAACATGTGCGCACTTGACAGAGTTGCCAAGACAGTTGGGATAAGCGTGCATGAGAGTACCCTGTCAGATATTGTGTTTGTGTTTTTATGTTTGACAGAGAGTAGACACACCAGGTGAGTACACTGCTGCTGATAACAAGGAAGACAGAGCTCAGGCAAGGCAGAGAGGAAGTTACCTCAAAGAGATGCTCATGCAGGAGACCGAAGAAGACACCTCAAAAGGTAAATGCCAGACTTCGACAGAGAAGTAGTTTCTTAAAGAGAAAGTTGAGTTCTGGGAAGAGGTGAAAAATATTTTGTGAGCGTTATCATTCTTATCAAGTGTGAAAGAACATCAGATAAGACATGTTCCCTGAAAAGCATGGCTCTTCAAATGCCTTCATATTCGAAATATATCATGTAACATCGTAAAGCTCTGGGGTAGGATATTTACGCCACCTGTTCATGTAGTCCCATATACATCTTTCTGTGTACAGTGTTTGTAACTTTACCAAGACTTGGCCAAATTTCTTATCATTTTGATGATTCTAGAACCTTCCAAATTCTTATATGCTAGATGATCAACCTTTTCTGGTCGATTCCACATCGTTTCTTTCACAATGCAATCGCATGACCAGAACTCAACTTCATCTTTAATATTACTTGCCCAAAAGGTTACACCTCAGAAAGAAAGACTAGCCAAAATCATTGTAATCGTCAGGTTTCAGTTATCTGTTTTATTTTTGTAATTTTAAGATAGAAACACAAAGGAGCTAATCTTTCAGGTGTCATCAATTTCATAAAATGGGTCATTGTTGCAAAATTAATATTTCAAAAGGTTACACCTCAGAAAGAAAGACTAGCCAAAATCATTGTAATGGTCAGATTTCAGTTATCTGTTTTATATAGAAACACAATGGTGCTAATCTTTCAGGTATCATCAATTTCATAAAATGGGTCATTGTTGCAGAATTAATATTTTAAAAGGTTACACCTCAGAAAGAAAGACAAGCCAAAATCATTGTAATGGTCAGGTTTCAGTTATCTGTTTTATTTTTGTAATTTTAATATAGAAACACAAAGGTGCTAATCTTTCAGGTCTCATCAATTTCATAAAATGGGTCATTGTTGCAAAATCTATATTTAATCATTTCGGGTTCTTAGGAAGGATGATAGTTTGGGGAAATTACTTGAAAAGTAGGTCATTTCAACCAGGACAGTTAGATATTAATTACTCTATCTGAAGCCCCAATTACTTTTGCCCAATTTCTAAACACAAATATGAACTGTGAATAATCTGTGTCGTATACCAAGGTTTGTGAATGTTAGCTACGTTTTTACTCCTGGCAAGAATTGTTGGTATTGTCGTTCATGCTCTGAAAGTCAACGTATAATATCACAAACACTTTGTACATTTCTTATTTGTTTGCCGAATTGAAATGCCTTCATTAGTACTGTTTAATAAGAGCTTTACATTTCTTCAAATTTAAGCATACAGGACAAAAATTTATGGGAGCCATGTCTCCTTTTTTTGTCCTTATTCTTCAAGAGAATGACTGCAATATTGCTGGTATACCGTGTGACAATTTTTATAATATAAAGAGTACCAGTAAATTCAATGATTAGATTGTGAATTATTGCTCTATGAAGCCCAGATTCCGCATTTTTTCAAAGTTAAGTTTTTACAAATCTTATTTTGGTTTCCTTCCGTTTCTCAGGTGGTGATTCTACTGTCTCAGCTCCAAAGACAAATGCCTTGTTTACAGGAGCAGCAGCAACAACGACAACAGCCTCTAACCCTCTGACGACATTCTCTATAGGATCCTTTCCCAAGTCTATGGCTTCCACTACAAGTGCAGCACCTTCGGCTGTGTCTACAACGGCCACTACGTCTTCTGGAGGAACCCCTGCTCTTGGTATTCTTTCGACATCCGTACAGAAGACGAGCGACAACCCTCTTTTGTCAAGTAGTGACAAGCAGAAGCTTACAGCTACAAGCTCAGAGAAGACTGTCAAGATTGGAAATCCTGCTGCAGCACAACTGAACTTGTCATCCAGTGCTTCAGCAGCAGCATCGGTAGGAACTACTCCACAGAAGTCTGGAGAGACCGCTCTAGGTTTCAAGTTGCCAAGTGCACCTTCTATCGGGAATGGTCTGTTAAAGGTTCAAGCGACTCAGCCATCGTTCACGTTAGGTGCTAATCCCTTAGGTACGAGTCTTGGAAGTGCTTTAGGAGGCACTCAAGTGGACGCTAAAGTGCAGTCACTCAGTGCCAATAACAATGCGGTCACCACTTCAAGAGCTGGAGCTGGGGGTCCTGTGAAGACAACTCATCCTGGAACCCTCTCTGCCCCTATCGGTGGAGGGTTTACAGCTAGTGGGGCTGCTGCTCCCATTTTTGGAGGATTTTCGACAACAGCAGCTCCTGCTACATCAACTTTGACCACGACCTCATCCACAAAAACACAATTTGCACCCGCCTTTGGTGGTCCAGGTGCAGCCTCCGGAGTTCAGACCAGTGCTGGAATAACCCCAGGAACACCAAGCTCTCAGGCACAAGCAGGTGGATTCCAGTTTGGACAGACTTTGGGAGGCTCTACCTCAATCCCTGCTGGAGGACTCTCATTTGGGAAAATGTCTTCTGTTCCAGGTGGGTTAGCAACTCCATTTCAAGCTGCTGCACAGACATCTGCCCCAGCTTCAACAGTAAATAAACAAATGTCTTCTATGCCTGCTCCTAACACCACTGCACCTAGTGCTAAACAAGGTGGAGGACCACAATTCCCACCCATCTTTGGCCAGCAAGCTTCTACTAAACCTGCAGGAGCAAATGGACTAGGGCAAGGAGGTCCTTCCTTTGGATCCAATACCAGCCAGCCACCAGCAGGAGGGTTCACATTTGGACAGTCAGTATCTTCCGCGACCACTGCAGCAGCTCCTCCCGCTTTTAACTTTGGTGGCAGCACTCCTGCACCGACATCATCTACAAGTAGTAGTTCAAGCGTGTTTAGTTCTGCACCGGCCACGCCCTTTGGTGTGAGCAAACCAGCCAGTGCTGTCGGGTCAAGTCTATTTGGTTCAACACCTGCACAAAACCAGACACCCCTTGGTGGAGCTACCACAAACACCACCACCACCATGTTTGGCGGTGCCATAGCCACCCCACAAAAGCCAGCCTTCGGTGCCACTAACAACACAAGTATGTTTGGAGTTGGAAGCACTCCTGGTGCCACGTCTGCACCGAAACCAGCCTTTGGAAATCCCACTGCAACGCTTACTCCCTTTGGAAGCAGTCAGAGTCAACTACCACCACCAGCAGCATCACCATTTCAGTTTGGAAGTTCTCAACCTAAAGCCCCTACACAGCCTGCTGCTACAGGAGGGTTCAACTTTGGAGGGCAAGCAACACCTCAGAAAACTGGAGGTTTTGGTGAGTTGAGCATGAAGTACTTCTAACTGATAATTTTGATGAAAACAAATTAAGTGCTTCCTTTTTTAGTTGGCTTATTTTTTTTTCTACCCTTTTAGTATGGCTTTCATGAAAAATTACATTTTTCAGAACAATATTGCGGAGTTACAGCCTGCCTTTATTAATGATGTGTCTAGTTTGTCTACAGACTTTGACTTTACAGCATGGCTCACGTGATTAGAAGATATTTCAATAAATTCTCTTGGACATGATTTTCTTTTTTAGAGCAAACTTTAAGGAAACTATGGACTTAAACTGGCTTTTTTTTTTCATGAGCATTCTTAGTCGTCATTTTTAAAGCTAGATTCCATAATTATTGATGATTTCTAAGAAAAATCATTGTCATGTTCGGAATCTCCGTCAAAAATTATTCTACATGTCTATTTTTCTTTTTTTGGGGTTTTGGTTAGAGTGGTCCTTTAAAGACACTCAGTAGTCAGCTCTCATGGGGAATTTGACACCGTTCGGGTGTTTACCCAATAACAGGTGTTGTCAATCACCAGGGTTAGCCTTGAGTTTTATGACCATTAAACCTTATGTAATGCTTGCTTTGCCCTCACCCAGTCACTCTTCGAGTATTCTCAGAGAGATAAAGGGGGAATTCTTGACTGGCCAATGGGTTTGCTGTGTGCAGATTTGTACTCTAACCAATGGTATTTCCACCAAGTCTGGTGTCAACGAATTATGGCCTTCTGCCCATGGAAATTGACGCGTGACTCCCTTTAAAGCTAAAGACCAGTTATGGTCATGCGATTGCATTGTGAAAGAAACATTGTGAAATCGATCAGAAAAGGTTGATCATCTAGCATAGATGTACTGCAAGGTTCTGGAATCATCAAAATGATAAGAAATTTGGCCAAGTCTTCATAAAGTTAGAATCACTGTACACAGAAAGATGTATATGGGACTACACACACGTGCGCGACACGTGCATTTGTATCTCTCTACAGGCAAGAGATACACTAATTTACCAAATATATCAATTAGTAGGCGGTTTCCCGTCAACATTTTTATCATCATGTATTATTCAAAACATATTCTTTCATATGATTGGTAATAAGAGCTTCCATTTCATTTTTTGAAATTGGGGCGTTTCCAATACTGGTCTTTACCTTTAAGGGAGCGGGTCTTCATTTTCCATGCGCACAAGGCCATATCGTCGGCCTTATGCCAAAAGGGCCTTAACTGCTTTTGGCCATTCCGAGATAATCGCGTTTAAAGGTTTTGGCCTCTCTAATAATCCAAAGTTTGTGGTCGTTTTTTTGTTTTTTAAGCCAATTTCGATAAATATGTTAAGTTATTAAGTTTTACATGAAATGTGTTAAATGTGTTAAAAAATATTCAGAATTGTACATGCTATGTGCAAAAAACATGTTAGGGCCTTTTTGGCATAAGGCTTGAATGTAGCGTTTTTATGCCAGAAGCGCGGTAACCTACTCGGCATTTTGCCAAAAGGGGCTTAACCTACACGGCGTTATGCCAAAAGGGCCTTAACCTGCCGTTATCGTACGCGCGCATAGTTAGCGCCCTTCTGGCACAAGGACATTTTCTTGTTTCGCAACACCTTTGGTTTGCCAGAAAGGCCCTCCTACGGCTACTGGATCACGAAAACTGATAAAACTGGTTAATTAAAATGTTTGAAAAAGTATTTTTGATATCTGAATATTTTTATTAATATAATGCAGCTTTCGGTAAAGTTATTTTTTAGAGAACGTACATTTAGAACACCTTTTTCGTTGTTTATTTTTCATCACAGTCCCATACGTTGACATCTGCGTATTTCAACGAGTCGGTCGCATTTCATGCATCCACACCTAATTTAAATCTCACTCAGATTTCATGATCTAAATTCATGACATATACTTTCAGTGATTATTTTAAGTACATTGTGTCTATTCTAGACTAATCATGTTTTTAATGGTGTTTTTACTGATATTTATTGAATTAAATGGAAATTACGAAATAATCTGTCATTGATAAAAGATTTGCCATGTAGGTTAAGGCCCTTTTGGCGTAAGGAAAAAGATGAGATATGCGTTAAGGCCCTTTTGAAATTCATAATTATCTTCATAAATAAATCGAATTTCAACAAGTGAAGCACATCATTTTAAAGAGAATGATGAAATCTACAAGGTGATGTTAATAACTCAATAACCCCCAAAATCGGGTTAAGGCCCTTTTGGCATAAGGCCGACGATATTTCGCTAACACCAGACTTGGTAGAAATACCATTAATGTATGTACGAGTCTGCGCACAGCGAACCTGTAGGCATTTTAAGAAATACCCCTAATCTCTTGGAGTGTCTTGGGTGAGGGACAGGGAAAAAATACTCGGAGGCTCGGGGCGAAGTAGCCCCCCAAGTGCCCCAAAGAGCCCCCGAAAGTCATAAAACCCCCCCCCCCCAAATTTGCATAGAGTTCAATGCAAAACAAATTGAAGAGTGTTACTCTCATGCAAGCAAGCTTGAAAAGTAGCCCCCCCCAAAAAGTTGATATTTTTTTCCCTGGTGAGGGAAAAGTGAGATGTCATGACTTTGAGCATAAGAGGAAATGCAAGGAATTACAGTACATGATCAAGGCCTGTTGATCATAAAACTGAAGGCAAATCCTGGTGATTAGTGGGTGCCCACTCCTATGCGTCTTTAAAGCTAAAGACCCGTATTGGAAACACCCCCTCTCAAAAAATGAAATGGAAGCTCTTATTACCAGTCATGTGAAAGAATATGTTGACTAATACGTGATCATACAAATTTTGCTGAGAAACTGCCTACTAATTGATATATTTGGTACATTATTATATCTATTTGGACCTGATAGATATAACGCACGTGTCGCATAGTCCCATATACATCTTTCTGTGTACAGTGCTTGTAACTTTACCAAGACTGGGCCAAATTTCTTATTATTTTGATGATTCCAGAACCTTGCAGTACACACCAATACTTATATGCTAGATGATCAACCTTTTCTGATCGATTCCACAACGTTTCTTTCACAATGCAATCGCATGACCAGAACTAGTCTTTATCTTTAATAGCATAATGCCACTTCTTAAATATTCAAATCCACATCTCGTACCTTTTACAGCACCGGCCCCAGCCTCGAACAATGGCTTCCAGTTTGGCCAGACACAGCCTTCGAGTGGAGCTGCGCCACAGTCTAACTTCTTCGGGGGATCTACAGGTAAGAAATCTAGAGCTTTCATCCTTGTGGAGGTGTTGTGGTCCAGTGGATAAGTCTCTGCACTGCGAACCACAAGGCACAGGGTTCGAATCCCTCCAAAACATTAACGTCCTTTGGCAAGACGTTTATCTACATTTGCCACACTTCACCCAGGTGAAGTAAAGGGGTACCTGGTAAGATTATTCCTTGAAATGCGCTGTGCGCTGATATTGGTTGCCAGAGCTAAAGCTAGGGTAATCATTTCCAGAGCTCTTTGGAAGAGCCAGGCCTGATAAAAACCCGATTTAAATCGGTTTCCCGATATTTTAAATTTTTTTCCCAATTTGTTTTTTTCTTCCCGATATAAAAAAATCAAAACAAAAATCAGATTTTTAATTTTTTTTTAAATATTTTTTTTACCAGATATTTTTGTTCTTCCCTATTTTATCCTTATTTTCCTGATTTCCCCCTTATTTTCTCTATTCTTCCCTATTTTGCCCCATTTTTTCCCCAATTTTCCCAAATGTTTCCCAACTTTCTTACTCGAAAGGGGGGCAATGTTGTTAGATGCCATTTTTTCCCCGAGAATCCTCTTCTTTTTTTTACTCAAGGGGGGCGTGGTTGAGGGAAAAACAAAAAAAACTTTTTGTTTTTTTTAGTGCTCACTATCACCCCTGTAGAGCATAGGGAGGGTGTATCATGATGTGTTATTATTATATCTTATTCTTAATGTTTATGCCCTCTGAAAAAATTTGGGCACAATTGTTTCTCCATTATGGTCAATGATGTTGTCATATTCCCCGTGAGAACTTTTGATTATGTGTCTTTAAAACAAGACATTTTAGAAGCACATAAACAGTGGCGAAAATCAGATGTATGGAGTTTAAAGAGAAGGTTGAGTTCTGAGGAGAGGTGAAAATAGTTTGTGAGCATTATCATTGTTATTTTGGGAGTGTGGAAGAACATCAGTGAAAAATTGTTCCCTGAAAAGCCTGGCTCTTCAAATGCCTTCATATTCTTAATATGACAAGTAACACTAACAGCTAAAATGAGGCCAGATTTTTATGCCACATGTTTGTGTAGTCCCATATACAACTTTCTGTGTACAGTGCTTGTTCCTTTACCAAGACTGGGCCAAATTTCATATCATTTTGATCACTCCAGAACCTTGCAGTAAACACCAATACTTATATGCTACATGATCAACTTTTTTTTGATCGATTCCACGCCGTTTCATTCACCATGCAATCGCATGACCAGAACTCAACTTTATCTTTAAGTGTGCAATGACATGAATAACATATTGGAGACTAGTTAGTAGCAACTCAGGCATGAGTCTTTGATGTAACAGACAGGCGAGCGTTGCTTGCCAGTCCTTACTGGTTAGCATGTTATTACTGATGGCATACACGTAAGTCATAAAGGGAGTATCTCACTGAGCGACGAATGATTGCGAGCGTTGCGAATTTGGATACCCGCAAACTTTTCTGACGAATGTTGGAGAAAATCAGAGTTCGCCCATTTGAATGTCCAAAAACTGTTTACAAACTTTCTTTGCAATCTTTTACGAACCCTTTGCTACGTTCGCAAGCATTCGCCGCTCAGTGAGATACCCCCTCAAGGTATTAGGAATATATTGATAAGCATATATGTGAAAATTATTCTTAAATTAGTACAATCTGTTTTTCTCACAATGTTTTATTTTATTTCTCTTCTACAGCTAACACGGCCAGTCCATTCGGTGGAGGAGGAGGAGGTGGATTTGGAACTCCAGCACCAAGTAGCGGGAACACCCCCGCTCCTGCATTTGGAGCGTCCCCCAGCCCAGCTGGCGCAACGGGCTTTTCCGTCGGGACTGGAGGGACCAACCCTGCCTCCAACCAAAGGAGGATGAATAGACTCAAACAGGTTCGAAATAGAGCTTCAAGGAGGTGATAGAGAACCTAGATGACTTTGTGAACTCTGTAAATCATCATCAACAATCAGTCAGGATCTATTAGAGCAATGAAATTGGAGTCAGTTGTCTTTGGAATCAAATTCATTCATTCAAACAGGTTCGAAATAGAGCTTCGAGAAGGTGATAGAGAACCTAGAGGACTTTGTGAACTCTGTAAATCATCATCAACAATCAGTCAGGATCTTTTAGAGCAAAGAAAGTGTAGTGAGTTGTCTTCGGAATCAAATTCATTCATTCAAACAGGTTCGAAATAGAGCTCCGAGAAGGTGATAGAGGACCTAGAGGACTTTGTGAACTCTGTAAATCATCAACAACAATCAGTCAGGATCTTTTAGAGCAATGAAATTGGAGTCAGTTGTCTTTGGAATCAAATTCATTCATTCAAACAGGTTCGAAATAGAGCTTCGAGAAGGTGATAGAGAACCTAGAGGACTTTGTGAACTCTGTAAATCATCATCAACAATCAGTCAGGATCTTTTAGAGCAATGAAAGTGTAGTCAGTTGTCTTCGGAATCAAATTCATTCATTCAAACAGGTTCGAAATAGAGCTTCAAGAAGGTGATAGAGAACCTAGAGGACTTTGTGAACTCTGTAAATCATCATCAACAATCAGTCAGGATCGTTTAGAGCAATGAAAGTGTAGTCAGTTGTCTTCGGAATCAAATTCATTTATTCAAACAGGTTCGAAATAGAGCTTCAAGGAGGTGATAGAGAACCTAGATGACTTTGTGAACTCTGTAAATCATCATCAACAATCAGTCAGGATCTATTAGAGCAATGAAATTGGAGTCAGTTGTCTTTGTAATCAAATTCATTCATTCAAACAGGTTCGAAATAGAGCTTCGAGAAGGTGATAGAGAACCTAGAGGACTTTGTGAACTCTGTAAATCATCATCAACAATCAGTCAGGATCTATTAGAGCAATGAAAGTGTAGTCAGTTGTCTTCGGAATCAAATTCATTTATTCAAACAGGTTCGAAATAGAGCTTCGAGAAGGTGATAGAGAACCTAGAGGACTTTGTGAACTCTGTAAATCATCATCAACAATCAGTCAGGATCTTTTAAAGCAATGAAAGTGTAGTCAGTTGTCTCCGGAATCAAATTCAATTATTTCAAAGAATGATATAAAGATCTTAAAGGTAATGCAAAGTTTTGGTATGGGGTCATGAATTTGGTTCAAATGAACATATTGGAAGCATATGCAATCCTACAATATTCAGTGATCGTTGACGCGGTTGAAATCAAGTCTAAAGTGATGAAGTTGTAAATAATAAAGTCTTTATGTTGTATAGCTCCCTCTCAAGGTCAAGATTTTAATTTAGCTTTAAAACAATGTTTTTGACTAAAAATTGACCGATTTGCTTTTCCCGTTTGGAAATTATGTATAAGCTATTTATATTTTATCAAAAATTACCAGGAGCACCTGTAAAAAAAATATTCAATTTTTCTCCAAAGCAGAAGTATTTTAAGGCCTAATTTTTCTAGTGCTTATAAAGCATCCTCTGGGGCATTCAATATATCAACCTTTTAAAGAATCGCTATCCGGCCATTTTCAAAATTTCCCAAAACATTGCATTACCTTTAATAGGATATGTGATAGTACCCTAGATAGGTGTATAGAACATCCCATCTCATGGACTACATGTACATAAAAATCTTTCATTTGTGGTTACGTGGTTTCAACACTTTATATGAAGGTTATGGGTTCAAATCTCTGCAAGCTTGTAATGTTCTTTAAGCAGAGAATGTCTTTTACATTGGTACTCTCTACTCTGATGTGTGAATGGATGTGTATTAATGAACAGTTGGTTGGATGCACATGTCGACCTACTGTGAAGTAGCATGTGTGTGTGTGCCTCTCCGGTGCAATGGAGTGTGTGTGCGCTCTTAGTCCAGGGGAATGTTTAACAAAGAACCTAAGTTAAAGGAATAGACCAGTTTTGGAAACGCCCCCTCTCAAAAAATGAAATGGAAGATCTTATTACCAATCATATGAAAGAATATGTTTTTACTAATACGTGGTGATACCAATTTTGCCGGGGGAACCACTTACTAATTGATATATTTGGTGAATTATTATATATATCTGGACTGGATAGATATCACGTAGTCCCATATACATCTTTCTGTGTACAAGGCTTGTAACTTTACCAAGACTGGGCCAGATTTCTTATAATTTTGATGATTCCAGAACCTTGCAGTACACAACAATACTTATGCTAGATGATCAACCTTTTCTGATCAATTCCACAACGTTTCTTTCACAATCATTCAATGCAATCGCATGACCAGAACTGGTCTATACCTTTAAACTTTTCTCTATTAAAGTTGGACTTACAATTATGGAAAGCCTTTGGCATCTATGACGATATTTTGTAAAAGATATTTTAAAAAGGCATTAAATGTTGATTAAAATCATTCCTATTTTTTTTTAAATATCAAGGAGATTTCATGTTCTTGACATGGAATTTATGAAAAGTCTAAAATACTTAAATTTTGGCTTTTGAATATTTTTTATTTAAAGGCTGCAAATGGCTCTCCATAATGTTTAATTCTAACTTAGAGTTAAGTTTGACTTAGTACCTTTGTGAAACACCTCCCAGAAATGTAATTGTGTAAATGTTTGAATGGATTGATATTACACTGTATAGCACTGTGATTAGTAACTTGTAAAGGGAAAAGCTCCAAATAATAATAATGATAGTGTAAACTTATAGAGTGCACACATAATGACAAACCTCACTATTAATCAGGGTGGAGGAAATCTATATATGAGGCGTAGAATTTATAGAACTCCAAAATGTACATTCCCGTACATTGTACATTCAGGTGTTAATTTACTAAAAGTGTTGCTGTTTATGATACAAAATTATTTTACAATATTTTCCAATCTGAATCTTAAGAATAATCACCAAACCATGAAATGGAACTTCATAAATCTTTTTGTGTGTTGTGAGGTGTCTGTAAAAATAATCACATACGTTTCTGGAATTTTTTGGAATATGCCATTGACAATATTAGAATGTGGAGACCAGTATCACTAAATGATGCAGGGTTTGGCTTCCTGATATACTGCTGATGTATTTTAAGATAAAGAGTTTGTTGCAATACAGGTATTTTATTACTGCTATGTAGCAGATTTAATAATAGCTCTTGCATTTAGTTAATCTTCAGTTTTGTTACGATAAGTATATTCCTAGTTATATAACCCATTATAGTGAAGTATAAATGCCTGTTTTAATACTCTTGTATAAGTAGAGGTTTCATGATGGATACTTCACTGGACTGTGGATCACATGATTCGCAGCTCCAGTCCCGCTGCGGCACTAATGTCCTTTGGCAAGCCATTGATCGACATTTGCCACTCTCCATCCATGTGAAGTAAATGGCACCGTTAGAAGAATTTCCTTTAGAATGCTTTAGGACCTCATTATGGCGGCTCAGCTACAGCCGAGTAATAAGATGATACTTTGTATTAAGCACAGTAGAGTATATTCATATAATAGCTGCGCTATATAAATGGACCTATTGTTAATATTATTATTATTACTTAGTGGGATACCTTTTTCCTCATGGTGTAAAGGAGAGAGTTTGCTCCTTGCTCCTATAAAAAAAAAAGTAGTTTAGTCCACTCAATGCTTCACTTACCCGTGACGAAACTTAATGTGAATGTTTTGGCATGAAAGTGTGCTACAGGGCATGAATTATAATACTGCTGATGTATTCTGTTAAAGGTAATACAAAGTTTTGGTATGGGGTCATGAATTTGGTTCAAATGAACATATTGGAAGCACATGCGGTCCTACAATATTCAGTGATCGTTGTCGCGGTTGAAATCGAGTCTAAAGTTATGAAATTGTAAATAATAAACTCTTTATGTTGTATAGCTCCCTCTCAAGGTCAAGCTATAAATTAAGCTATAAAACAATGTTTCTTGACTAAAACTTACCGATTAGTTGTTCCCGTTCGGAAATTATATATCACAACTACAGATTCTGGGATTTACATGGTCGCAGCTACCATTGTACGGCCGTAGGCGCTATTTGAAATTGTTATATTCAATTTTTCCTCGGAAGCAGAAGTAGTTTAGGGGCTAAATTTTCTAGTGCTTATAATAAATCCACAGGGGCATCCAAATATATCAAAATTGTAACGAATCACTATCCACCCAATTTTCAAAATTTCCCAAAACTTTGTATTACCTTTAATGTATGTCTATATTCATCTTGGCAGTATTTTCTTATCCTCTTGATGGTTTGGGAGCTTTTGAATTAGAACTAGGGGTTATATAATGGAGGTAGCTAAAGAATATAACCAAGATAATATCAACTTTTAAAGGTACTATGTCCCATTTGCAGGCCAAACAAAAATGAAAAGTTTTAATTCCAACGGCATTTGAAAGATAATACTAATTTAGAACTTCCCTAAAAAAAAAGGGGGGGGGGGCTTGAAAATGTCTTTAAGTGGGAAAATAATAACTATTAGTTGTCGAATCGACTTAGGAGCTATAGAGCCAGTAAGTAATAGTTTGATTTTCAGACCTTTGTACCGAATGGGTGTACAGTTTATGCTGCGCAAGATTCAATCAGTTTAATTTTGGCCATTACAAGAAGTGGGTTATTGATGTAGACAAATGCTCATGTACCCTTTACAGCTCATTTTATGTATGTTATTACCAAAGAAGAAAAAAAGCCAGTCAGTCAGTCACTCAATAGTGTCTGACAGTGAAGTCTAGCAAGTAAAAGGGTTTCCTTGCATAATTTGAATATGAGGACACTGCTAACGTTTAAATTTCACAGATGGGACATTCATGATATATTCATAATTCCTGCAAAGTTCTACAGAATTTGATGTTAGCTGCAAAAGGGACATAGCATCTTTAAACTCAGTTATGGCCTTTAGACTATTATTATCTAACAGAGAGCTTATATTTACACCAAGTTTGTAATATTGAACATCATTTTGTTACCTATGATTTGTGGAGGAATTATTTAGGTATTTATGTACAAAGCAATTTTTCAGTTTAAAAAAAACAAACAAGAAATTCTAAATTATGGCTTTGATATGAGCAGTGCAACAGGTTTATGTATACTGCACCAGTTTATGATGATACAGCACGATATTTAAGAAAATTTTACACCAAATCAAAAAGTTTCTCTTTGTAGAGTTGTCGTGATCGAGTGGATATGTCGCCGGACTGTGGATCACAAGGTCCGCGGTTTGAGTCCCGCCGCAGCGCTAATGTCCTCTAGAAAGACATTAATCTACAAAATGTATAGTGTCATAGTCGAGTGGTTTAAGCACTTGACTTTGAATTCAAAGTTCGATTCCGACACGGCACTATTGTCCTTTGTCAAGGCATTTATCTTTGTTTGCCACACTCGACCCAGGTGAGGTAAATGGGTACCTGGCAGGAATGAATTCCTTGAAATGCTGGAGCGTTGTAATGGCAGCTAGGCTATTAAAGCCGGGGGAATAATAAATGCACCTCGGAATAGAATTATCTAGATAGACGGGGCTATAAAAATGCCTATTGTTATTATTATTCGCCAAACTCTACCCAGGTGAGGTGAATGGGTACCTGGTAGGATCATTCCTTGAAATACACTGTGCACTGATAGCAGCTACCTGAGCTAAAAGCTAGGGTGATAATTATGTAATTTATGAAAAGCGCAATGATACGTCTTAGGACGAGATTTGCACTAAAAATTGGTAAATATCATTATTATTATTTATGTGAACCATTTTATGTATGCAATGTATGTTCCTTGGTCAAATGGACACAAAAGCAAAAATCAACAAAATGTCATAATTACCTAGTAGCTTAAAGCCCCTCTGCACTAGTTTGGCCAGAAGGGATTAGACCTCACTGCATGGTCACTGACAGGTGGTTATCTCATCAAATCAGCTCTCAATTAACATAAGAAAAAGGGATCATGGGGGACCAATGGTCACCGATTACGCATTATTTGCTATATAGAGGGCACAAGTAGCTATTAGTAGTGCAGTGGGTCTTTAAAAGTCGCCATATATACATACATGTAAAAATGTATGCTCATTTCATCTACTTTATATTAGTTTTAAATGTTCAATTCTCGTAATACCTTGATTGTCTTTTAAGTCATTACCGGTAAGCTGAATTGATTTTGCCCAAGTCCATTCCCTCAAGGATATTTACATTTTGTATGAAAAATGTGGTGGTATAATTTTTAAAAGTACCTTTTATATCCTAGTTATGAGAAAATATAATATTCATTTACTTGTGTAGTGTTGAACAAATATCAATATATGTTTTACATTAAAGGCAGACTTTACTACTTCAGCCAGAAGGGATTAGACCGCCCAGCGAGCCAGCGAGGTCACTGTGACAGGTGGCTATCTCATTAACTCAGCTCTCATTTAACATAAGAAAAAGAGGATCATGGGGGACCAACAGGTACTGATTGGGGAAGTTTTCTATATAGAGGGAGCAAGTAGCTACAAGTAGGACAGTGTGCCTTTAATACAGGGATCACTACTGACAAAGCAGACAAACCATTCAAGTTTTAAATAGAGATCCCTCCCCCTAAAATTGTTGATGTGAAGCACCTTTTTTCAATAGTGTATTTGATTAACATTTTAACATTGTTCATGCATTATATCCTCTGTATTTTACCCCTTCTTAATTTGCCTATTTTGTTTGCCCATTTTGTTTGCCCTTTTAAAATGTCAAGTAAAATGCCCTTAAATCAAAATTTCAGAAGAGTAGGTATATGCTATAAATATCGTGATAAACAGACAGTAAACTCTTCGCCGGTCACGGATAAATGTTGTTGTTGTTGTTGCAATGTATTGTTAATGTTTGCCTTGAATTACTGCATTATGTGATGATGATCAAATTCACTGTTTCGGTTTGTAAATAAAATTGGTAATGGAAAGGAATTTCCCCTCTAATTGTCACAGTTTCAGTGTTTCTAATCTTGTTTCAAGCTGAAAATATAATTGACACAGAGATAACTCCATGCATGTTTAAGGCTTGATGCGGTGGTAAACTGAAGTGTTTTTTTAAAGCATACTGCACTAACCATTTTTGTATCTTATAACACACATGTAAGTGACTATGCATATTAGACCGCCTATGTGGTCAAGCCTTTTTAACAGTGGCCTTTTTTTTTAGCAAAAATTAGATGAAATGGTTAAGGGTTATTGTAAAGAGGAATTTTAGAAAAGGGTACTAAGACAAGAACTAAGAGGGATTAAAGCGAGTGATAGGGTTTAAGAGTGGAGTACATAGAGAAGGGGTTGGAGGTGGCCCCCAGTTTAAAAACGGTTAAATTGTTTGCCTTGTACTGAGCTCTCGTATAGACTGCGCTTAGCAGGCCGTGTTAACCGCCGTTCGTTATGGGTACACGAAGCCATCACCTACCACGTAAATCATGCGTGTTATGGTTATACCTCGGTGAGAGATCTTTTTCATCAAGTCATGCACTTTAGTCTAATACCAGCAACTTGCCAGTAGAATTTGGAGATATCAATGTTTCTGTTTACATCTAGCACATGGAACTTTCTCTTGATGATGAAAATATGCCGGAAAACAAGCTGAAAAGAAAAGAAAACAAATGAATAAGAAATTTGAAGAAAAAGAAGGAAGAAAGGAAAGAACATAAGAAAGAACAAAGAAAAAGTTAAACAAATAAATTAAATATAAAGAATAAATGAATGGAAAAAATAAAGAATATGGGAAAAGGAAAATAAATAAATTGCCAGAAAATTGAAATTCATTTCATTTTCATTTTTATTTTTTTCATTTCCAACAAAATATAATACATAATAACGAATACAATGTAAAATGTATACAAAACATAGTTACATTTGTAATAAACAAATCTTAATAATAATTTATACATTTTAGTAAGACAACAAATGAATTTTAAAATTTAACTGCATTTATATTTTGAGGAAATGGAGAGGTCCACTGAAAAACAAAGCTTGTAAATTGTGGACCCCTCAGATAATAATGAGTGTGAACAAAATATGGAATACATAATCAATGAAAGAAGAATAGTGGCCAACAGAGAACATTTATTAAAACACGTAATGACTGTAAACAAGAAGACTTAACAAAATAATTTCATGACGAAGAAAGAACAGAAAAAAGAAGAAGAAACAAAAATGGGAAAAAAAATGTGGGCTGCGTTTGGAGGGAAGGAGAGGAGAGAAAAGGAAAGTTGTAGAGATCGAGCACGAAATAGGGAGCGCACAAAATCCTTGAGATAGCTGGAAAAAAAAGAGCAAGAACATGATGGCAAGTTGTTTTTTTTTGTTTAGATGGGCTGCAGAAAAGAGGGAAAGAAAATAAAATTGGGAAGGAGATGTTCCATCACAATAAATTTCTAAATATTATAAGATTGTAATAAGGAAAATTTTAACTTTTTTTTAAAAGCAATTAGTGAAGGGGAAGTTTTCAAATCGTTATGCAGAGTATTCCAAAATTTAGGGCCTTCAAAAATGAACGTGTTCTGTGCAGAACATGTTCTCAAAAGAGGTAAGTGAAACTCATCGGATTGTCGAGTGGGATATCTATGAACAGCATGGTTTTTAAGAAACATATCATTAAACACGGAGGGCAGTATACCATTATTGTAATTAAACATAAATTGACCAAGCTGAAATAAGTACAAATCCTTAATTTTTAAGATGTTATTTTAAAAAAACAGAGGATCAGTATGGGAGCGTATGGGGGCATTACAGATAATATGAATAACACTCTTTTGCAGCAATAGAACTCTTTCCAACAATGTATAATGTGTATTGCCCCAAACTAGAAGACCGTAATTCAAATATGGCAAGATCAATGAAGAATACAGCATAAATAATGATGGTTGTGGTAAGTACAATTTTAGTCTATTAATAACACCAATATTGCGCGAAATGATTTTACAAATATTATCAATGTGTGGTTTCCAAGAAAGTTTATCATCGACTGTTATACCCAAGAATTTGGTAAGAGGGACATGTTTCAGAGGGGTATTGTCAAAAATAATGTCAGAGGGTAATGAATCCAAAGAGTTACTAAATATAATGTAGTTTGTTTTCTGGAGATTAAGTGACAATTTATTTGCTTGTATCCATTGCAATATATTTAATAACTCGGCATTGATTTTGTCAACCAGGACGTTTGGATTTTTGTGTGAAAAAAATAAATTAGTATCATCTGCAAATAAAATAAACGACAGGGAGTTAGACGATTTACAAAAGTCATTTATATAAAAAATAAAGAGTAGCGGGCCTAGCAGACTACCTTGTGGGACACCACAACTAATATTGCATAATTCAGATGCATGATCGTTTAAGTGTACATATTGCTTTCTGTTAGAGAGGTAACTCCTGAACCACTCCAAGGCCTTTCCACGTACACCATAGTGAGATAGTTTGTAAAGTAAAATTTTGTGATTGATCGTGTCGAAGGCCTTGGAGAAGTCCAGGAATATACCTACAGTGTGTGACGATGTATCAATTGCGTGGGCAACCTTCTCAACAAAAGACATTAAAGCATGAACGGTGCTGTGCTTTTCTCTGAAACCAAATTGGAAGTTTGAAAATACATCATATTTTTTCAAAAAGGACATCATCCGGATATAGATTATTCTCTCCAAAACTTTAGAAAATGAAGATAATAAAGAAATAGGGCGGTAGTTACCCACATCTAGTTTATCACCCTTTTTAAATAACGGAATAATTTTGGCTATTTTCATAGAATTAGGAAATTTACCATGTAAAAGTGATATATTAAAGATGTGAACCAATGGATCTGCAATAAAAGGAATAATTGATTTTAGTATGACATTATTAATTCCATCATAGCCTGAACTTTTCTTATCTTTCAGACTAGAAACGATTTTCATAATTTCTTGCCTATTAGTTGGAATAAAGAAAATAGAATTTGGATTATGAGGGCCTAAAAACTCCAGAAAATTTGTGAAAAGTAATGAAAAGAAGACGAAAGAAAAAGGGAAATTAAGGAGCAAGATATATAATTGATACCAGGCTTTACTCTTTTTTCTTCAATCTTCCTCTTGTTTTTGTATTTAGATAGCTACCATTTTTTTCTTCTCTCCTTTCTCTTTTTCTTATTTTTTCTCTAATCTTAAAAGTTCTTTTTGGTTTCTGTCTTACATTTTCCTTTCCTTACTCGGTTACTGTGAAGAAATGATTTCATCATATTTTATGGCGTATTTTACTCCATCTGGCCTTTGTCACGAGCTGACATAATTAATGAGGGGGAGGGGATTATATGCACCCTCTGAAAAAAATCCATGTATAGGGTTTCTGCAGGAACCCCAGCACCCACAAATCCCACGCATGGTGATGAGACGACTCGAGAGAAAAACACATTCTTTCGCAGTCCTTTTAAGTGCCCCCTTACCACCTGCAATAGATACCCCCTATTCAAATGCCCCTTTTCCTTATTTTAATAAGTGCCCCTTGTGATATCTGATAATAGCCCTTTTATCTTTTACTTTGACACACGTCGCCTTTTACTTTCTAATAAGTGCCCTTTTAATTATTGATGTGTGCCCTTTTCCCTTTTTGATAAGAACCCCTTCCCGTTCTCATAAATGCCCCTTTGACACATGCTTCCTTTCCCTTTCTTGATAATACCCTTTTCCTCCTGATGAGTGCCCCTTTTCTTTTTTTTTGCTATGTCAGACATGTCAGACTAAACTAATATTCTAGAATAGACAATGGTATGTAATTTCCCCCAGCTTAGCACACATTCATAATAGAATTGTACGCTTCCATACATTATGTACAATACATCATCATTGCCTATGTCTTCCTGGTGATGCTACAGCATGTTTGACATAGCAACTTGTATGTTGTTATTGTATTACGTATTGTAACAGGTGGTCGACTTCGGCAAAGATACATACCACTTTCTCAAGTTAGCTCATTGATGACTGACAGATGATGTCACAAGGGGAATGAGATCTGGAGGTTTTTGGGGTGGAGCTTAGCGAGTTTGAAAAACAAATACTTCAAAAATATTTAAAAAAACTATGAAACAAATTCAGAAGTTTACATATCAAAATATGAGATGTATGCAGGACTGTACATCAACAGGAATACACTTGTATTTCGATGTCATGGGCCCTTTAAGGCACAGCCAGTGCTTAAAGGAGCTACACAAAGAAAATTTACTAACAACTGATATTTAGAACAAATTACATATGGATGGAAAGATTTTCTCTTGAAAAACACGAATAATTTGCTGAGAAATCATAAAGATATCATGGAAAGGCGTAAAATGCAATTTTCAAGACCCTTCTTAGACCCCCAAGCGCCCCCGAACGTAAACCAAACACACGAGCGTAGCGAGCTCTGAATAGTGACGTCACACCCTGGCCTCGCCGTGGTACGAAAAAATAAGACGCCGGCCGCCAGTGACAGTGTATTTATAGCCAATGGGCGGCAAAAAGCGACATGGAGGCTTGAAACAGTGTTGATTGCAGCCTGCACAATGCTTGTTGATATCTATCGAGGCATCTTCTCGATCCCAACTCGGAAGTGCAACACTTTTGTCCCCACATCTCTGTTTTCTGAGTACATTCTTCCTGTGTCGTTCCACCCCATGTCTTAATATTCATCTCCCTGTTGGTTCTTGGCCTCCCTGTTTGGTTTGATACCTTCTACTTTTTCTTCCAAGAAATCTTTAAAGACAGTTTTCTCTTTTTGCAAAGCTTCTGCTGAACTTTGGAACAGACTACCTTTAAATGTCAAAAACTGTCAAACTGTTAACCTATTCAAAACTAGTCTTAAGACACATTTATTCAAAATTGCTTTCGCTGATTAATTAACTCTGTTCACTTTGATGTATATGTATTGTAATTTGTAGGTATATTTGCAGTTTTGTTTTGTTTAATATGTAATTGTTTACCAGTCTATTTTGTTTGTTATAGCGCTTAGAGACGTCTGTGGTAAGCGCTTTATAAGTGATAGTGATAGTGGTGGTTATTTTACCTGACAGCTAAGAAAGCAATAAATGCTTGTAAGTAAGCAACCAGAAGACCGACGCACAGTGGGCCAGGGAGGAACCAAAGTGCGCCAAAACTCATGTTTGGGGATTAATTTTTTATAAATCCAGAGGAAATGTTTGGATTTCCAGGGATTTTGCTAAAATTTTATTACCAACATTTTCTCTGATGTCTATAAGCTTTAAGTTGATACCAGATTTGGCTGCCCAAATCTGCCCGTTATTATGTTAGAGCCGTTTTCCTTGCAACATTGCCCCGAAATGTGTTTATTTCGGTCCGCGAATATGGGAGAGCAATTTCATATCAATAACTTAACTCTTTGTTTGCTTTGTTCGCCGATTTGCACGGACGTAGGCGTGCCAACTTCGCATTTTTGCACAGATGTATACGAGTCAATTAGACATTCATAATACCGCTCGCAGTGTGTAGCCACGCGTTGCGTTTACTATTGTTTACATTGTATACATCGCACACTTTCCGGTAAACTGTTTTTCTTCATAGTGTTACATTCGAAATTACCGTGTATTTAGCGGTTTTCTTTGGATTTTTTTTACTGATGTTACGATGGCACCTGCTGGAAAACGTCAACGTGTGTTTAGTGTAGAGGAGGCTCGAGATCTTGTTACTATGGAAGCATGGAGCATGGACTCTGATTCCGACGAATCGAGCAGTGACGAAGACTCTAGTGATAAAAGTGTTCCCTGAGAGTAGACTGATAGAATAAGAATGAATAAAAATTAATGAAAGAGCTAGAGATGACAGCAAGAAAGAGAGTAGACTGATAGAATAAGAATGAATAAAAAAAATGAAAGAAGGAGATAGAGATGACAGCAAGAAAGAGAGTAGACAGTGATAGAATAAGAATGAATAAAAATAATGAAAGAAAGAGATAGAGATGACAGCAAGAAAGAGAGTAGACTGATAGAATAAGAATGAATAAAAATTAATGAAAGAGCTAGAGATGACAGCAAGAAAGAGAGTAGACAGTGATAGAATAAGAATGAATAAAACTAATGAAAGAAAGATGTATCCTGTCTTGCCGTCATCTTTATATCTTTCTTTTATTATCTTTATTCATTCTTATGCTATCAGTGTTTACTCTCTTTCTTTCCGTCATCTCTATCTTATTATTATTATCATTTTCCTATCTATATGTACCCTATGTCTTGCCGTCATCTGTATATCTTTTTCTTATTATCTTTATTCATTATTATGCTATGAGTGTAATACTCTCTTTCTTGCCGTCATCTCTATCTCATTATTATTATCATTTTCCTATCTATATGTACCCTATGTCTTGCCGTCATCTCTATATCTTTCTCTTATTATCTTTATTCATTCTTATGCTATCAGTGTTTACTCTCTTTCTTTCCGTCATCTCTATCTTATTATTATTATCATTTTCCTATCTATAATTATGTACCCTATGTCTTGCCGTCATCTCTATATCTTTCTCTTATTATCTTTATTCATTCTTATGCTATCAGTGTTTACTCTCTTTCTTGCCGTCATCTCTATCTTATTATTATTATCATTTTCCTATCTATATGTACCCTATGTCTTGCCGTCATCTGTATATCTTTCTCTTATTATCTTTATTCATTCTTATGCTATCAGTGTTTACTCTCTTTCTTGCCGTCATCTCTATCTTATTATTATTATTATTTTCCTATCAATATGTATCCTATGTCTTGCCGTCATCTCTATATATTTCTCTTATTATCTTTATTCATTCTTGTGCTATCAGTGTTTACTCTCTTTCTTTCCGTCATCTCTATCTTTTTATTATTATCATTTTCCTATCTATATGTACCCTATGTCTTGCCGTCATCTCTATATCTTTCTCTTATTATCTTTATTCATTCTTATGCTATCAGTGTTTACTCTCTTTCTTTCCGTCATCTCTATCTTATTATTATTATCATTTTCCTATCTATATGTACCCTATGTCTTGCCGTCATCTCTATATCTTTCTCTTATTATCTTTATTCATTCTTATGCTATCAGTGTTTACTCTCTTTCTTTCCGTCATCTCTATCTCATTATTATTGTTATTTTCGTATCAATATGTATCCTGTCTTGCCGTCATCTTTATCTCTTTCTCTTATAATCTTTATTCACAGTAAAGTCCTTTCATTTCATATCACTATTTCTCTCTCATAATGTCTCTCACGTCCGTTCTCCATATTTTATTCATTGCATACTCCACTCGTCAATCATTTCTGATAATAAGCTCTCTCACAATAAAGTAAATGGAAAACAATGCAATATAGTTTATATTTTAAGATTGATTCATTCTTTCTTTGTATATCTATGGCTGTGATAAATGTACTTGAAATCAATTTTATTGAGGGGTAAAGAAGGTGAGAGAACAGATGCGGTGAACATTCATAATGAGACATTTCAATAAGATGCTGATTATGTCATGTATATCACATATAATATATTATGCCTATACCATTTTTACATGCTCATACCAGTGGGCAAAATCAATAACATTCTCTTATTTCTTATTGACTTATCATGGCACAACAAAGAAAAACATCCCCACGACGTCCCTTTTCATGCCCCGCTAAACCGGACATTGACAATAACCTGGGGTAATAGGGATTTCAATGGGCAGATTAGCCCATTGTCAAGGGTGGCTGAGCGGGGTACTTTCAAGTCTCTCCCTATTGAACTTCTTTTCTTCAACAACCTAAATACTAACCTTCTGAATTGTTAGAATACTTGAGCAAGGTATGTAAAGAAAGGTAAGAAGTCCACCTTTCTAATAGATTCGATTTGAAGATGTCTTATCATTGCTAAATAAGAAATTCTAGAGGGATAAAAAACTGCCGTAAATAAGAAAAATTAAACATTATATAATTATGATTATTATAAAAATGATAATTCAAAATATAACAAATGACGGTTCATCGAAAAGCACGTTTTCCGGTCTACAACTTTGCTGCACAATATTTTTCATCATGATCATCCAGTGAAGAGTTATAGCCTCTTGATTCAGCAGAGTCAATAAAGATTCCCTCGAAATGTGTGACCCTAAAAGAATGTGGCACAGGGGGGTTTTTTAAGTGGCGCATAAAGAGTTAAAAACTTCATGTTGAATTGAAAGATTTATAAAATAAGTCACTTTTGCACTAAAACTGTGAATATGTAGGATTTTGCAGTTTGAAGTACTACCCTTATTGTGCATAACGGAATTAAATATTCACTGAGGTATTCCTCTATGTATTACCTTTCAACTGGGCAAGAAAGAAATTGGAAAAAAAAATCACCCAAACTTAGTTTTGGCGCACTTTGGTTCCTCCCTGGCCCACTGTGCGACGGCTTAAGGTCCTCTCCGACGGACCTGGTAATGAGGTTTAATACCTTACCAAAGGGCACTAGTGCATCGTAACGTTTGTTTTATTATTATTGTCCTTTCGCCTTCTTCCGTTCCTATCAGGATATGTTTTGATATCAATCGCAATAATAGAGATATTTAGGAGACAGCAAACTTGGGATTGATTGATTCGGAGACTGCATGGGCTCTAGCATATCATAATCATGCACTATACATATCTTTTTCTTGAACGATGATACTTATTCTCATTTATGTCATATCTCATGCCAGCCCTCAATATTTTTCTGGTCCCAGCTTTATGAGTTATGCCAACAAAGACTATTGGAATAATGATCTTAATTTGATACACTGACCACGAATTTTGAATGTGTGAGAAATTGCAAAGCAAGCGGCATTAGGGTGGTATGAGCGCCCATCAGAGCCGGCGGACACCTTCGCTACGCGAGAAGCCATCATTGGGCGGAAGGGGGGGGGGGTATTTGTTCATGTTTCTGCTCCATACAATAGAATAGACCAGACATAGCAAATTATTAGTCTCGTTCTAAGTTCAAATTTCATCTTTCCTGCTGTAAATAAGTCTTTCATAATTGCCAGGAACGTATTCTGTGCATTTAAGTCCTTCCTTTGATGTCTGTCTCGCTTCTTAAGTTACATCAGGCGATCGAGTGTGGTCTTACTTATCATTAATATGTATTATTGAATGGGATTTCCTTTGCCTCGATCATCGAAAACCATGGAACATAATACAACATACATGTACATGTATTTTGTAACAAAATCCCTGAAACAAGGATTATGCAAGCAGTAAATACTTTATACCGGTATATAAAGAAAACTGTCCGGTGGTGAAGTGGGTACATGCCCCCCCCCCCCCCCACCCAGTACGGGGTCGGAGGGACCGGATGCGTGTTCCCAAAATGTGCGGTAAATGGGTACTTTTCACGCCACCAAAGTCCGGCTCGTAGTACACACAAATCCGGCCCGTATTGACTTTACACACCTGACTTAGGGGAGTGTTTTCAAAAGGAGGGAACATGCATACGCTAATAACCCTAAATAACAATGAATTTTGGGCCGGGGTACATTCAGGACAATGTACAGAACGGAGTAAGAGTACAGAGTAATCTTAGAGAAATATTTTCCTTTCATATTTTCGACTTGTAAGCACCTTCCGCAAGAGACCTATCAGGTTCCCTATCAGGAAGTAACGGTTCCCTATCAGGAAGTAATACCTCCCTTGATGAACAGTAAAACATAATACAATATTATAAATATGCTAAATTACACTCAGTACATTAAAAATATAATAACATAATGTATTAAGAAAATAAAATAAGAAAAAGTAACAACGATGATAAAAGGTATGATAAGATTATTGAATATAGAGGCTTGCATGTGTAGGTACTATCTTATATATTTATGTATGGTGTGTAAATAGAGATATATACTTAATAATAGTAGTATATATCTCTATGGGTGTGTATGACTAATCTGCACGTACTGTTAAGAAACACTACTCTCTTTAAAAAAAAAAAAGTGAATTTTCAAAATCACGAACGTCACTCCTCTGGAGAGTGAAAATGTAGTGAAAATAGAGTGAACATTCACTCTTTTCTTCTTAGAGAGCACTCTAAATCAATCGATTTTCACTCCTTACCAAGTGATCACGGACGTCACTCCCAAGAAAGTGAAAATAGAGTGAAAATTCACTCTCTTTTTTTAAGAGAGTAACAAAGCCCATGCATATTTTGTTATACGATATTATTTTTCGATACTATCTTAAAAGATAGATAAATATAAAACGAAATAAATATATTTTTTAAAAATACAAAATTGAGAGATATAACACGTGCCGTAAAGTATGTTGGCGACAATAGTCAAATTACTGACTAATCGCCAATAACTCAAAACACAACACAACCTCCTTTGTGCGACACTGCGCTTGCGCGAACAATGACGTCACGTGCATATGTTCTTTAATGAATATTCATAAGTGCGTGTTTTTTTTGACACAGCGTACAATCATTTTGCTAGTAAATTACGTATTTATATGAATTAACCTTAATACATTACAATAAAATGAACAAGATTAATGCTTTATAATATGTTATATTTAAATTCTGATAACAATTCCGAGCAATAGGATTGTATAGATGAATATTCATACAGTTTTTACGACAACCATTTATTTTTGTAACTGTTACTTTAGCGTACATTGGTAACTTACTAAAACTCTGTCAAAACAAGTTTAAGCATACTTACCTGGCGCAGGGGTCGCATTGATCAAGAAGGATGCACCCCCAGGGCGAGGCTTGCCATTGCACTCCGGCTTGCTGAATCTTGCGATTCCCCCAAACGTGGGGAACTCGGGCGTATAATTTATGGTAGCGGAGATCTGCGTTCGCGCTATCTCCTAAACTTCGAATGATGAAAAGAAAGAAACACTGAATAGGTAGCACAGCCAATTCTTGGTTTTATGTGAATTGTACATAAACTGTTAGTTGAAGCAAGAAGTTACTAGTAACTTCTTGGTTGAAGGTACATTTGCATGAATTGAAAACTACCTTCACTCTTTTTGGAGTCAGGATTATCATTGCGGTCGCTTCGAAAAAGAGTGTAGTTCCACGCCCAAAATAGCCAAATAGCAAAAATTCATTGTTTCTTGTCCCCGCCCGCCTCCATCTTTTAAACTATTTAGTATTCAGAATAGAAAAATTGCTCCCGAAAATTAGAAAATCGATAATTCGCTTGAGTATTTTAGCAAATAATATACTATATTCATTTTCGTTTTTTATGTATGGAAAACGGATATTTTCCCTAATTAGCTGACGTATTCGCGCAATTCTGGGTTCCCCTACATATTCAACCTGTCACATGCTTTTGTTTTGATATTTTTACCTCTTACATTTTTATAAATTATGCGCCATGCAAGCCAGTCACGGGCTAGTCACCGTTGGCCTACTGATGGGGGGGGGGGGGGGGGGGGGGGGGGGGTTGAAGAGGGATGGGAAACACTACTTTACCATTAGGATAACTCTTGTCTGTATATTCCCATGGTAGGGAGAGTCCGTATAGCATCATCATTATCATCCAGTGTTTATCTATGGGTTGTGGTTTTTTTTTCTTTTCATGCAGAATATAGGCCCTAGACATATAGCAACAATAATGCTACAGACTTTATATGCAAGTATGTAAAAGGTTTTCTGCATTGAAATAGCCGATTCAACTTTAACTTACCAGAAAGAGAAGGTAGTATTGGAAATTCGTTAGTGCCATAAAACATTGGAATTCCCTTCCCAATGGTGTAAAAGAAATAGGAAACTATGCTCATTTAAAGAGGAAATTAAAGGAATACCTAATACTTGACGGTCAGAGAAGAAAAGTGAATGACATGTTCTTCTACCGGTTCATACTTTTTCATTTTGTATATACTTATGTTTTCGTACGTTATAGAAATTCTACAAATTCATCATTATTTTCCTCTTCTTCCTCCTTTTCTTTTTCTTCTTCTCCTTCTTCTTTTTCTTCTTGTACTTATTATCATTTCTATCGTCAGTTTAATGTTGTTATTATTATCATTATCTTTAAAGGTAATACAAAGTTTTGGGAAATTTTGAAAATTGGGTGGATATAGTGAATCTTTACAATTTTGATATATTTGGATGCCCCTGTGGATGTATTATAAGCACTAAAAAAAATGACCCCTAAAACACTTCTGTTTTCGAGAAAAATTGAATATAAATATTTACCGGTGCTCCCGGTAAATTTTGATAAATTTCAAATAGCGCCTACGACCGTACAATGGTAGCTGCGACCATGGAAATCTCAGAATATGTAGTTGTGATATATAATTTCCAAACGGGAATAGCTAATCGGTCGATTTTAGTCAAGAAACATTGTTTCATAGCTAAATTGATATCTTGACCTTGAGAGGGAGCTATACAACATAAATAGTTTATTATTTATAATTTCATAACTTTAGACTCGATTTCAACCGCGACAACGATCAATGATTATTGTAGGAACGCATAATATGCTTCCAATATGTTAATTTGAACCAAATTCATGACCCCATACCAAAACTTTGTAATACCTTTAATAAGTAATTCTTTGAATTTTCTTTTCTGTCTGTAAATATTGCTTATTAATTTTATACATGTCTGTAAGGGACCCCACTGGAAATAAGCTCTCGAGCTTTCGTGGGTTATCCTGTTCAAGCTGACTTATTTTTGATCTGTTATTATTGTATATTGTTGTATGTTGGAAGCTTGTCGAATAAAAATCAATCAATCAGTTTCATATGTACCGTACATTACAGGTTTATACTTTTTTCATTTTCAGTCCTGTCTGTGAGATACCATAGTTGCTAATTTACGCGCTCTGATTGGTTAATTCTCAGTCAATTTTCACAATACAATTTTCCGCGGATACTTTAAAGCCGTTGATTGAGAATCAAAAGGTGTCAGCTTTTGCCGATTTTCTTCCTGTTGGTTCGTAGATTTTCAATATTTTTTATTGAAAAAATGATTGATGTATCTTAGTATACATTTTGAAAGGAGTTAAAGCTAAGGCATTGCCATAAGTAATGTTTATGACCGTTTTGTTTGACTGTTGGCGTTGATTTGGAGAGGGCAGCGCGCAGCGGAAGAGGCACTTGTCCGACTCGGTGTCGGAGCAGCGGACGGGCGGCGCCGCCGGGCGCTGGCGAAGGCAGGTTGAAGGCAAACGGGCGCGGCCGCGCGGCGGGCCCTTGTTTTGTGAGTGAATTGTCTGAATTTGAAATTTGAGTCTATCTACCAGTACCACCGTGACACGTCTAATCAACTGAAAGGGCCCACGATATCGAAATATTATATTATTCAGCCGAGGACGCAGGTTCGAAACTGAGTCACGTCTTTCGTTAAATAAGGTCGGTCCTAGACGTAAATAATCCTAGACTATCTGATTGATACACGTCTGTAAAAACCCAATTAGGTCTATACACACACACACGGTACTGTAAACTTGACTGGGCCTAGTCAAGATGAAGATTAAAAATAAAATCAGGAGGGAATGCAAATTGCAATGTCTGAATGAATCATCAAAACCCCTCATAGGTCTATAATTAATAAAGTGATCTAGACTAGGTCTATCACTTAATGTTATAATAAATTTCTTTAGTTTACTAGGGGTTTTGCAGCCAGCATATGTTTGATAGACTACAAATATATGAATTATGAAAGATACATGTGTTTTTATTAGTTTGCAGAATACTAAACACACTAGATCTATTGCTTTTTTTTCCAGAAAATATTTAAGGTTTTAAAAGGTGAAGATGAGCCTAAAGGACTTTGTGGTCCCTCTTCGTCTGAAAGACCTTCAGCAGGGTACAGGGATCAACCAGTACATCGTTGAAGAGGTTTACCCACTAAGACAGGTCGCAGACAAGATTGTCGGTGAGTTATCATCAAGATCAAGCAAGATCTACTGTATAAGCAGTTATTTTGCACGCATTATGTAAATCACTCATTGATCGTGAATTTAACAACAAGCGAAAATATTTCAGCAAGCAATGTAACAGGGATGCCAGTTACTTTTCAGGCTATATGGTTGGCAGCAGAGCTGCCAACCATTCTGTTTTTTTTTTTTTTTTTAACGTAACGCAAATTCATTAGAAAACTAAGTTTAAAACAAACTTGAAAACATACTTGAAGAGTAACATATTCTCAAAAGGATTGAAATGCCGATAATACCAAAATAACCCCCCCCCCCCCCCCCCCAAAAAAAAAAAAAAAAAAAAATACCTACTTGTATGGAAAAAAACAGCACGAGGAATGGACATTTCTGCATTGGAAGTGTGTGACGCGTAGTTGTAAGTTTCATTTTAAGGAATTCCTTTTTTTGTGCCATCATGATTCCTTTTTTTGGTCGCACTCAGGCCCTGGCGAGTTATTTTCAGACCATAGTTTAGGCTTTTTTGTGTACAAAATAGCTCATTCTAGGTGATTTTCAGGCCCTATGACCAATTCTTACTGGCATCCCTGAATGAAGTAATCCCAGCCGCATGTAGCACACAACATCTTTACACCACAGCACAAGTCCTCACCAGGTCATGCTGTGCAGTTTGAGACCATGCTGAACACAATTGGGCACTTCAATAATTCTTATACTATATTAATCATCATACCAAGTAATAACTTCATCATTAATTCAAATCGAAGGATGATCATTAAAAAGTATATAACCGGCTTCACTGGGTAAAAGAGATGAATTGTTTTTAATTCTGAAATTGTTTTATTTGAGTTGAATAACAAGATCAAGTGATACATATCAAATTCACACCCACATTTTTTTTTTTTTTTTTTTAGGTTGTAAGTCATCCCTTCATCATGATGGATCCTTCATGATTCTGGATCATTTTGATAGCTTCTACAGTCTACTCAGGTAAATAAGATAATCACAATAAATAATCATTTGTTTGTTTGTTTTACCTGACTGCTAAGAAAACATGTGTATTCTAGTAACGACTAACGACTTTAATTCCTCCCCAAGGGAATTAGTCATTCATTTCTTACTAAAGGGCGCTAGCGCATAGACTTGGTTTCGAACCCAGGACCTCCCGCTTACAAGACTACTGCTCTACCACTGAGCCATCGCACCTTCTTATTACAATGTTATATTATAATTTTTCTGGGGATTAACCCTAACAAGCAATAATAATAATAATAATAATAGTAATATTACAGTTAAAGGTTGGCATTGTTTCATTAAACTGTCATAAGTACAAGTTCACTGACATCCCGTGAAACATGTGTTCAATTCAACATGTCATTGGGTTGTTGGGCCTTTGCCGAAACAAAAAACAACAAAAATATAACTCTTGAAATGGTTTGTATATATGTATGGATTTAAACTTTGTTTGATTTCCTCTATATTTGTAACCTATTTTTTGCCAAGTGCCTCTCAGGAAAGCAGTTTTTAATACTGAGAGAGTTGCCCTGTTTAAATAAAACAATTTTTTTATTAAGATGTCTCACTCATTTTTTTTTTCCTTTTCCACAGACAATTCTCAAGTGTTGATCAAGATGCTAAAGAGGAGGCATGGGAGATCATTTTGACAGGTTTGTAGCTTCTCTCACGAAAGAGTTTCCCCATTCCATTTCAGAGTTGCATGTATTTTAGTCCAGTAATTTTATGTTCAAAACAAAGACACTGTGAAACTTAGAATGATGGTATACGTAATTGATTATGACAAAATCTTGTGATTCGGGAGAGCTACGGTATTTGTTTCCAGTTCATTGTGACTGTACTGTGGACCAGCTGGCCGGGTGGTAGAGTCTCTGCCCGGATTCCAAGATTTGTTCTGACTTGTTTTCAATCAAAAGATCGAGCTCGAGATCTTTATTGACTGGGTGTGGCCAAAAATTTCTTTACAACAGTTGAAACTTCTCCTGGGAAGCCTAACATTAAAAATATTACCAGTAAAGATAATCATAGGGAAGACGTGAGGATTTTAATTTGCTCATGGCGATAATCACTTTCCTGTTCAACTTTTGATATCCTTAAGTCTTTTTCACTTCACACACATGTTTACATTTATCATACAGCCTGTTCAAGGAATGTGGGTGCAGTTTACTAAGGGTATGTTTATGCTCAACTTTTTCTGGCGAGAATCAGGCATCTGTTACGCGTTTAGTTCAAAACACGGTTGTGTCCTTTCTCACTTTTGTAGAATCACAGAAAAACGGCGATCATGATCGCGATCGTTAACTCACAAAAACGTGCGTTTACAATTTGTAAACGCGTTTAAATGGGGTCAACGCACTGACCTCTAGTGGGTCTACGTAGCATGCATAGTGCAGGTTTGCGAATCCAGCTGCAAGGCCAATTAAGGCCACCCAGCGAGAATTGCCTGGAGGAGCCAGAGAAGTGAGCATAAACAGTACACCGTGGAACTGCGATTACGATGAGCGTTTATGATGAGCGTTTCAAATCGCTCATTCTGCCTTAAAAATTGAGCACAAACGCACCCTAAGTTGATTGAGAGTCCTGACAATAATGATATGATCCCAAGTGCAGAAACCTTCTCAACGCAACCAAGATGACCACCTACAATTGGTTATCTAATATGTCAATTGAGTGAAGACTTTGAGACAGAGGCATGTAAACCTTTGACAGATACAAACTAAATATCATCTGTATCATCAGTGGGATGTTGGAAGGGAAGAGCAGAGATGCCAACCAGTACAATTAAATCATATTTACATGTAGTACAATAATAAGAGTGAAATACGATAATACGATATCATCGATTTGTTCATCTTTAATTAAAAAAAAAAAAAATTGTTTAAACCCATAAAAACAGCAGAATTGCATAGAAACACGTACAAGTAAACCCCTGCAACCCCAACAAAAACTTTTCTCATTAAATTTTAATGAAAGAGCAAACATTTTACTTGACCGTATTTACCAGTAAAACATTTTTCTGAAATTTTACTGGACCGGGGCTGACAGTGAAGTTTTCGTGAAAATCTGAATTTTCTCCCCAAAATCTGATTATTATTTTTTAGGATACTCGGTCTGTTTTTTTGTGTCAAGAGGTTGGCATCTCTGGAAGATGCATAGCTATTTTTTATTTATTCAGATATTCTAAATTCCCACTCATATTCTTAACTCATTATCTTTTTCACTACACTTCCATCACATCCACCACACAGCCTGTGCAAGGAATGTGGGATGCTCTCACTAAGTTCATTGAGAGTCCTGACCATGATCCTCAGACATCTCCTTCTCAATCCAACCAAGATACATCTTATATCAGTTGAGCGAAGCCTTTGAGACAGGCAAACCCTTGATAGATACAAAATTACAAATTGAATATCGTCAGTGGGGTATTGCAAGGGAAGAGGTGTAGCTATTATTTGTTCATTCAGATATACCACATTCCCAATAATGTTTTAAACTCATTATATTTTTCACCACACATGTATACCCACCACACAGCCTGTGCAAGGAATGTGGATGCTCTCACTAAGTTCATTGAGAGTCCTGACCATGATCCTAAGTTCAGACATCTCCTTCTCAATGCAACCAAGATGACCACCTACGTCCTATGTCAGCTGACCGAAGCGTTTGAGACGGAGGCTTGTAAACCCTCGACAGATACCGCTGCCATGAAAGGAAGGGTATGTCATGTGTTTATTTGAGCATCTTGATGTGGTAACTTCTTGACCTTATTTATTCAAAATTATCCAAGTTCACATATAATTTGTGTTGGACCATGCAATTGTGTTTCTATTGACATGTACAGCTTACCTTCCTACTCTATTCCTTGTTTCTTCATTCATGAAACTTGTGGGAGAGCAAATGTTTCAATTGATGTTTTTTGCTGATCAAATAGGTTAATGCCAAACAAACATTTTGCTCTAAAGTCTGATTTTTTTAGGATTCCATGTCAGACTTTTTATATCTTTTATATCCGAAATATGAGATTTCAATAGGCCTACTTTTTCGTAAATACCCCCCCCCCCCACCCCGCCGAAAAAAAGAAAACAAATCTATTTGAATATATTTAATTTAATTTTTGATAGTCTTCCCACAACCCTGCCCACAATGCTTGAAGTAAAATGAATGAACTCCTATACCACCCGCCTCCAGCTTGGTATGTGACGACGAAGTTATAACTTTTCATATTTTCTATTTCAGGGACGAGGTAAGAAGACGGTAAAAGCAGGTGCGTGGGACTGGGACAGTGAGAAGGAGAAATCGCTGCAATGCCTCATTCAAACTCTCCAACTTGATATCTGTCGACTATGGGATCCTCCAGTAGTAGAAGAGGAATTTGTCAAGTAAGTAATACACTACTGTAAAGTGTAAATCAAAGACGTATAGTAGTGAGTTTTCATAGGGAATTCGACACCATTCTGGTGTTAATAACTGTTTACCCAATAATAGGTGTTGTCAGTCACCAAGAGTTGACTTCACTTTTACGTCGGACAGGTCTTGTTTAGCGCATGGTGCCCTAGCCTACCACCGTATGGAATTCTCCTCATATTATATCAAATTTCACTCACCCTGGAGAGATCTTTTCAGAGACCTTTGCACACACACTTACACATTAATTTTTTGTTGTTTTACCTTCAAGCTATTGTTTTGAACCCTAGATTCCTCTCTTTATCTGAAGTATTCTGTATGAAAACTATACAAAATAGACTGTATTCCTAATTTAGCCTTGAGAGATTCCTCACTTTTGCTATGAAAGGTTGGCAGGTATGCCGTTAGAATATACAGTCAAACCTGCTATAGTGACCACCTGTCTACAAAGACCATATTTTTTGTTTCCATTGAAAGTAGTATCTCATTGAAACATGTGCTAAAGGAACCTGTACATAAAGACCAGCTGCCTATAAAGACCACTTTTCATGTCTCCCTTGGGTCAGTTGGGTGGTCTTTGTAGACAGGTTACACTGTATAATAATAATATAATAATAATATTTAATTTTATTATTTTATATAGCGCTTAATACAAATGTCTCTAAGCGCTTTACAAATATACTATTATAATAGAAAGATGAAATGACTAGCTGGAAGATGATTACAACTGTATTCATATTGTGTGTTGATAACCTACAGTCTTGTAAGCGGTTGTTGCTATAAGATGTTTGAGAACCCATCCATCACCAGGAACCATAGCACCAGAGATGTCATCACGCAGACCTTGGGACTTCTCTTCAAAAGATACAACCATGTTCTAGGTGAGTCAACCGAGAGACCTCAGGTTTAAGTCCTATCCATGGGGCAGTTTTAGTTACCTCGGGACTATGTAATAGGGTAGTAAACTAGAAATGTTCAGTTCTTGGGTCTTCTCTTCAAAAGATACATCCATGTTCTAGGTGAGTGAACCGAGAGACCTCAGGGCTCAAGTCCTTGTTGTGGGAAATGATTATGCTATTTCCAGGCGCTCCTGTTTAGCAACAAATTGTAATGTTCATGAGAGTGATTAGACTTTTATTAACTTTAACAAGCAGGGGATCATCTTAAATCCTTAATCAAGTGTTCTATCAAGTCACACCAGAACTTTTTTGTTGTCCCTTCCCTCCAAAAAACGCATGGGAAACGTAGCATAGCTCTATTGATGTCACTGCAGATCCAATTCAAATTTCCATAATGATGTCAGCTCGTTTCCCCAGTTTTAACATCAAAATAAAACTTCATGAACTCAATGCACTGGCATACCTGCCAACCCTTACAAAAAATCCTGAATATTCTGTTTTTCTTGATTTCTAGGACCTGAAAATCTGGAATATTCTGATTTTTCAAAATGTTCTATTCACTTTTTGGTCCGGATTTACTGCGTATTGCCAGTTACACTGCCGCTGCAAGTGTGATTTCTTATTTTCGAAGGCATACCGTGCTAAAAATTCCTAATTTTTATTTTCAAATGTTGGCGGGTATGCACTGGTGTGGCCTAGGCATTACAAGTATAAATTGTGCAGATTATGTTTAACCTCTCTTCTCTTCTTCATGCAGGTGGGACTTTGAAAATGTTACAGCTGGTGCAGCACTTTGAGCACCTACCCGGACCCCTCGCCCAAACAGTACAGACAATTGCTATGCAGTACGGTGTTAAGAGTGTCGTCAATGAAATCATGAGGTAGGTACATGCACATTCACATAATGCTAAAAGGGTGAGGACCCAAATTCTCGAAGAGCTTTTGGGTGGGGTGACGATCGCTCAAGTTGGTGTTTTGCCCAACATCCAAGCCCCTTCAGTGTAAATGCTCTATTCAGTATTTTTTGTGCCCTTTCCAATTCTTCCTATTTGTGCTGTAATATAGGAATGTGCCCTAAAAGTACTGAAATTTAAGGCCTGCTGTCAGTATCTTGTAAGGCTGTGCACAACAGTGTAATGAGGTACCCGAGTACACTCCCAGGCTTACAAGCGAATACTCGAATATTCGGACACCATGTTTTTTTATAAATGGTTTGATTTTTTTGTTTTTTGTGTTGCCACCACCATACCACTGGAGCAGTATCCCAGCGCATGCAATTTTACTTCGAGTTGCAGTTGAAGGCGCCGATTTAATAATAATAATAACAGTAAACAATGCTGTTTTGAAAACCAAAGATGGCAGAATAATCCATTTTCCTCCGAGTCCAAACAGAAATCCGGACATTTGGTCCCAGTTTCTGAGTGGTGAGTTTGACAGTGCTTGAGTTGGGAAACATTTTTACTGACGGTACCATGCTAGCGGCCGCCGCTCTCCCTGGCACGGGTAAGCGTCGGCTTGGACAGTGCCAGGTGACCGGGATATTTTTTTTTTTTTTTATAATTTTTTTTGCGGCCGAATATTCGAGTACCAGAAATCGTACTCGAGTAGTTTTCAACAGTGCGGGTACTCGAGCATTCGACTACTCGTCGCAGCCCTAGTATCTTGTGGAAATTCTTTTACCACCCGAGGTTAAGTGACTTTCGCACCTCTAGTCTTAAATATATTCTGATAAGAAATATGAGATTTCAAACCCACGTATGAAAAAAAGGAAGAGAAGAAAAGAAAGATGGACTACAGGTACACACTGACATTGCAAAGAACAGAAGTGTCCTTATATGAATAACAAACATTTCACAATTTTCATACATAATTGTACATTAGAAAATGAATGATAAAGTATGTGATATACTTCCTGTACTGTACATTTTTGTCCTCTTTTCATATATTTGTATTTGTAAGCGCTATGGTACTTATTGTTTTTAGTGCTCCTAAATATTCAATATTATTATTATTATTATTATTAGCAATGATTCCAAATTTAAGATATCGTTGTTGTTTTTTGCAGCCATATATAATTAGATGCTCTGTGTGCAAATTTTTACAAATATGTTCTTACTAATTAGCAAAAAATTATGAAAAATTGTACTAGTAAACATTTCTTTTGATCTCTCTTGTTCATATTTGAATTGTGAATGCAAGTGGAAGAGATAAGCTTTCTTAGAATGTTACCTATTTTTGTTTTTTGGGTAGTATAAAGCATTTTGAAAAAATTATAACACTTGTTACCTCTCTGTATTTGACAGGGAGATCGGTAGCATAGACTCACAGGATCTGACCAGGGACAACAGTGGGACTCGTTCTTATGCCAGCTTTCTGGTGGAGATGGCTGAACGGGTTCCAGATGCCATGCTACCTTGCATCAGTCTTATTCTGTGTCATCTAGATGGAGAGGTAAGTTATTTAATAATAATAATAATATTAAATTTTTATATAGTGCTTATTACAAATGTCTCTAAGCGCTTTACAAATATACTATTACCCCGGTCATTAGATTCAGTGCTTGCCCACACACACTGTGTGCACAATCTCCACTCCCTGGGGAGCATTCCAGCCAGGCGTTACATGACACTCAAAAACTGTTTGACCAACAATGATGGTCGCATCCGACCGGGTACCCATTTAACACCTGGGTGGAGAGTAGCAAGTGCAGGTTAATATCTTGCCAAAGGATATTAGTGCCATGTCGGGATTTGAACCCTCGACCTTTGCATCTCCAGTCAAGCGCCTTAAACCACTCGACCCCGACATTCACACGTACACAAGACAATTATGGTCAGCATCCAGGAGTGAGGTTCTTTCTCTCTCTCTCTTTCTCTCTTTCCCCTCTTTTTCTTTCTCTTTATTTGTCTCTATCTCTCTCTCTTGTTCTATCCTTTCTCTCTCCCTCACTCTGTCCCCCTCTCTCTCCCCTTTATCTTTCTCTTGACTTCTCTCTTTCTAGCTCTCACTTGTTCCTCTCTCTACCTCTCTCTTGTTCTATCAATTCCTCTCTCTCTCTCTCTCATTGTCTCTCTCTCTCTCTCTCTCTCTCTCTCTCTATATATATATATATATATATATATATATATATCTCCCTCAATCTCTCCCTCTCTGTCTGTCCTTGTTTTTCCTCCTTGACTTCCCTTTTTAATACCACTGGCCTATTGCCAGCTGGCTGTTGTTCAACGTTTGTACGGATCATTCTGTAGACCATGTATTAGGTAAGCCCTGTTTCATAACACTTATTATCAATAACAAGACACGATAATTGTTGTAAACCACTGAAATCCTTAGATTGGCCATGAGCAGATTTTTCCATAGATCTTTGACACTTGGTTTCCATACAAGTTGCAGTGGTACAGAGGGCCCACGCTACACGATCCAAGAAGTATCCTCTTTACTAAGGCTGTGCACAACAGTGTAATGAGGTACCCGAGTACACTCCCAGGCTTACAAACGAATATTCGGACGCCATGTTTTTTTATAATTTTTTTGAATTTGTTTGATTTTTTTTTTTTTTTTGCCACCACCATACCACTGGAGCAGTATCTCAAGACCATCGTCGAAAACACATGCAATTTTACTTCGAGTTGCAGTTGAAGGCTCCGAGTTAATAATAATAATAACAGTAAGCAATGCTGTTTTAAAAACCAAAGATGGCAGAATAATCCATTTTCCTCCAAGTCCAAACAGAAATCTGGACATTTGGTCCCAGTTTCTGAGTGGTGAGTTTGACAGTGCTTGAGTTGGGAAACATTTTTACCGACGACACCATGCCAGCGGCTGCCGCTCTCCCTGGCACGGGTAACCGTCGGCCTGGGATTTATTTTTTTTGCGGCCGAATATTCGAGTAAGAGAAATCGTACTCAAGTAGTTGTCAACCGTGCGGGTACTCGAGCATTCGACTACTCGTCGCAGCCCTACTCTTTACTTTTTAAATATTTTTGTAACCTTTTTATACACGTCTCCATATTTAATCTCTTCATCAATTTTAGGCGATGTGTTCTTTTTTTATCTCTGAGAGATTCAGATGAGGAATTTTGCGAACAAAACATAATAGATTAAAGATAAAGACCAGTTATGGTCATGCGATTGCATTGTGAAAGAAACGTTGTGAAATCGATCAGAAAAGTTGATCATCTAGCATAGATGTACTGCAAGGTTCTGGAATCATCAAAATGATAAGAAATTTGGCCCAGTCTTCATAAAGTTACAAGCACTGTACACAGAAAGATGTTTATGGGACTACGCACACGTGCGCGACACGTGCATTTTTATCTCTCACATACCAATAGATAAACTAATTTACCAAATATATCAATTAGTAGGCGGTTTCCCTGCAAAATTGTTATCCTCATGTATTATTCAAAACATATTCTTTCACATGATTGGTAATAAGAGCTTCCATTTCGTTTTTTGAAATTGGGGCGTTTCCAATACTGGTCTTTACCTTTAAATGTACATAAATAAAATAAGTGATATTATTGACGCAACATAATACAAATTATCATACTTGAACCTTTTGTGGCAGTCCTACACCATGCGGAACGGAGTGCTAGGAGTCATAGGTGAGATTGTAATCAAAGTACTGAGCAAGGAACAGCTGGATAAGAAGGCTAAGACTGCCAGAGATCAACTACTGGACAAACTTGAGGTAAGTCCTCAGACAATTCGGAAATTCAGATGTAATTTAGTTCTCGGTTTGCACATCTTTCCTGGCTGCTTGGAAATAATCCTGCCATATAAGGGAGTTAACAGATACAATCTGCGCATGGGCAGATAAAGGTCATTTGTACCAAAATGGTAAAACCAACAGAGATGAATACTGGGTTTGCGCTCATGAAAGTTATGTAACATTATTAATTTATGCACCAACGGTACATTCTATGATACGCAGGTGGAAGTATTCTTTTCAAGAGGTCAAACAAAAGGTATTCATGAAGCACATCTAGGACTTTGGCAGTTATTATTCTAAGATGCTCAAAGTGGAACTTCTCCATGTGTAAAAGATCTGTGGATATTTGGGGTCATTTGTACCATGTGCTATCTGTAAACTCCCTTATTGTATGGTATTTGGAAACACTGAATAAACATTGATATGAATCTAAAACTTCCATGTGATGATGATGCTACCAGGACACAAATGCTGAGCCTAAATCCTCTAAGCAGAATTTTGTCATAATCTGTAACTCATTGCTTTTGTTATTATTATCCAGGGGGGTGTTTCACAAAGATCCTAAGTCGAACTGAAAAAAAAAGTTGGACTTAAAAATTATGCAGAGCCACTAAAATATACTCAAAAGCGAGAATTCAAGTATTTTAGACTTTTTATAAATTCCACAAGAACATGAAATCTCCTTGATGATAGAAAATATGAATTATTTGAATCAACATTTTATGCCTTTTAGAAGAACTTTTACAAAATATTTTCATAGATGCAAACGGCTTTCCATAATTGTTAAGTCCAACGTAGAGATAAGTTCAACTTAGGATCTTTGTGAAACACCCCCCTGGTATTCCTTCACTGTAGGACCCAGTGAAAAAAATACATGGGGGCTCGGGGCGAAATAGCCCCTGAAATGCCCAAAAGAGCCCCCATAAATTTACATAGAGTTCAATGCAAAACAAATTTTAGAACGTTATTTTCAGGCAGGCAAGCTTGAAATGTAGCCCCCGAAAAATAAATATTAATTTTTTCCCTGGTAGGACCACATCCACGACGTCAACGCTTTCAGCCGTAGTCGTGCCCTGCAGGTCTGGCTTCACCTGTGCCGTGAGCGTGCCATTCCCCTGTCCCGACAGCACACCGTCATGGAGCTAACCATCGGCCGTCTCAGAGACAAGTCTAGCATCGTGCGCAAGGGAGCCGTCCAGCTCATTTCGGCCTTCCTCACCAGTAACCCTTTCGCAGCCAAGGTGAGAACGAAGATGTTGACTGCTGATGTATGTGTGTTTGTAATACAGGCAGGGTGGTGAGGGGCGATGGCTCAGTGATAGAGCAGTGGTCCCAGATTTGAAATCAATTGATGCGCTAGTGCCCTCTGGTAAGGCATTAACATACCTGCCAACCCTTATGAATAATCCAGAATATTCTGTTTTTCTGGATTTTTAGGAACCCAAAATCCGGAATACCGGTATACCGTTTTTTAGGTGGGCTGTATCTAATACAGACCACCTTATAATTTTGTTAAAATTGCCTTTATTATTATTTATTATTTATTTTTCTTATTTCGACACACTTTTTTGTGAGCAAGATAACTTGAAAATGGTTCAATCAAATACCTTGAAATTTGACACACATATGTATAGGCATATGAACAAAACACAGCAAACTTTTCAACCTTGACCTTGACTGATGACGTCATCTAGGCGCCATTTTGTGAAATGTTCTGAAAAATTACTCATGATCATATTTTCATAACGGTACGTCATTTCTCATTCATATTTATCATGATCAAGGTCATTATCAGTCCAGTCAATTTCAGGTAAAAAAACGCGCGCGTGCGCGTACGTCCGCGCGTCAATGCGCATGCAAAATTTTTAAATGCTCAAAATCGTCTCAAATTTATTTTGCATACGTTTCAGGTCATTTTAAGCATTTTATAAAAAATCGCGCGTACGAGCATGCGCGCGCGTTTTCGCGCGTAACACCATTAAAAAACACAGAATCGCCATTTTTTTTTCTTTCATGATATTTCTCATATTTTTTCAAGGAATTTGATTCCATGTTTATCTCTTTATGACCATTATTAACAAGATGAGCGTAAATTCAAGATAAATGTCAGTGCGCGCGAGGTCTTTTAAAACATAGCATATATGGGCAAAAACATGCCTATACAAAATCCGTTATAGCTCTTTGGAATGCACCGGGATCCTCAATTTTTTTTCATATTAAGATAGAGTATGAGTCGGAAATATGATTCCATGTCTCATTTGGCCATTAAGTGTATCGTGACATCATCACAATGGCCTTGGAACTTAAAATACGAATTTGCATATTATGACGTCAGCATATTTATGTAAAATTGATTGTATCTCTGTAAATATTGATCAATTTTCTTCAAAATTTTGATATGTTATAGCTAAGACAATTTTCTACAAGCGCAGTAATAACCATTTTTCATTTTGATGACGTCATCATAGTGAAAATTTTGATTAAAGGCCTCATGTCAAAAACTTCATAATTTGCGTGTTATGCCTATAGAAGGTGAATTTAGTTCACGTTATGAATCTACATGATATTGTCTTTTAAGAATTTGTAAGCAGTATGTCGCTTATTTTTGCTCTATTTTGTCTCAAATGTTAGTTGACCAGCCCACCTATACTTGTTCCAAACAAGTATTATATGTCTAGTTTATTATTTATTTTTCTTATTTCGACCCACTTTTTTGTGAGCAAGATAACTTTAAAATGGCTCAATCAAATGTCTTAAAATTTAGCACACATATGTAAAGGCATTGAAACAAAACACAGACATTTTTTCAACCTTGACCTTGACTGATGACGTCATCTAGGCGCCATTTTGTAAAATTTTACGAAAATCAACTCATGACCATATCTTCATAACCAAAAGCCATTTCTCATTCATATTTATCATGATCAAGGTCAATATCAGTCTGGTCAATTTCAGATCAAAAAACGCGCGCATGCGCGTACGTCCGCGCGTTAGTGCGCGCGCAAAATTTTAAAATGCTCAAAATCGTCTAAAATTTATTTTGCATACGTTTCAGGTCATTTAAAGCATTTTATAAAAAATTGCGCGTACACACATGCGCGCGCGTTTTCGCGCGTAACACCATTACAAAACATAGAATCGCCATTTTTTTTTCTTGCATGATATTTCTCATATTTTTTCGAGAAATTTGATACCATTTTTATCTCTTTATGACCATTAATAACAAGATGGGCGTCAATTCAAGATAAATGTCTGTGCGCGCGAGCTCTTTTAATACATAGCATATATAGGCAAAAACATGCCTATACAAAATACCTTATAGCTCTTTTGAATGAACCGTGACCTTCAATTTGTTTTCATATTTAGATAGAGTATGAGTCGGAAATATGATTCCATGTCTCATTTGGCCATTAAGTGTATCGTGATATCATCATATTGGCCTTGGAACTCAAAATACGAATTTGCATATTATGACGTCAGCATAATTAGGCCTGAGTCATGTCGGGATTTTCATAAACCGGGTCCCGACGGCCTTGCACCGATCGGGACCCGGTGTCCCGAAATCAGCTCGCAGGATTTGTCACTTGCCTCTATAAAAAGCGCATATCATCAGTATGTCCCTAAAAAGTGACCTTTTTTATCAGTCAAATAAATCAACACATGCATACCTCAGCACAGATCGGTATATTCTTCCATTTGACATTATTTTTATCCATGATTGGCGATGTTTAGTGCCATTATCGTGCCTCTAAAAGTAAAAAAACTGGAGCAAAAATAGAAAGACAACGATCGAGCCGCCATTTTGATTCATGCAGGTTGAATAAATCGGGTCAAAAAACATTAATGTTTGAATAATAAAACGGCTTTCTAAAAAGTACTCCTTTACAACATACCGATCGAATAATTTTTAAAAACAAAATAGATATTTTTTTCTTTGATTTTGAACACCGCATGCTTCTTTTAAAAGCTGAAAATTACTTGGTAATCACAAGAAGTTTCGATACGGGATAGCTGTTGCAAGGCAAGTTCAGACTAGTCTCGGAAAAATGCCAAATGTGTTCCTTGATACTGATAGCTGTAATGCGTGCCAGAACGAACCCAAACAAAGACGTGATCGTAACCAGAAAAAAATCATTAAAAACTACGAGAGCACAATTGGAAAGACAACTACTGCTCAAAATTACGATAATCAGATAAAGGCTTAACTTTAGAATACCCCACCCAAACGTAGTATGTCCGTTGGTCGCCAACGCGCCAACGTACCAATTTAGTGTAGTCCCTTCCTTTCGTATTCGTGACCAGTTTCTGAATTTGCCATCACATCAACTCGAGAATGGAAATATGGTTATTTGTTATGTTTTAACTCCTTCCTATTACCTCTTACACATCAAAGTATTTTATTTATAGTTTGTTAAAGATGTTCTCACCTTAGTTGTAATGTTTTACCCTTGATATTGCTTGAAAATCGTCAGAAATCAATGTAACTACTGTCGAAAAGTGGCCTAAAAGTAAAGTGGAAAAAAAAAAATCGGGAATTTATGGTGTCCTTTACATGGCAAACAAAGAAAGGAAATAAGGTGCGTTGGCGCGTTGGCACGTTGGCCCCCCGTCCCTCATTGCCAAACGAAAATAATATAGGAAATAGGTAGCCTAAAAGTAAAAGTAAAGGATGAAGAAATTCAGTTCCCCCCAACCCCCCCCCCCCTGCTCTCGCGCGAAGCGCGCAAGCTTTGACCTTTCATTGAATTATTAGAGAAAGAAGACGATTCGTTGTACCATTCTCGACTCTTAAGAGCCTTATATAATCGTTGTCTGAAGTCAGGTTTCCCCTAGCTCCCGCGCATGCAGCGTGGAAGCTTTGGTGTTTCATTAATCGGTCCCCCCCCCTCCCCCCGCGCAAAGCGCGGAAGGTTTTAGCTTTCATTAATTATTAGAGAAAGAAGACGTCCCCCCCCCCCCCCCCTCCTGCGCCTCGTTGAACATCGTAGTTACCTTCTTGGTGAGAGCCAACGACCAACGATGTGCTATACGCACAGGGGGTGGTGACGTCACACAGTGCGGACATCGTTGGATCGTTGGCAGACAACCCAATTCCGGCAAAGTCGTCAAAGGAGAGAGTAATGAAGTACAGAACAATAGAAAGAGTCTATAGTCCGAAGAGAGATATTGAGAAAGAGAATTATTATCATTATTATTATTAATATTATCATTATTGATAATATAAAAAAAGAAGAATAAGAGAAATGGGAGAAGATGAAGATCGGAGAACAATAGGGCCTAGTGGTCGTGGGTAAAACAAATTGAAAACAAAAGAAAGGGGAATTGATTGAGGAATAATACTACATGATAATGATAATAATAAGGGTGCGCATGCGCATATGGTAACCGTTAGGTGAATGTAAATCGGCAAAGCAATGAATTGGCTCAATATAGTGTTAAGATTTTATAAAGCCTGATTTATGTCTTAGTTTCAGAGAAAAAAACGTTGGGAGAATTTACTGTTAATCACTGTTAGAGAGTGTTGCACAGTGACGCCTTCAAAGAAAACCATAAATATCTTTGTGGTTTAATTGAGAAGATGAAGATCAAAGGAGAAGAAAAAGAAGAAGAAGTGGTCGTGGGTAAAACAAATTGAAAACAAGAAAAGGGGAAAAGAGGAATAATATATCTATAACCATAATATATCAATAGAAATCCATCTACCACAAAAATCTGTACATTTTGATGTACACCCCCTCCTAATTCTTTTTTCCCCCTTTTTTCTCCCTCTCTCTTTTTTTCCATTTTACCAATATTTTTTTCTCCATATTTGTATTATTATGTATCCATTGAGGGTAGTCATACTATCAAGCTTTGCTTACTTAATTGTCAACCCTCCTGTTTGATGTTTTCGATTAGTTACGGCCAACCTTACTTTGTTTAATCTTTTGTCATGTATAAATGTTCAAAGCGATTTGTTTGTTATATATTTGTAAAACTGAAAAAGAAAAAGAAAATCAAGCAATAAAAACTGATTGATGTTTCTGATTACTTACAGCCAACCTTACTTTGTTTTACATATACTATTTTGTCATGTATAAAATGTTTTGTTTGTTATATATTTGTAAAACTGCAAAAGAAGAAGAAAAACAAACAGAAATGGGACCCGGTGTCCTATATAGGGTTAGGGTGAGAGTTAGGGTAACGCAAACTCCAGTGTCCTAGGGTGGCGCGGGACCCGGTGTCCTAGGGTGACGCGGGATCCGGTGTCCTAGGGTGACGCGGGACCCGGTGTCCTAGGGTGACGCGGGATCCGGTGTCCTAGGGTTAGGGTTAGGGTGAGAGTTAGGGTAACGCAAACTCCGGTGTCCTAGGGTGACGCGGGACCCGGTGTCCTAGGGTGATGCGGGATCCGGTGTCCTAGGGTGACGCGGGACCCGGTGTCCTAGGGTGACGCGGGACCCGGTGTCCTAGGGTGACGCGGGACCCGGTGTCCTAGGGTGATGCGGGATCCGGTGTCCTAGGGTTAGGGTTAGGGTGAGAGTTAGGGTAACGCAAACTCCGGTGTCCTAGGGTGACGCGGGACCCGGTGTCCTAGGGTGACGCGGGACCCGGTGTCCTAGGGTGATGCGGGATCCGGTGTCCTAGGGTGACGTGGGACCCGGTGTCCTAGGGTGATGCGGGATCCGGTGTCCTAGGGTGACGCGGGACCCGGTGTCCTAGGGTTAGGGTTAGGGTGAGAGTTAGTAACGCAAACTCCAGTGTCCTAGGGTGGCGCGGGACCCGGTGTCCTAGGGTGACGCGGGATCCGGTGTCCTAGGGTGACGCGGGACCCGGTGTCCTAGGGTTAGGGTTAGGGTGAGAGTTAGGGTAACGCAAACTCCGGTGTCCTAGGGTGACGCGGGACCCGGTGTCCTAGGGTGATGCGGGATCCGGTGTCCTAGGGTGACGCGGGACCCGGTGTCCTAGGGTGACGCGGGACCCGGTGTCCTAGGGTGACGCGGGACCCGGTGTCCTAGGGTGATGCGGGATCCGGTGTCCTAGGGTTAGGGTTAGGGTGAGAGTTAGGGTAACGCAAACTCCGGTGTCCTAGGGTGACGCGGGACCCGGTGTCCTAGGGTGACGCGGGACCCGGTGTCCTAGGGTGATGCGGGATCCGGTGTCCTAGGGTGACGCGGGACCCGGTGTCCTAGGGTGATGCGGGATCCGGTGTCGTAGGGTGACGCGGGACCCGGTGTCCTAGGGTTAGGGTTAGGGTGAGAGTTAGGGTAACGCAAACTCCGGTGTCCTAGGGTGACGCGGGACCCGGTGTCCTAGGGTGATGCTGGATCCGGTGTCCTAGGGTGACGCGGGACCCGGTGTCCTAGGGTGATGCGGGATCCGGTGTCCTAGGGTGACGCGGGACCCGGTGTCCTAGGGTTAGGGTTAGGGTGAGAGTTAGGGTAACGCAAACTCCGGTGTCCTAGGGTGACGCGGGACCCGGTGTCCTAGGGTGACGCGGGACCCAGTGTCCTAGGGTGACGCGGGACCCGGTGTCCTAGGGTGATGCGGGATCCGGTGTCCTAGGGTGACGCGGGACCCGGTGTCCTAGGGTGACGCGGGACCCGGTGTCCTAGGGTGACGCGGGACCCGGTGTCCTAGGGTGATGCGGGATCCGGTGTCCTAGGGTTAGGGTTAGGGTGAGAGTTAGGGTAACGCAAACTCCGGTGTCCTAGGGTGACGCGGGACCCGGTGTCCTAGGGTGACGCGGGACCCGGTGTCCTAGGGTGATGCGGGATCCGGTGTCCTAGGGTGACGCGGGACCCGGTGTCCTAGGGTGATGCGGGACCCAGTGTCCTAGGGTGACGCGGGATCCGGTGTCCTAGGATTAGGGTTAGGGTGAGAGTTAGGGTAACGAAAATTCTGGTGTCCTAGGGTGACGCGGGACCCAGTGTCCTAGGGTACGTGACTCGGGACCCGGTGTCCTAGGGTTAGGGTTAGGGTGAGAGTTAGGGTAACGCAAACTCCGGTGCCTAGGGTGACGGGGACCCGGTGTCCTTGGGTGTTTAAAACAAAGAAACACTTGTGGAAAGATAGAAATGGAAGATTAAACAAAATAATAATATGGAAAGAAAATATAAAAAAAGGAGGAAATAAAAAATACCATAAGGAAAGACAGGTGCTAATAAGCAAAATGGAAATGGAAAAGAAAGAGAAATAAAGAATAACATAAGGAAATTAGAAAAAGAAGATAAAAGAAGTTTTAAACAAACAAATACATAAGGAGCGATGGATTTAGAAAACCCACGCGAAGCGCGGAAGCTTTGACTTTTCAGAAATTATTAGAAAAAAAAAGATTCATTGTACCATTCTCGACTCTTAATCCTTGTCTGAAATCATTTCCCCCCCCCCCCTCTCGCGCGAAGCGCGCAAGCTTTGACGTTTTAATAAATTCTTAAAGAAAGAAGACGATTCGTTGTACCATTCTCGACTCTTAATCCTTGTCTGAAAGCAGTTTTCCCCTCTCGCGCGAAGCGCGCAAGCTTTGAACTTTAGTAGTAGTAGTAGTAGTACTACTACTAGGTACTACTACAGATTCTGGAAATGCCTTGTTTCACTATCATTATAAGTATAACTTATCACTCAGTATCAGCAGTCAAGCTTGCAGTTGAAGTAAATCAACAGCGTTAATATTTTGTAAACCAAAATAACAGAGAAATAACAGAGAAAATTGCAAACATATTATGTAAATAACCCACTTACCAAATGAGGAGAGCAGTCATGAGATAATTCGTTCATATGATTGTATATGAAATAGGATGAATATCGCCTGACCTTTATAGTTAACAAAACGTTTTACATTTGGTCGAGTATAAAACAGTTTCGATTAGTCATTTAGTGCTTAGGATATTTTACTATTAGACGAATATTTTACTGGTACAAGCGAAACTTTCCGTTTATAAAAGTATATAAACATAATTATGTGTGATGGTTGTATCTATGTTTATCAGAGGCGGCGCTCCCGGGAGGGGGGCACAGTGCCCCCCCCCCCCCCACTTTATCAAGTTCTCCAAAAGTGCCCCTTTTAAAACAGGAAAAGTGCCCTTTTAACTTTGTAAGAATTAAGTGCCCCTTTTACTTGGAAAAGTGCCCCTATTCATTTTTTAAAGTGCCCCCTCTTCTTTACACGTACCCCTTTTCGTTCGACAAGTTCACATTTTATTTTGCAATAAGTGTTCATTTTCCATTCTCATTAGTGCCCTTTATAATCTGTAATAATTTAAGTGCCCCTTTTCAGATACGACAAGCGCCCCTTTTCACCTCTGATAATTGCCCTATTCAAATCTGATAGCGCACCTTATATCTTCACATGTGCGCCCTTTCCTTTCTAATAAACGCCCCCATTTAAAAAAGAGCCCCTTCGGTTCCTTTTCTCATAAATGCCCTTTTTCATCTATGAAAACAGTCTCCTTTTCATCTATGAAAACAGTCTCCTTTTCATCTATGAAAACAGTCTCCTTTTCATTTATGAAAACGGTCTCTTTTCATTCTCATAAGCCCTTTTCCAAGACGATGGCGATTTAAATTCAAGTCTCTCAACTATGGCTCGTTGGCACGTTGGCACGTTGGCACGTTGGCGATATAAATTCAAGTCTCTCAACTCATGTTGGCTCGTTGGCACGTTGGCGATTTAACTTCAAGTCTCTCGGCTTGTTGGCACGTTGGCACGTTGGCGATATAAATTCACGTCTCTCAACTCATGTTGGCTCGTTGGCACGTTGGCACGTTGGCGATATAAATTCAAGTCTCTCAACTCATGTTGGCTCGTTGGCACGTTGGCACGTTGGCGATATAAATTCAAGTCTCTCAACTCATGTTGGCTCGTTGGCACGTTGGCGATATATATTCAAGTCTCTCAACTCATGTTGGCTCGTTGGCACGTTGGCACGTTGGCGATTTAACTTCAAGTCTCTCAACTCATGTTGGCACGTTGGCACGTTGGCGATATAACATCTAGACTCTCAACTCATGTTGGCACGTTGGCGATTTAACTTCAAGTCTCTCAACTCATGTTGGCTCGTTGGCACGTTGGCACGTTGGCGATATATATTCAAGTCTCTCAACTCATGTTGGCACGTTGGCACGTTGGCGATATAACTTCAAGGCTCTCAACTCATGTTGGCTCGTTGGCACGTTGGCACGTTGGCGATATATATTCAAGTCTCTCAACTCATGTTGGCACGTTGGCACGTTGGCGATATAACTTCAAGACTCTCAACTCATGTTGGCTCGTTGGCACGTTGGCGATATAAAATTCAAGACTCTCAACTCATATGTTGGCTCGTTTGCACGTTGGCACGTTGGCGATATAACTTCAAGTCTCTCAACTATGGCTCGTTGGCTCGTTGGCACGTTGGCACGTTGGCGATTTAACTTCAAGTCTCTCAACTCATGTTGGCTCGTTGGCACGTTCGCGGCACGATTGCGATTTCCATTCAAGACTATATCTCGGCACCAAGTTGGAGTACTACCGGTACTTTAACAAGTTGAAGCGTTGGGTTGGCGGACCAAAAAAAGCCCTTCAATTCGCATGGTGGGGTATTCTAAAGTTGTTCCCAGATAAATAACTTGGACAAAGAATTCAATAATCGCCCAAGAAATGCCACAGAAATTGTGATAATCGAGGAGTAACTGGGTACATTTTTATCGCAAGGGGCTTGCTGCAAATACTCGAATCCTTTGTTATACTGCTTTTTACCGTAGAGGGCGTTATTTGGTTTCTAGCCTCGTGTTAGAACACGAGGCTAGAAACCAAATAACGTGTAATTCGGACATATCAGCAGGCCCATTCCGATAATACCTATAGTAACTCCTTAAATATCACTATTTCTGTGGCTTTTCTTGGACAACTATTGTATTATTCCTCCAAGTTATGTATCTGCTTACGATAATTTTGAGTAGTTGTCTTTCCAATTGTGCTCTCGTAGTTTTTAATGATTTTTTTCTCGTTACGATCACGTCTTTGTTTGGGTTCGTTCTGGCACGGACAACAGCTAACTACGAGGAGCACTGCGCATTTTTCCGAGACTAATCTGAACTTGCCTTGCAACAGCTATCCGTATCGAAACTTCTTGTGATTACCAAGTAATTTTCAGCTTTTAAAAGAAGCATGCGGTGTTCAAAATCAAAGAAATAATATCCATTTTGTCTTTTAAAAATTATTCGATCGGTATGTTGTAAAGAAGTACTTTTTAGAAAGCCGTTTCTTTCAACCTGATTTATTAATCCTGCCGAGAGACCCGGCCAGTACAGTAGCTAGCTAGCAGCTGATGGCAACAACAACCCCATGGGGCGAACTGCTTTGCAACCCATATTTATATCAGCAGTTCGGATTGATTCAGGATGAGCTAGAATATGATTGGTAACAATTAAATACTTAAGTTTCAAGGTGGAATGATTTTAGTGGTGTGCAAAACTGCAATTTCTTACATATTTCATTATTTTTTTCGGAGCGTCGGTTCCCAAAAAACGAAACCGGGACCCGACGGCAACGGTCGGGTCCCGGTGTGATCGACCGTACCGACTCAAGCCTAAGCATAATTATGGAAAATTGATTGTATCTCTGTTAATATTGATCGATTTTCTTCCAAATTTCGATATGTTGTAGCTAAGACAATTCTCTACAAGCCTATTAACCACCATTTTTCATTTTGATCACGTCATCATAGTAAAAAAAATACGATTAAAGGGGACATATCAGAAATTTCTTAAGTTGCGTGTTATGCCTATGGAAGGTGAATTTCGTTCACATCATTAATCTACATGACATTGTTTCTTAGCAGTATCTCGCTTATTTCTGGTCTATTTTGTCTCAAATTTTAGTTGACCAGCCCACCTATACTTGTTCCAAACAAGTATTATATGTCTAGTTTATTGTTGTTTTTTTGTTAATTTTTTTTTGTTGTTGATTTTTTTTGTTGCTTAAGCCAAATTAAGCTTGTTTTATCATGTGCCATGATGTGAGAGTTCACGTATTGCGTGCGTTTAAAGGGCTGCATGATTGAGCAGTTAATTTGTATTCAATTTTGTTTTTTGTTTTTTTTGTACAGATTTACTGCGTAGTGCCAGTTACTTGTACAGATTTATTGCGTAGTGCCAGTTACTCTGCCGCTGCATGTGCGAACGCCTGTTAAGGGTACAGATTCTTTATTTTCGAAGGCATACCATGCTAAAAAAATTCCTAATTCTCATTTTCAAATGTTGGCAGGTATGCATTAATCCCCATTATGAAGTCCCTCAGAGAGGACTTAAAGCTGTCGGTCCCCTTGCTTTCTAGCTCAGCAGTCAGGTAAAAGAAACAAACCACCAACCTGTGGTGGATGGTCCGATTTCTTTACTCTCCTGCAGTGGGAAATTCCCTCATCTAAAAACCTGTAATGCATAACATCTGTTCAGAACCGGAAGGGTGTTCAAACTCTATTTAAAAATATATGAGATAACGTCTTTCTTGTTCCAAGCAGAAAATTACATATTTCTCATTCTTTCTTTAAGAAAAAGAAGGCCTCCCTTTCATATACTTGCTTGTCTCTCTGTTATAAGATAGTAACATGAAGCAGGCTATGCTTACATGTATGCCATTTTATTTTGCTACAGTATTTTTCTTTACTCTCTTCTTTCTTTTTTCCCTTTTTCCCCTCACTCTGTCAAGAGGCTAAAGCCTGCTTCATCTATTCAATAGGAGAATTTCTCCCATCTTTTTCCAAAGAAATACAAATATGTGACCCGGCACCACAAAACCAACAAAAAGTCGCAACCAGCGATTCTCCGTAATCAGCTAAAATGTCAATTTAGGTGAAAAAAATAGATTTTTGTTTTTTTGCATTTTCTAAAAGAGTGGTCTTTTCTGTACCTAGTATCAAAATTTGGAAGTCTAAAACATAGTAGAAGATGTGTTTTAAACGGTTTTTCTAGACCAGTTTTTTTCGCACAGCCTTCGGTCTCTTCCAAAATGTGATCACTTTCCCCGAGCGAAATTATCGTAGTCCGGAAATGGTCGGTCTTTGCTAACGGGTCGTGCTACGCGGGCTGTGATTGGTCCGTTATAGCAATCAGTGCGGCGCGCCATTTTGTTTGTATCCGCTTTCACATCCGAGTTCCAGATTTGCCGTGGGATGGTACCGGGGTGCACCAACGCAGATGCCCGGGTAGCTCGGGCGGTCAACGAAGCGATGATGCGGGGGCTAGCTGCGGGGGATCAGGCCAACCTTACAGCTTTGCTTACTGAACACTTCGGGCAAGACAGCGACGAGAGAATTCCTGATAATGTGGTTACAAATAATTGCCCAGATGTATACAAAACAAGATAGGTGACAAGCAGTGTTATGTAAGGGGGAACAAAAAGACTCCGGGTCCACCATGAATAGGCATTGTCTAGTGCAGGTGTCTCGGCACTATGTTGCAGTTCACTTAATCTGTCCAATTACAACTCTATACATTTACAACATAATATCTTTTGAAAGACTTAAGTCCACACATTGAAACCTCAGAAACATAATGAACAGACTATGTTTGACCATCAGGCCAAATTTCAGCCTAATCTGAAAATCTCTTCATAGTGGTTGCTATGGCCTTTTGATTCACCCTTCTATTGATTTCCCTGTGGTTTGCTTGCTCCGCATGCTTGAATAGCCCCAAACTTTAAAGCTCTCTTTCTCACAATTAAATACCAGTAACCTCCCTCACCAGCTTTTTTCATTCACTAAATTGAAAGGGTTAGGAAGCTTCAATTTGGACAAGTAATATACCATTTTAATGAGGAGAACTTCTTCTTTCATAATCAGATGAAATCAGGAAAATAATATTTTGCGACTTTTTGTTGGTTTTGTGGTGCCGGGTCACATATACAAAATCTACATAGTTTATTTTCATCGGTATGTGTTTTCTGTTGTTCATAATGTTTATTTGTTTGTTTGTTTGTTTGTATGTAGCTATCTGCAGAGGCGTTGCAGGTCAACCTGGAGAAAGAACAAGAGAAGCTGAAAGCAATGATGCCTGATGAACCAGAGACAGTTGCTAATGGTAAGTAGTTCAAAACAATACTACAGGAAATGTGAAATTTATTAATTTTCCATTCCCTTTTACCATCCCACATATCTCATTCTATGTCTCTCTCTCTCTCTCTCTCTCTCTCTCTCTCTCTTGCTTTCTCTGTCTCTCTCTCTCTCTCTTGCTTTCTCTGTCTCTCTCTCTCTCTCTTTCTCTCTTTTTATCTCTTTCTCTTGCTTTCTCTCTCTCTCTTTCTCTTGCTTTCTCTTTCTCTCTTTCTCCCCCCCCCCCCCTTTCTCCCCCTTCCTCCCCCTCCTCCTCCTCCTCTCCCTCCTCCCTCTATGTGTGTCCCTCAATCTCCCCTTCTCATTGTCTCTCTCTCCCCCTACTTCCCTCTTTCTCCCTGTCCACTCTCGCACTCTCTTTTTCTCTCTTTCTCTTGCTTTCTCTGTCTCTCTGTGTCTCTCTTTCTCCCCCCCCCCTCCTCCTCCTCTCCCTCCTCCCTCTATGTGTGTCTCCCAATCTCCCTTTCTCATTGTCTCTCTCCCCCTACTTCCCTCTTTCTTCCTGTCCACTCTCGCACTCTCTTTTTCTCTCTTTCTCTTGCTTTCTCTGTCTCTCTGTGTCTCTCTTTCTCCCCCCTCCTCCTCCTCCTCTCCCTCCTCCCTCTATGTGTGTCTCCCAATCTCCCTTTCTCATTGTCTCTCTCTCCCCCTACTTCCCTCTTTCTCCCTGTCCACTCTCGCACTCTCTTTTTCTCTCTTTCTCTTGCTTTCTCTGTCTCTCTGTGTCTCTCTTTCTCCCCCCTCCTCCTCCTCCTCCTCTCCCTTCTCCCTCTATGTGTGTCTCCCAATCTCCCCTTCTCATTGTCTCTCTCCCCCTACTTCCCTCTTTCTTCCTCCTCCCTACTCTCACTCTCTTCCTATGTCACCCCCTCTCCTTGTGTATCTTCCTGCTTGATATTATCTTTGAAATATATCAAACTCACGTAAAATGACTTCACCCCCCCCCCCCCCCCATCAAAGAAAGTAAAGATACATACAAAATTAGCGAAAATAGATCATAAAACATAAACATCTATCATGTGGTGTCTTACATTGTCCCTGTAGATGTGAGCCGTAATCCTGTGGATAACTGGACAGCGATGGAGCCTGAGATCAAGACTACCATCCGAAAGATCTTGGAGGAGGAGTCAGAGGATGAGGAGAGTTTGATCCAGATACCGGAAGATGCATCTCCATTGGAGTAAGTCTCTTAACCCATAAACTACTGAATTCTCTCATCTCCATAGGCTTTATACAGGGACCACCAGGTTCCAGGAGGGAATGGGTTAAAGGGATCGTTCAGACCTGCCAACCAGTACGATTTAGTCGTATTTAGTACGATTTTTAGAAGCAAATACGACAGTACGATTTTCCTGAATAAAATATGATTTTCAAAAACAAAAAACAAAAAACTTTTTTTTTTTTTTTTTTTTTTTTTTTAAATATTTTGTTTAAAATATTTTTTTGGTATTTTGTGTGTGTGTTAGCCATTTTCAATGGCAAAATGCCCATTCTGTCCTGTAAAGTATCCTACAAGCATCTCAAATTGACAATTTGGGGATGTTCATTGGTTCATCGAACACATCAGTCGTGATGGATTCATGCATATTCAACAAATGATCCATTAAAAAAATTGATCCGCGTAACAGTCCGTGTTTATTTTTAAGAATACAACTTTTGTCAGTAAAATACAACTTTTCGGATTAAAGAATACAGTTTTTGAACTCCAGAGGTTGGCAGGTCTGATCGTTTAACAATGTTAAATCTGAGATCCATGGCCCTACGTGTTATCAGTGTCTGTGACATGGTGTAATATTGAAGCCCTAAAAAATTGCGCTTCAAAAAGATCAAGAAGTACCTCAAAAAAGTAAAAATCTTTGAGTGACCAGTTTTTACCATACTCGTTTTCCCTCATAGACTGTAGTGTTATGAAAACCTTCAGGGAAACGCAAAATTTGGTTTCGAATTCCAATCACAAATATCTTGATAATCAGACAGGCTTGTTAAAGTCACAAGGTTCCTGACCGACCTAAAGATTTATATTATAATTAGCATTCCAGCAGGAGCTAAATCCAGAATTTTGTTTCAGAATCTGAGACAAAGTTACTGGATTCCTTTAAAACAATGAGTTCAATTATTATAATTACCAGCAGTGCCCCGTCTAATTACAAAGAGTTGATATCAATCGCAACTTACATGTATTTGCAATTGATATCCATAGCAACTATGTTCATAAGAGATAGGAGACTGCAAACTTGCGATGATAGATTTGAGGACTTGCGATTGATTTGGGGTCTAGGCAATTGCAGTAATGAAAACAATTTTTTTTTAAATGTATTTATTCATTCATTTGTTTTATTTAAACAAGGTAACTCTCTCAGTATTCAAACTGCTTTCCTGAGAGGCCCCGTTCAGTTATAGGTTACAAATATACAGAGAAAACTGAAGATCTCTCTCTCTCTCTCTCTCTTTCTCTCTCTTTTCCTCTCTCTCTCTCTCACTCTCTCTCTCTTTTTTTCTCTCTCTCTCTTTTTTTCTCTCTCTCTCTCTCTCTTCCTCTCTCTCCTCATGCCATATTCATAGACTGTGGTGATCAAGCTGTTCCTCAACTCGATAATCTTTAGCATTCTCAAAAAGATCTAATTGATATATAACTGGTTTGTGATAGAAGTCACAAGGTCCGGTTTTTATTTTGGAATCACCTTTAAGTTTTTAGCATAACATCTAAATTATTTGTGCAGATTAGGATAGATCATTATACACTTTCCCCAACTAATCGTCATCAATGACACAATATCTTTAGCTTTTTTGAAGTCTTTGTCTGTAATTTGTAAATTATTCAAGTTTTGCACAAAATAAGCCAGTTCACGGTTGTAGTCTGAGCATGAGTAGATAAAGGTCAATGCAGAACAAATTGTGAAATACACGGAGACGAAATACTGGATACGTGCTCATGAAAGTTATGTAATCATTATTCATTCATGCACAAGCAGTGCACGTCCATGATACACTGGTGGAAGTATTCTTTGAAAAGGGGAAACAAAGGCTATTTATGTAGCACCTCCATCGCTGTAGGAGTGATCATTTCAAAATGTACAAAGTGGGACTTCTACATGTTTTGAAGATCTGTGAATATTCGGGGTCATTGCAGCCATGTGCTAACCGTGAACTGGTCTATTAGCGGCACTTATCGAAGTGTTAGTTTGTGCTCGTTAGACAGGTGATCCTGCTGCCAGGTGATCCTGCTGCGCGGGCATTTGTCATTGTTTTTGCTTTGTTTTTATACCGGTGTGTTGGCTCAGTCAGTAGAGCGTCCGCCTCACAACCAGGAGGTCGTGAGTTCGAACCCAGGCCGCGTCATACCAAAAGACGTTAAAAGACGGGAGTTGCTGCTACCTTGTTTGGCGTTCAACAATAAGGGATAGAGCAACGTCGACCTGGCGCTGCTCAGTGGCTGCCGGGCTCACGATCAATTGGGCAAAAAGAATTTCCATTTATGGTTTAACTTAATAAAATTTGGAGTGGACTTTAAGAGATTATTATTATCATTATTATTATTATTTTATTTTCAGTACTATTGATGAGATGATTGAACTCCTTGACAAGTCCCAGCACACCAAGGCAATCACGTTGCTCCAATCTGCCCAGAGCTGCTGGCCTGATCATCAAGCGTTCATCCCCCTCTCTTCAGAGGAACCCGGGTAAGTCTGTCAATGAAAGAAATACACGGGGGCTCAGGCGAAATTGCCCTCGAAATGCCCAAAAGAGCCCCCGAAAATCAGAAAAGAGCCCCCATAAATTTGCATAGAGTTCAATGCAAAACAAATTTTAGAATGTTTTATTCATGCAGGCAAGCTTGAAAAGTAGCCCCCGAAAAATAAATATATTTTTTCCTTGAAGTCTGTTCATTATTGATTGTGTGATGAACCTTGTTGTATTCATGTCCCCAGAGAGTAGAGATGGTGCACATTGTGCGTGAATGAATCCGATGACCGGGGTAATAATATCTGTAAAGCGCTTAGAGAAGGTATTCCGTATTAAGCGCTATATAAATCCAGATTATTATTATTGTTATACAGTGCAGCATAATTTGTTTGAAATGGGTGCAGCTTCTTTGTGGCAGGATGTACGTATGCATTTGTGATGGGTTTAAATTGGACACCTGTTGGACCAATGATGTCAGTTTTCAGGCCTTTTAAAGCTAATAGATTAAGAAAAACATCTTGTCCCTTTGTTTGTTTGTTCATTTGTTTTTCTCCTTTGTTTTTGTTGTTGTTTGTTTTCTTTTTTTCTGTTTTTATTATGTTAGCATGATTAGTTTTACTGATCCCTTCCCAGTGTATCTGAAGTTTTGTCTTTATTCTTGTGGTCTATCAATGCTGATTTAGGATTGTTTTTCTGAAGATTGTTGTCAGTTCTGTTTGTATGTTTGTTTGTTTATAAATGGCCTCTTCATTGTAGTTTTGTTTAATCTGTTTTGTCACATAACCATTCTGTGTGTTCATCTGCCATACTGTACCTTACTGATTGCAGGGCCCTCAGGGAGAACAGTATGAATACTGATGAGGCTACCTTGGGTAAACAAGACATATTATTATTATTATTATTATATATTATTACATCTTGATCTTTTGCTCCCCGTAGATCTGATGACGAGGATGAAGAGCTTTCTTGTGATTGGAAGGATCTCCTACAGATGCTCAAGGCTATCTACCTTGGTGAGAATTATACAAACTTTCTAATATATTATGTAACTTACGTAAGAAAGTAATTACTTTTTGTTATGCCCGTTTATTTTTGCTTTATTCCAATGAGATAATTTCGCATATGCTGTGGTGAAATTAAATTTTAAATAAAATTGTCCTTTTGGTAATCTATACTTTTTTTTCTTTTGCTTTCTCATGGCTCTTTTCTCTGTAATTTTTAAAGAATTTTCAAACTAAAATCACTCACCCATGCCCTCTCTTATTCTGCGATAAATTGTGATGAGCAGGCAACAAACATTACAAATCAGTTATGACCACGGGTCTAAATAATGTGTCCACCTCTCACTTGCCTCTCACACCACTATAGACCAAAGATGACTACCAGTCGCTTTGATCCAGACCTACCAACCAGTACGATTTAGTTGTATTTTGTACGATTTTTAGAAGCAAATACGACAGTACGATTTTCCTCAATAAAATACGATTTTCAAATTATTTTTTTTTTAAAGATTTTTTTTGTTGTATTTTGTGTGTGTGTCTGCCATTTTCAATGGCAAAATTCCCATTCTGTCCTGTAAAGTATCCTACAAGCATCTCACATCAGCAATTTGGGGATGTTCTTTGGTTCATCGAACACAACAGTCGTGATGAAATCATGCATATTTATTAACCAATGATCCATTAAATAAAAATCTTCCACGTAACATCTGTGTTATTATTTTTAAGAAATACATCTTTTGTCAGTAAAATACGACTTTTGGGATTAAAGAATACAGATTTTGAACTCCAAGAGGTTGGCAGGTGTGTTGATCGTATCGGGTATCTTCAAATTTATCTAGCTGAATTAAAGAAATTAGATGAATTGCTCTTTGAGGCTTGAGCATTAAAACTGTGTGACTGTGTGTTTGATTTTGTAGGTACAACATCGTCGACCCCTGTACCTGATGGCTACAACCCCGCTGACCTGGTCAAGATGGGTGAGGATGGAGAACCAGAGGTCAAGATGACCGAGGTCGAGGATGATAACCCAGTGGTCAACGAGCTCAGCAAACAACAGATCCTCGTCCAGTACCTATCTGTGAGTAAACTCTTAAGATCTGATCAAACTAGAAACTTTCATGGCTTGAAACTTTTGCCTATTGTAACCGACAGGCAAGAAACTGTTACGAACTGAAGATAAAAATAATGATTCAACAATTTTGTGAATTCTAACAAGACGCAAGATGCTGTCGCAAATCGCAAAATTTGGTGTTGTGTGAGGTGTGACTGACTTATTTTGCGACATGGAACTGTAGCTAGCCACTTGATATGTCTGGGGTTTTTTCACAGGGGGTTGGAATTAAACTTGTAGGGTTTATTTACTGAGGGCCCCTGTTTGAAATTTGCAATTTTTTTATTCCAGGGCCCAGTCTTATAAAGAGTTGCGATTAATCGCAACTTATTTGTGATTGATATGTATTGTACGTAAGAGATAAGAGACTGGAAACTTAAAATAAATTAGAGGATTTGCGATTGATCAATGACAACTATTTATAAGAGGAGGCTCAGAGGTAAAAATTTGGGGGAACCATATGCACCAGACCCTGTCAGTACATAGAAAATATGTTATAAGGATTAGCTAGATTTAAACCATCAAGAATGCTTTGAGCACTATATCTGACAGCGAAACTGGTGACATTGCCATAGTTAACATGCTTTGTTCATGTTCAGTTCTTGTGAATTTTAATGAGTTGTGATCTCAAGTTCAAGGTCTATTTAAAGATAAAGACCAGTTATGGTCATGAGATTGCATTGTGAAAGAAACGTTGTGGAATCGATCAGAAAAGGTTGATCATCTAGCATATAAGTATTGGTGTGTACTGCAAGGTTCTGGAATCATCAAAATGATAAGAAATTTGGCCCAGTCTTGGTAAAGTTACAAGCACTGTACACAGAAAGATGTATATGGGACTACGTACACGTGCGCGACACTATCTATCACGTCCAAATAGATATAATAATTTACCAAATATATCAATTAGTAAGCGGTTTCTCTGCAAAATTTGTATCCTCATGTATAAGTCAAAACATATTCTTTCACATCATTGGTAGTAAGAGCTTCCATTTCATTTTTTGAGAGGGGGGCGTTTCCAAAACTGGTCTTTACCTTTAATCAATTCTAACAAATGCATATGGATGACTATATTCCATTACAGCCTGAGAGAAGCAGAAGCAGATGATAACATGGAATTTAGTTATCTTAATTTTTATTAGATTTTATTTCCAAGAACACAAAGATATACAACAGTAACAAAGAATAAAAGATAATCAAATTCATTCTGGATTTAAGTAGTATATTCCTCATTAAAGTAGCCCTAAAAAAAATAGTTGTATGTGTTTTCTTCCTGCTCTCTACAGGATTGTGTCAAGTTTGCCGGTATGGTGAAGATGTGTGTCCCGACCGTCTGTGAGCTGCTATCGTCCAAGCAGACCACCGACATCCTTGAGGCGGTCAGTTTCTTTGTCACTGCCCATGAGTTTGGGGTGTCCAATGCAGCGGACGGTGTCCTGCGTATGATGGGGCTCATCTGGTCCAAGGAACAGTCCGTCAAGGACGCGGTGGTGACCGCTTACAAGAGACTCTACCTCAACCCCAATGGAAAGACCGTCAGGTAAGGATGATAGATAGGGTTTACAGAGATGCCAACTGTTCCGTTTTTGCCGTATTTGTTCCGTTTTTTCGCTATGAATACGGCAGTACGTTTTTTGTATGTTTTTTTTTTTTTTTTTTTTTAGTGACGTTTTTCTTAATTTCTGATCATGGGCTTTGTGTCGTAAGTGTATTATGCACCTACGTCTTCAAACGATGCACGCAGGATGGTGATACGGGCCCCAAACTGCGCACATTGCAAACAACCCACGTGTAATGTATGCATGTCGCGCTCCGATCTGGGTACGTATACGTGGTACTGCAGTTTTTTTTAAGCTGCTTGATTGGGCGATATTAAGGTGAGAGATTTTTTCAAAAATACTGTTTTTTGCTCTTAAGAATACTTTTTTTTGTTGAAGAAGGTTGGCATCTCTGGGTTTACCTGTATGGTCACCCAAAGCCTATTCCTGTAGAAAAGAAATCAAATTAAAGCCTATCTGCACTAGTTTGGCAAGGGGGGATTAGACCTCCCTGCATGGTAAATGATAGGTGGTTATCTCATCAAATCAGCTCTCAATTTACATAAGAAAAAGGGGGACCAAAAGGTACTGCTTAGGCATTGTATGCTATATAGAGGTCACACGTAGCTACAAGAGGTGCAGTCCCGCTTTAAGAGAGTGTACAGAGATCTTGTATCCCTTTTTTTTTTTGGAGTTCTCTAGTACAAAAGTGATTGCTATTGCTATTGCTATCATTGTTCCAAATATATACAGTGAAATGTGCATTACATTGAAATGTGAGTTGGCTGATATACCCGCAATACCTACATGTAGGAAAGAAGGGTCTGATTCAATCCCTCACCTTACTTGTAGCTCCATCCTCACACAGGGCTATTATACACCAAATTTTCCTTTAAATCCTGTCTGTAATAGTCTGGCCAAGGGAGAATAAACCACCCAGCGAGGTCACTGACAGGTGGTTATCTCATCAACTCAGCTCTCAATTAACATAAGAAAAAGAGGATCATGGGGGACCAATGGGCACTGATTAGGCATTGAGGGAGCAAGGAGCTACAAGTAGTACAGTGGGGCTGTAATTAATGTGTTTTTCATGGTTTGTAGATAAATTCTGAAGCTTTTTCATTTAAATTTTGGTTTTAAGAAGATTTATCACATTTATTCTATGTTTATAGTAATCACTCATTCTATATAAAGGATTTATACTACTTCTAAGTTTTCATTTTGTTCTTTTGTTTTAATATGACAGAGCAAGAAGTCTGGCTGTCGTGCGTAACCTGCTGCAGCTGACCTGCGGGGCAAGCCTCGGGGAGTTGACCTCGTTGGAGGAGATGGTGGCTGAGTTCACCAAGAACGGGGAATTCCCCGCCCAGACCACGCAGATCCTATGGGAGTTCTTTACCATGAAGCATCCAGAGACCACGCCCGCTGAGAGCAGGGCAGCGCTTCAGCTGCTCGGAATGGCCGCTCGGTATGTTGATTTCTGAAGTGTGGCCACAAAAGGGCAAATATAATACCTCCATCTACATTTTGCAATTCCACATAGTTTGTGCTCTGATTCAATCTGATTTCAATGCTGTGAAGCATTCATGAATATCGCCCACATGCAGAATTTGTGAAAGTTTTTAGTTTTACCATTTTCATTTAACCACGGAAGGAGTCTTACGTAACTGGGCAAGAAGGTGGGTATCACTTTGACCATACCGTTCAAAATTAGTCGTTCTTCCATAAGTGACTCAGAGAGTCCATAGTATTAATCAGTGTTTCACATCTTTGTCTACCCACAATGACCCAGAATATTAACATCTTGTTCGCGTTGACTCAATAATTTGTGTTCTCTTTGTGCTTATTTTTCTAAGTATTCAACACTATATTTGTTTGAGGGTAATGTAGAGTCAAACCTGCTTTAGCAACCACCTGTCTACAAAGACCACATTGTTTTGTTCTCCTTGAAACTGGTTTATCATTGAAATCTGTACATAAATCAGGTCTGATAAAAACCTGATTTAAATAATTTCCCGATTTTTTTCCTGATTTTTTCCTGATTTTTTTTCTTCCTTCCCGATTTAAAAAAAAAAAAAAATCTGAATTTTTGTTTTCTTCTTTTTTTTACCAGATTTTTTTCTTCTTCCCTATTTTATCCTGATTTTCCCAATTTCCTCCATATTTTCTCTATTCTTCCCTATTTTATCCTGATTTTCCCAATTTCCTCCATATTTTCTCTATTCTTCCCTATTTTGCCCTATTTTTCCCCCAATTTTTTCCCAATTTTCTTACATCGAAAGGGGGGAATGTTGCTAGATGCCATTTTTTCCCCCGCGAATCTTCTTCTTTTTTTTTTTTACTCAAAGGGGGCGTGGTTGAGGGGAAAACAAAAAAACTATTTTTTTTTAGTGCTCACTATCACCCCTGATAAATACCACTTTCCTATAAAGAACACCCTTCAGGTTCACCTCGAGCAGCTTTATATACAGATTTCACTGCATTTTTTTAAAATCAATTTTGCTTCTGTATTTTGTTTTTAATTACTCAACGGTACATATTTGTGTGAAAGTTCTTTATTTTTTTCTGTCTTTTTCCACTTTTACCAATATTTTTTCCCCTCCATATTTGTATTATAATGTATCTTTTGAGGGTAGTCATACTATCAAGCTTTGCTTACTTTGTCAACCCTCCTGTTTGATGCTTTTGATTAGTTACAGCCAGCCTTACTTTATTCTACATATATTCTTTTGTCATATGTAAATTTGCAATGTTTGTTTGTTATATATTTGTAAAAATGCAAAAGAAAAAGAATATCAAACAGAAAAAAAAATTAATCAAAATAAATCAAATTCAAATTTATATTTCTTTGTATTCTCTTCATTAGTGCTGATCCTGGCATCATTCACAGCAATGTTGAGGTGCTGGTGTCCGAGGGTTTGGGAGAACGAGGGACGAAAGACTTTCTCCTCGCCAAGGATACGTGCCTTGCTCTACTCAAACTGGTTGGCAGTGAAAAGGTATGTACAGCTTCCGCTTAACCCTATTTAGCCCGGGGGGGGGGGGGGGGGCTTTAGAAGCCCCCCCCCCCTCGACATTTTTCGCGATAATTTTTTAACGCAAGAAAATTTTGTGACTTTTTTCTTTTGAGTCTTGCGCATCTTTTGAAAGAAATTTTTTCGAAAATCGGACCTACCATTACAAAGTCACGTGTCCTTTTGTCTTTGCATGTCAGCCCGAAAATCGCTCATTTTTGTGATTTGTGTACAAAACATATGGAAATCTCATTTTTCAAATAAAGAGATAAAACATTGGTTATTTGGTCTTGTTTATAGTTTAGGGGTCAAAATAGTTGAATTATAGTTGGAAATGAAATAAAACAACAAAAACAATAAAATACATAAGTTAAAAAAACAAAGAAATACATAAGAAATTATCAAAACAATAGATACAAAATGTAACATAAGGAATAACCCTGGTTGTTCAATTTTTTGTGTTGTATTATTATTCCAAGTGGTCTAACAAATATATGTAGTGAGAAAGAATGCTTAAATATGAATAATGTCTGATTTATGGGCAAAAATGTGAATTTGATGACCTTATTTGCATAAATTACCATAAATATGCAAATGAGTGAATTTTTCAAAAAATTGAAATTACCATAGTATTATATACACTTCACTTGACATGTATGCAAATTTTTGCGGCGATCGGTCATTTCACGGCCGAGATCATAGGGGGGCAGAGCTGCCAACCGTTACGAAAAATTCGTATTTGTTACGAAAATCCGAAGGGAATACGAAAATACGAAAATGCCTTCCAAAAGTCCGAATTCATGAGAAATATCGTCTGCTAACTTTAGCATGTAGTAATTCAACTATGTTCGCTGCTACCGAATTCTATGTAAAAGCAAACAAAATAAGGAGCAGCGAAAGATTGGCTCAGCAGTGCGCATACCTTGCAGCTGCATGCGATATGACTAACGGGACTTCACTGCGGACCAGCCCGGCGGTCCCGGCGCCGCTATGTGTGAGCGGCCGCCGGAGTTGAAGATAGTCGAGTCGCGCAGTGGAACATCGAACGACCATTTCGGCGTAACCAATGCGTGGATATTGACACAGAATGGCGGGAAATCAGCAAAAGAAGACCAAGAAATGTTTACAGAAGTACTATAAGACCGAATCCAGTATCCAGTACCTGTGTATTCGGAAGTCTGAAAGAGAAATTCATCTTGCATTTTGCAGCTGCATGCGATATGCCTACTGGGATTTCACTGCAGACTAGGCCGCCGGTCCCGGCCGCGCGATGTGTGAGCGGACGCTGGAGTTGAAGATAGTCGAGTCGCGAGGTGGAACATCGAAGGACGATTCTAAGGTTTCAAACAATGCGTGGATATTGACACGGAATAGCGAAATCAGCAAAAGAAGACCAAGAAATGGTCTCAGAAGTACTATAAGACCGAATACAGTATCCAGTAGACCTGCTGTAGATCTATTTTTTTGAAGTCTGAAAGTGAAAGAGGTATTCATCATGCATAGACCTAGATCTATGCATTTTGTACTAGATCTATGTTATTAATTTTTTTAATGGGAATTATTTAACTAAATACACATGTAAAATGCTCCAAAATAAGGCTCATATTGCACCTGAGAGCATCTAGAACCCCAGAGCTTCCAGGGCCCTAAGGCGGCCCCTGGACCCCGGCCACATAGTCGGGCGCTCCGCGCTCGAGATGTGCGCTGCGCGCACATTATTTGGTGTCGTTTTCAAATCCTCCCTATTTCTGATTTCCAAAAGTTGGCATCTCTGGTGTTGGTATGTCTGATTTTTTCCACAGTTTGCATCAGTATTTATCCTCTTTCTTTCTTCAGGGTTAATTTTTGTTGTGTTATTTGGTGTGTATCAGTAAAATATGGTCTTTACGGTATGCATTTGCGCTGCGTTACGACATCAATAGGTTTTTAATAGGTGAAAAGAAGGCCGGTTGAAAAATACTAATTTTGATGGTAAAATACTAATTTTGGAGGTGCTGAGTACTAATTTGTACTTCCAAAGGTTGGCAGCTCTGGGGGGGCCTTAGAAGCCCCCCCCCCCCCCCCCCCCCCTATGCAGTTTCAAAATAGCCCGGGCTAAATAGGGTTAAAGGTACTATGTCCCATTTGCAGGCCCAAAAATGAAAAGGTTAAACTCCAACTGTATTTGAAAGATAATACTAATTTAGAACTTCCCTACAAAAAAGGGGGCTTGAAAATGTCTTTAGGTGGGAAAATAACGACTATTAATTGTCTAATCAACTTAAAGGGATCCGGTAACTTTGTCTCAGATTCTGAAACAAAATCCTGGATTTAGCTCATGCTGCAATGATAATTATAAACCTTTAGGTCAGTCAGGAACCCCATGACTTTTTCAAGCCAATCGCCTATCTGATTATCAAGATATTTATAATTTGAAATCGACTCTAAATTTTGTGTTTGCCAAACGGTTTTCATAACACTACAGTCTATTGAGGAAAACGAGTACCTATAGCAAAACGGTTCACTCATTTTTTAAAACTTTTTTGAGGCACTTCTTGATCATTTTGAAGCGCAATTTTTTAGGGCTTCAATATTACACCATATCACAGACACTGATAACATGTAGGGCTGTGTATCTCAGATTTAACATTGTTAAACGATACCTTTAATAGAATTGCTCTCTGCGTGTGCAATGTCTTGTAAAGTAGTGCCATACAGGCAGCAGTCAGGGAAAATAATAATATGATGGGAAGGGGGAGGGGTAGGGTCTATTGAAACTTCTGGTCAAAGAAGGCCCCTTCAAAAATCTTTGCTCACAGCTTACTTATGACAAGTCCAAATGGCAACTTTCTGCTTCCGTAGAGCCAGAGAGAGAGAGAGAGAGAGAGAGTGAGTGGTTCTGAGGTGACACAGAAAAGTGCCTGTTTGGTCTTTTTATATGTAATAATAATAATAATACAGCATTTAATATGCGCCGTTGATCTAGTAACCTAGGAAATCTACAGAAACACAAGAACTACATTTACATACAACGCACCTTCCCTCCTCATCCATACATTAGCTGGTATATTGTGCACATTGTGATGAAGGAAAATAACTCAAAAATGGTATTTATAATGATGAAATACATGAAGAAATGAGAAGGGGGGAACAGTGTGCTTTAACATGAGGGCCCATTAGTCCCCAATCCTCAAAGTGTTATCAGCCCATGTCCTGCAAGAACCACTTTAAAAAATACTCTCATATTTTAAAGGTTTGGGAGTGATCATAAAAACCTAGAGAGACAAAAATCTAAACATTGTTATAGTTCAGAAACAATGAAAGGTTTTTAATTTATAACTACATGTAATAGTCATTCAAGTTTGAGATAGAGAAAACTGCTTGTAGTACTATCATGTAAGATTGCTTGTGAGTTGTGACACATATTATCTTGGAGCTGGAGTTCTTTACATGAAAATATACATTATTTATAATTTTGAAATCTCTGCGCCAGCAACCAAAACTGTGAAAGAAATCTTGTAGAATTTCTCAAAACTGAAGAAGAAATCTTGTAGAATATCTCGAATAAGCCGACTTTTCATCAACAAAAATTTCCATTCCAGCCCAAAGTTTTGAGCGGTAAGGAGCAGTACAGGTTGACCAGCACTCATGAGATCTTCAGCAGACTTGGGGATATCCTTGTTCAGGGTAAGTCAGTGTGAACCTTGATGAGATAATCTCTAAAGCAGCTCATTTTCCAAACTAAACTGGGATGGGATAAGTTGGGACAGCAGGTTATGATGCAAACAATTACAAAAAGATGGCAATTTTCTATACGCCTATATCAAAACAGTCCAATGTTTAAAACAAAATGAAACTGACCTTTTATTCTGAGTACCTTTAAATTTACCTTCTAAACCTTTTTGCGCCCCCCAATTTTAAATTATTTCATACATGTTTTGTAGTTTTTTTTTTAATATTGTGTTTATCGCTGTATTTTGTGATATCTTTAACTAATATATGCTCAGTAATATAAATAATGTAAATTAAAATATTCGGGGAACTTTATATACAAAGCCACCATGGGCTTTTCCTTTGTTCTCCCATTCCATTTGAAACTATTGTATTAACTGAACATTCTTTGTATGTATATTTACTTGTATGTTTATTTGCATTTGCTGTGTTTTTATGAAAAAGAAATGAATGAACGAACTTGAACTTGAACAATAAAATTGTGATGTGCGAGCAAAAACCATGTTCCTATTAGAGCATTTTGGAGCCTGCAATTTCCAACCCTCCGATGACAGGAAGGGCGGCCTCCTGAAAAGCAACAACTTTTGGACCGTAAACTTCAGTGGCTGGTACATGTAGTTGATTCTAGGGCCTGTTTTACAAAGAGTTGCGATTGATTGATCCAAATCGATCATAAGTCCTCCAATCAATCGCAAGTTTGCAGGCTCCTATCTTTTATGTACATATTTGCGATTGACATCTATCGCAAATAAGTTGCGATTGATATCACCTCTTTGTAAGACAGGGCCCAGGTCCGCGGATATAATGAAACAAGCATTTTTGAAATGTGAAAGTTGTTGTGTTTAACAACCTCTATTATGGACACTCCTGACTATGTATCCCTCTCTCTCTATCTCTCTTTCTTTCTCTCTCTTTCTTCTCTTTCTCTCTCTCTTCTCTTTCTCTCTCTCTCTCTCTCTCTCTTTCTCTCTCTCTCTCTATCTCTCCCCTATTTACATGTATTTGTTGAAGTAACAAAGGCAATCTGGAAACCCAAGCATATTCATGACACTATCCAGGCCTGATAATAACCAGATTTAAATTGGTTTCCCAATTTTTTTCTTTCTTTCCATCTTTCTTCCCGAGTTTTTTCTGGATTTTCCTGATTTTCCCTTATTTTCTATATTCTTCCTGATTTTCCCCGATTTTTTTCCTAATTTTCTTACTCAAAAGGGGAAATGTTGTTAGATGGCATTTTTTTTCTCCCCGCGAAGCCTCCTTTTTTTTTCTTTTTTTTTACTCAAGGGGGGCGTGGTTGGGGGAAAAAAACACCTATTTTTGTTTTAGTATAGTATTAATGACTGCTTTGAGAGAAATAGTTGTTTTATTACGCTCAAGGGAAGGTTAGAATTGTGCTATTACCCGAGGCGTGCCGAGGGCAATAGCCCAATTGTAACCTTCCAGAGAGCGTAATAAAACAACTATTTCTCGAATATTAAAGCAGTCATTAATACTTTTATATGCCAAAAAAAAATAGACTAAAAAGTAAAAAATAAAAAATAAAAAAACTTTTGTCGAAGATGAGATTCGAACTCTTGCGTACAAAAGGTGATGTAACTAAAGTCAGCGCCTTAACCCGCTCGGCTATCGCGCTCTGTTAAATACATAGTAGTTTTTTCTTATATATACATTAAAATGGATTGAAAATGGTTTCGAGTGGAGGATGCTTCGCGGCTGCTCCATATAAACAGGCCCTTCTTTTACTTTTGCAATGCATATTGGCACGAATTTAGATCAAGATCTATCGGCAGATGTTGTTTTTTTGTTTTTGGAAGTTTATTTTCGTCTTCATGTCAACAATGCAAGATAAAATTGTCGGTAAGATCGATCGAGATTCAATTGTATTGAAATTGCCGACCAATTTTTCGCACACGTACGCGGTATCCTCGATCGCTCAGACCATTTTTTAACATGTAAACCTATGGGGTAACCATGGAGACTGAACTATTTTCCCAATAACCATGGTTATTGGGAATTTTACAGAAATAGTTGAAGTTTATGAATGCAATTCGACCAATCAGATGGCTGGATTTCTTAAGTGAGGTATATAATGCTCACTATCACCCCTGCACTATCTTTAATTCCACTTACCAGGTATGACTGATCTAGAGAACAAGTACTGGGTGCCTCTAGCAGAGACTGCTGTGAAGACCATCTACCGTCTCGCTGAACACCCTGACATTCTCTGCGGTGACTTACTCAAACGCCTGGCCGCTGTGCTACTGGCTAGCAGGGAACAGTCTCAAGAAGTGGCCTCAGAAGAGGCAACAGAGGGTGAAGAGAAAAGTAAGGTGGTGTTTTTTTCTTTTCTTGTTCTTTGAAGAGTAGCACTTCAGAAAAGTAGACTTACAATGTATTACTAGTATTTCTAGTGATGTAAAATTCACTTTATGTGTTCACTTCATTTGAGGGAAGCCTTTGATAGTCTGTAAGGAAAACAACGCCTCACTAGATTTAGATTTATTAAAAAAACATTATATATCTAGACAGACAGCAATTTGCAAATCCTACGGACTGAGGTAGTATTTACAGCACAGTCATTCATATGTCAAATTCCTGGAGCACCAAACTATATGCAAATCCTTCCTATAGAGATTGTAGTGAGAGGAAACTATTTGAAGCTCCATAAATCGACCTTTGAGTATTCACACAGGCAAGTGTAAGAACTACAGTCAAACCTGCTTTAGTGATCACCTGTCTACAAAGATCACTTTTTGTCTTTCCCTTGGGCGGTCACTACAGACATGTTCGACAGTCTCTCTCTCTACTAGCTACATATATATCTTCAGATTACTGGACAATGCTCCTTTTAATTCCCCTTTATAACATTTAATACACCATGATGTGATATGATATAATCAAGCATTTTTCGTCTTCTGTTTAGGTCCAACGACAGGTTGTCCATCAGGTTTATTATCTCGTCTGATGGCCATCTCTGGTCAGATTGCCCTACAACAACTGATCCACCTTGATAAGATACAATGTGATCAGTTTCATTGTCTTTCTCTCTCTCTCTCTCTCTCTCTCTCTTCGTTTAGGTCCAACGACTGGTTGTCCATCAGGTTTATTATCTCGTCTGATGGCCATCTCTGGTCAGATCGCCCTACAGCAACTGATCCACCTTGATAAGATACAATGTGATCAGTTTCATTGTCTTTCTCTCTCTCTCTCTCTCTCTTCGTTTAGGTCCAACGACTGGATGTCCATCAGGTTTATTATCTCGTCTGATGGCCATCTCTGGTCAGATCGCCCTACAGCAACTGATCCACCTCGACGTGATGGTGCAGTGTGAGCTCAAAAGAAGACACAATGTTCAAGAGAAGAAGAAGGAAGATAAGAAGGAGAAAGCAAAGGTATGGTTTGCGTTACACTGTACAGTGCGTCCCAGAAAAAACAAAACCAAGAACTATCAATGTTTTATCGTAACTTAATCACAATTATAATTAATAAACGACACATATTTGGAAAGCTTAGATCCTCCTCTTTCATTTGATGCAACTCATATGATGCATATCTCACGCATGAGGGATTAAAAGCAATTTGAAGAGAGGAAACCAAAAAGTCATTTGGCGGGCGGTATCTGAATTTTAAAGAGAAAATCACATTTCTAGAAAGTTCAATTTCTGCCCTTTCATATGACACCACAATCAGAAAAATTGAGCCAGGAATAACAAAGTTCTGTTTGTTTAAAGTAAGGCTTGCATTTCCATAATTTGATCAAACGAGTTTGTTTTCACTGGCTGCCTGCCGTAGCAACGAACAGAGTTGACAAAAGACTTAACTCCGTTTCGTTGACGATCAGCCATGGACAAAGAAGACGAAAGACCTGATGCATGGTTAATCTACCCTGACAGTATAATTAACTTTGTGTTTGTTTGTTTGATAAGTTGCTTGTATGTTTATTTATTTATTTGTTTGTTAATTCCAGAGTGAAGGTGATAATGCAAACATAGAAGATGAGATGGGTTTAGCTGGAGCCACAGCCGAAGACGCGGAAGGAGAGTTCATCAAACGCATCTGTGATACTGGTATTGTGACAGGTAAGTGATTGGACTATCATCAGCATCATCATTTCTATCATGGTGATTATGTTCCTCATAACCCAATTTATGATCAAAATATATGAACACCATTCACTAGTATCGTGACAGGTGGGTCATTGGAGTATCATCATCATCGTCATCATGTTCCTCATTACCCAATTTATGATCAAAATATATGAACACCATTCACTAGTATCGTGACAGGTGGGTCATTGGAGTATCATCATCATCGTCATCATGTTCCTCATTACCCAATTTATGATCAAAATATATGAACACCTTTCGCATCGTCTTCCCATGGTGACCCAACATCTTAACCTTGGCTTTATTTCATTAATAAAATGTAGGGTCAGTGTTGCAGTTTGGCTTAGGGCTAGGGTTAAGTTTAGGATTTCACTCCGTAAAGGACTTTGACTGTGGAGCAATTGTCACCAGAGCATGTGTTGCAGAACCTTTCAAACTTATGTCATTCCTTAACCTTTATGTTCTCAATGTAGTAGCCTTTTGTTTTTTTCGTCATGTCACTTTTCAGTTTAACATCATCATGATTTTGCCTATTATTATTATTTTTTACAGTTAACAATGAAAATATTCATACCCTAATACCAAGTTTTGTAATTTTTGAATATTTGAACAATTAATTTGTCTTGATTTTTATATTTCTTGAGAATGTGACACTATTAAAGCTTATATCTAAAAGTATTCAACAGAGGCCCGAATTCAACCAGTCCTCCTTTATCCTTGTCAAGCATCGCTTATGATTGCGATCTCCTGCACTTTTCCAACAGAATAGTTTGGATAATACTTTAAATTTATGATAATATGTTATGGAAATATTATGTTCCGTTATGGAAATATTATGTTCCGTTATTATATGTACATATATTATGTAAAAAAAACATTTTGACATGAAGAAATTATTGTTTGTATATGTTGTATGATACCTTACAGTTATATGTACTTTGTTATTCAGTTATATTATATTTGGAAAAATGCAGAAATTAAATAAAATAAAATAAAATCAATTATTGATTTTTAGGACCCAATCTTCTTGGAGCCATAAAGCCTCTGGTGGTCCTGATCTGCAGTAATCCGGTAAAGTACTCGAGCCCAGAGCTCAGGGCTACCGCCAGCTTGGCCTTGGCTAAGTTCATGCTGGTCAGTGCAGAGTTCTGTGAAGCACAGCTACAGCTTCTCTTCACTGTCCTGGAGAAGGTATGTTGATCGTTCGTTCGTGTCTCCTTGATTAAACGTTCCTTGATTAAACTTAAATTAAATTAAATAAAGTTCTTCCATCGCCCGATTGCTGCAATGGCCGTTTCATTAACAAGGGCCAGTTCTTCATCTGTGCAACCCGTCCCGCCGCACTGCAAGAAGTGGTCCATCGTCTGAGTCTCTCCGCAGTCACAGAGAGTATCTTCTTCATGGGCATAGCCCCATCTCGCCATATTGACCTTACACCGCCCCATTCTCGTCCGCATTCGATTTATGCATTGCCACTTCAGGTTAAGTCCTTTGATGAGTGCGGGCTTGGCTGATGGTGGAGGATTCTGTTCAGGTGGTGGGACAGAATCGAGGAAGCTGTGTCGGGATACAAGGCGTTTGTGGGGTTGTATGTTGATATCTCCCTGTTATGAGACCTGAGCAATTGTGACTTGATTAAGCCCTGGAAGAAGAAAGCAAATACAATACATTCTATTGGCTCCGTGGTATAAACACGTCTGCTTACCCATTTGCCAATGGGCAGGACATGTATGTCTGATTTTCATAATCATTTGTTTTCCTTTCTTTTCTATTCTTTTCTTTCTTTTCTTTTTGTTCTTCTCTTTTCTAATCTCTTTTCTTTTCATCTTCTCTTTTTCTTCTCTTCTCTTCTTTCCTTCTCTTCTCTTCTCTATCTTTCCTCCCCTTCTCTTTTTTATTCTATTTTTACCTCTTATCTTAGCATGGTATATGAAAGGAAGTATTGGAAATCAGGCAATCACATACTATCAGTTGTATGTGTATGTACCTTTGAATTTTAAACATACAATAGTGGAGTGAAAATGACTGATTTTATGAGAAATTGCATCTGACCGACATCCAATACTTGAGTTTGAGTTTAGTTTCTTTTATTTCAAATGCAAAAACAATACATTAACAAACAAAAACATAGCATATTTACAAAATTGATATTCCTGAACAATAAAGACATCTACACAGCATAAGTTTGTATTGCATTTACTCTAAATAATTTCATAATTACTTTATAAAAATCATACAGCTTGTAGAATTTAAGTTCCTCAAAATAACTTTGATACAGTGTCATTAGAAGTATAATAATTAAAAAGCAAAGTATACAGACATAAACAATGATATGGATGATCGATGCAAGAAAAAAGAGAAATAGGAAGAGAAAGTAAAGAATGGAAGTCAGAAGAAGAATAAGAAGAGAGAAAAGGAAGTTTGAGATTAGAATAGAATGTTTAGGGTTGGGAGTCACAGTATATATTTCTGCTTTGCATAAAAATCCCTCATATCCATGTATCATGTAAGATTTGTTTGCTATTTTATTTGTATGATTGTAGTCCCCAGAAGCAATCATCAGAGCTAATACAATCATAGCCATTAAGTCATGTTAATGTAAATCAGGTGGGGTATCACTACCCCACTTTTGTTTCTCTCGCTAAAACTTTGACAGAGCCACTATAACACAGGCACCAATGTAAATCAGGTGGGGTATCAGGACCCCACTTTTGTTTCTCTCGTTAAAACTTGGACAGAGCCTTGCAGCTCTGCGTGAGAGATGGCAGCTGTACTCTTCATCATCTGATGTAATAGTGTAAACAAACTGTTACTGGGGCTCTGCCTGAAAGGAAATGAGAAGTTGGAAATATATATTTTACTTGCTATTTTATTTGTATGATTGTAGTCCCCAGAAGCCATCATTCGAGCTAATACAATCATAGCCATCGGGGATCTCACTTTCCGTTTCCCGAATCTCATCGAGCCATGGACTGCCAACATGTATGCCAGGTAGGAATGAATGATACATATATATTATCATTTTTATTTTATTATTATTCTATGCCTGTTGTCCATCGCCAGTAAAAAAAATGATACATGGAGCAAAAAATGATGCATGGAGCGAAAAATGAGATTACTATAAAATGCTCAAAACTCAGGCCTGTCAAAGCCTCCTCATGGAAAAAAATTCTTAACAAAAAGAGATATAGTTTCAAATATAATACAAAAGAGTAATTGATAAATATTTATATAATATTGGATGGCTTTGAGTGCGATACAAGCAGGGCTCAAATTAATTTTTTGTCCACGGGGGCTCTTCCCCCCATAAAAAAGCCCCCGTGAGCCTTCTCACGGGGGCTCTTTTAGTACTGACGGGGGCTTTTTTTAATACAAATATCCATTGAATTGGTACCTATGATACTCATCAATTATTTGCTATTTCCTCATTATCATTTTAATCAGCATTTTCCCTCTTACAAATTTACAAGCTACATAGCTGTTACTGACCCCCATCCCCTGATGACATTCTCTCGATTTTTTCCCGTTCTGCACATTATTTCTTCCTTATGACATTATTCGGAGCTACGGGCCGATTCTACCGCCCCCCCCCCCCCCCTAGCCTCTCAAACCGGTAAAAAAATAGGATAGTAACGTAAATATTACCTTAAGAAATGAAATAAAAAACGCTCCCCCCCCCCCCCCCCTGACCTGCCAGTGACACAATTGCGGCATCAAAATATTTGTTGTGCTTCTCTGACCGTAATTAAATGCCTAAAACCCCTGACCACCCCCCCCCCCCCCCTCATTACGCTCGCTACCCTCTACCTGATCGAAAATACTTTAGCCCCCCCACTTTGATAAACGTTCCGCGGGGCCTGTGTATATAATATATACGCATACAACAGTGATCTTTAAGATGACATATCTTCTTCTCCCCTTGCAAACGAGAAGGAAAACAAGGTCATTAAAAGGGATTAAGCGATAAATAATGATTGTGATTCAAATTGATGCGAATATTTGTTTGAATAAGCACTGCTATTCACTCGAATTTTCTTTGTAAAAACAACTTTTACAAATCTCAGCCATGCTTACTGAGTTGACACGTTCCATTCAATGTAAAATACTAATTAAAGAATACACTTCTCCTAATCTGAAAGTGATCTTACAACACAGTGGCAGATTTGCATGGCTGAGATTTGTAAAAGTCGTTTTTACAAAGAAGATTCTGGTGAAAAGCATTGCTTATTCGAAGAAATCCTTGCATCAATTTGAATCACAATGATTATTTGTCGCATGATCCTTTTATTAAATAACCTTGTTTTCTTTTTTGTTTGCAGGGGGAGAAGAAGCTATGTCACGTTAAGAAATCATAAAGATCAGTTGTATTATGCGTATATACATATGATACCAGAACAAATGTTGATTATCAGAATGTCATTTTGGAATACCTCTATACAAATACCACATTGTCTTTAGCCCGTATTCAGTTCAGTGTAATGCTTTTCCTCAAAAATAGTTTTGCTATTTTTTTAGGGTTGAGACGCTAAGAAATGGTTTTAAATGTACATTACACAAACCCTGAACCATTGCAAAATGATGGTGGTTCTCTCTCTCTCTCTCTCTCTCTCTCTCTCTCTCTCTTTCTTTATTTTAATCATGCATTATCAACTACATAATAAAGCAGCAACCAAAAACTTAGGGTCATCTGAGATAGGTGAAAGTAAGAGTTAAAAAGAAAGTCATGCTAAAACGGCGCTTCACTCCCCCCCCCCCCCCCCCCCCCCCCCCCCCCCCCCCGCTTTAATATCACATTTTCACTTGGCAGCCCAAGGGGGCCGGGGGGAGGAGGGGGTTTAACCCCCTAACCCCCCTCGTAGATCTGCCCATGTTACCATTTCATTCCACGACATCTTGGTCTTCCTCTTCTTCTCAATAGGGAATTTTAGATTTGCGTGGACGTGGACGTGTTACGGCCTTTTAAGGCACTGGCAGTCACATGTGACGTCCTTTTAAGCACTGGCAGTGCCTTAAAGGTCCCATTTGCAGGCCCAAAAAATGAAAAAGTTAAATTCCAACTGCATTTTGAAAGATAATACTTATTTAGAACTTCCCTAAAAAAGGTGGGGCTTGAAAATGTCTTCAAGTGGGAAAATAACGACTATTAGTTGTCGAATCGACTTTAGGGCTATAGATCCTAAAAGTAATTGTCTTGATTTTCAGACCGAATGGTCATACGTTTTATGCTGCACAAAGATTCAATCAGTTTAATTTTGGCCATCACAAGAAGTGGGTTATTGATGTAGACAAATGCTCATGTACCCTTTACAACTCTTTTTATGTATGTTATTACCAAAGAAGAAAAAAAAGCCAGTCAGTCACTCAATAGTGTCTGACAGTGAGGTCTAGCAAGTAAACGGGTTTCCTTGCATAATTTGAATATGAGGACACTGCTAACGTTTAAATTTCACAGATAGGACATACATTGACATATTCATAATTCCTCCAAAGTTCTACAGAATTTGAGGTTGGCTGCAAAAGGGACATAGTACCTTTAAAAGGAGGTCACACGTTGCAGTCCACGTTCTCATCGTGCAAATCTAAAAGTCCCTAATATTGATTTACTGGTCGAGGTTCATTATTTGCTGGTCATTTGAAATCACCAGATTTCAGCGGGTTTACGCTTTCACAACGAAAAACTTCTCTATGACCATGTTTCTGCCCTTGCGCGATCGCCTCCAGCTCCAGCAGACATGGCGGGCCAGCGGGGCAGCGTGCACACGTACCGTTACTAACGGCGCAGTAGGCCTATAAGCAGTGCTGACGGCGGCACTGCACTGCGAGCTGAATCGGTAATAATAGGCCTACTCATGAAACAAGAAATCTTGCACGCTAATTTTAAGTTCCATTTCATTGGTTTAAGGATTGAAAATTAAACTCAATATTGTGTTAAAGTTATAACAGAAAAGATAATCTTTATTTTATAATTCCACGGGGGCGATTTTTAATTTTGCAATCGCACCCGTGAGCAACCTGACGGGGGCGATTATGTAGCTCACGGGGGCGAATCGCCCACCGCCCCCGTGTATTTTGAGCGCTGGATACAAGAATATATTGCTCGAGCTATGACAATATTGGACGAGTCATAGGCGAGTCTAATATTGTCTTAGCAAGAGCAATATATTCTTGTATCACACGAAATAAAAAGGGATACAATATTATTATTATCATCAATATCAATAGTTGAAGTTTCCGGATGACTAAGCAATTCGAAAACAATATTGGTCAGTCATCCGGGTACTGCCCATAAGATATTGAATACACTGATTTGTTGTACAACTTGGAAGCCTTATATAGATAATATTACTTCTCATCCTTGACAACCTCAACGGTGCTCCACTAAAATAAAACAAAGTCAATTTGCACTGCATCAAGCACATATATTTTCATATATTGTACACATTTTTTTTATCTGTCTAGAAAGTTTACTAACTATGTATCTGTAATTACAGTTTCTGAGTTGATGAGCTATGACTACAATTTACAGCCAATTGCATCTTCTTCTTTTTTTTTCAACTTGAAGGCCTGCGAAACCTCAATTACAATATGGGTATCCACATGACTATTTTGGACAGATCACAAAGATTATATTTGAATATTCAAAGCAAATAATCTTTTTTGTTTAAATACGGTAAAGATAAAGTTGAGTTCTGGTCTTGCGATTGCATTGTGAAAGAACGTTGTGGAAAGGATCAGAAAAGGTTGATCATCTAGCATATACGTATTGGTATGTACTGCAAGATTCTGGAATCATCAAAATGATAAGAAATTTGGCCCAGTCTTGGTAAAGTTACAAGCACTGTACACAGAAAGATGTATATGGGACTACACGAACATGTGGTGTAAAAATCTGTCCTGATTCTTATGATGTTACATGCCATATTTAGAATATTAAGGCATTTGATTTGAAGAGCCATGCTTTTCATAGAACATCTGTTATCTGATGTTCTTCCACACTTGCATAATAACCATAATAACTCTCACAAATTATTTTTCACCTCTTCCCAGAACTCAACCTTCTCTTTAAATCATGTAATATGCAGTGGGCTGTGGATGATCTAACACAATTTTTTGTTTTAAGTGGTATACTAAAAAAAAAAAAAATTCTCTTCCCTTGCAGGCTTCGTGACCCGTCCGCCCACGTCCGTAAGAACACCCTCATGGTACTGACCCATCTGATCCTCAACGACATGGTCAAGGTCAAAGGTCAAATCAGTGAGATGGCCTCCTGCATCATCGACAGCGAGGATCGCATCGCTAGTCTGGCCAAGCTCTTCTTCTTTGAACTCTCGAAGAAGGTAAGCGACCACATATACACTAGAACCTTGTAACACCACGCAGGACCCTGTCTTACAAAGAGTTATGATTGATCCTAATCAATCGTAAGTCCTCCAATCAATCGCAAGTTTGCAGTCTCATATCTTTTATGTACATAGTTGCAATTGATATCAATTGCAAAAAAGTTGGGAATGATATCAACTTTTTGTAAGACAGGGCCCTGGTTTTTTATATTGAAACCTTTTTTTTTCAGGGCTCAAAAACAATGGAAAGCATAGATTGCCAAAATAACCTTGCCATAATAAGCTTATTATAACTGTGTTCTTTATTTATACCAAGATTCTACTGTATGTCATATGTTTTCTTTCTATTTTGTTTCTCCAATGATTTTAATAATAGGTTACCAGCAAATTTGAATCATTGTTCCTTTCATATTAATGTTTCATTTTATTTTGCTTTATTGAGATGTAGTGACAGATATACAGTTTCATATGTTAGCACTACCACACAGAAGTTGTGAAGGTAAATTGACAGTTATCATCAATCATGCCTGAAAATATTGTTCCTTAATTCTAATTCAGATGTACCTACACTATTTTATTGATATTTAATACTATCACACAAGTTAGACAGCTTTACCAATTATGGCAACCTCATAAATGATCAATTATTGTTTATTTCTAATGTACTTGTTCAATATTATTTGCATATACAGGGTAATGCTGTTTACAACATCCTTCCCGATGTGATCAGCAGACTCTCCGATCCAGAACTAGCTTTACCAGAGGAGGATTTCAAGACAATCCTTAGGTAAGTAACAAATCCATTCAGATATCACTAATATGGGGTACATGTTATTTAATCAAGCTTTGTTGCAACGCTATAATCAAAGGCATTTCATGATCATGCTTAACTCTTCTGGGATGAGCCATTTAGCATCTTGGTTTCCTGCTTAGAAATGGTAAAGTGGACGATTTTGTGGGAAGACAGTTGTAATTAAATGTAGTATGGGCAGTGGCGGATCTAGGGGGGGGTTGCAACCCCCCCAAAAAAAAAATCCGGGGACCATTTTTTTAAATCTTATCGCAAGAAAACGCCATTTTCACACACAGATTTTCAAAATTTTTCCCTACTGTGGGAGGGGGGACACCCCCCTCCCACACCCTCCCCCCTCCCTCGCTCCGCTCGCTTGGACTCGGTCGCTACGCTCCCTCGCATACCAACCCAACCCCCCCCCCCCTTTATAAAAAGCTGGATCCGCCCCTGATGGGTACGAATCCAACCTATACATGCAACAATTCACTGGTTTAGGAGCTGAAGTTGCTGAACAGTTTGATTGCCATGTTTACTCAATTTTTTTCAAACATCTAGATAAGAGAAATAAAAATAATAATTTTAAAATTGTCATGCTACAGTCAAACCTGCTTTAGTGACCACCTGTCTACAAAGACCACCTTCTGTGCATTTGTATAGACAGATTTGACTGTATATGAATTGTGGTAAGAATAATGTTTAATGATTTTACATTTGAATCTGTGTTTTTTTAAATTATGTTTTCTTTTTAATTCTTTCAGGTACCTTCTGTCCTTCATCCAGAAAGACAAACAGGCGGAGTCCTTGGTAGAGAAACTGTGTCATCGCTTCAGGGCTACCAGGTAAGAGACTCACTCTCATCATCAGTTCCATTCTTTGTCATATGTGACTGGTAGGGTTAGGGTTCAATAAAGTGTTATATGTTTTAAAGGGAGTGTAGCCTGACAAGACTACGTGTCTTTCCTGTGGCCTGACTCCGGGCCAATCGGGCATAATAAGACTACGGACGACGCGACTGCAGCAATCGCGTGCGTGCAACATACGCAAAACCATAGCGTGAGGAGAACTATAGTCTGTTTCGCGAACGCTGACCATGTAGAGATTAAGTCGCTGACTACCGTTAAACAAGTCCATTCGTTTCCGTTCAGTTGTCCAAAAGAAGAAGTAGATGACGTTAACCAGTATTTGCCAAGCTACACACCCTTTAAGTTTGGCATTAAAAAACTGCTATAAAGCAATCGTGACCTGAGCATGTGCTGTAGAACTATCTGATGATAATAACTTAATAAGGTCCTTTCATCTGGAGGACCAACTTATTTGAAGTATGAAATGTGGTAATTTGACTTTTAAAGCCCAACACCGTTTTGGTAAACCCCATATAGCATTCTGTCTGATTACTTTGTTCTATAACACCATGTATTAAATATCAAGATCCTAAGCTGCTGCAAATAAATTCTCCACTTAAAATTGAGTTGCACAAAATAAAAAATGACAAAACAAATTATCCTGGTCATTATCTACAATGTCTATAAAGTTGTGATGTTTTTAAAATGTTTATGTTATGTCCAATTTTTGTATGCAGTAGATTTAATTTACCTGGTAAAATTGTTTGGGCACTTTTGTCACAGTTTCATGTTTGCACTGTATTTCCATCTCGTTTCAAATATTGTCACTACCTGGTACTTTGCATACGTGTATTCTCGAAGGATGATGAACCACACAGTGAGAAAAAAAATTGTCCTTGGCTCCTTCATCGCATTTTCCATTAGTCTTTATTTTCATTTTGTGAATGAAAAACTTCTTGGTTTCATGAAAATCAAACAAAAACAAATAGAGATAACCAGTTACCTGCTGCTCAACTTCAAATGCTACTTTTTGTTAGTATCCTATCCTTAATACAGGACGTACATACTAGTTATACTTCGGAGGCTCAAATAACAGGATGTTACACCAAGGATATGTGCTTCAAGTGAGAGCCGGCAATCAAGGCTCTTCATTTACTCCATGTATTTCACTGTTACAAGTCTGCCACAAGGTGGCGCCATTTCACTATTAACTTTGGGACATAGTGACTAATCTCTTCACAATTTTTCACATTACTGACATCGCATCTTTGCTTTTTTCCTCCCATCATCTTTATATCAAGATCTGAAACCCAAGTCCGTGAGCTAGCATTCTGTCTGTCACTGCTGAACTTCAACGAGAAGGGATTCCGCAAGCTCCAGGAGAATGTTGCCTGCTACGCCGACAAGCTTGCCGATGCGGAGGTCTACGGGTACTTCACTACCATCATCTCCAAGGCCAAAAAGGCAGTCAAACAAGAAACAAAGGTCAGGAGAATTGAATGATTTTACAGCCTCAAATGACCTAGCCTCTTGTCGATGGCCCTCGCTCTGTTGGAGTCCATTAATTCTGGCGAGCGACGCGAGCCAGAGAACCGAGATGCTTGCGCTGAGGCCCTCTTAACAAGTGATCTGAATTTCATATTTCATTGTTTGGCGAATATTCCGACCCAACTGATGTTCGGTGAAAATCATCCATTCAGAGAGGGCTACTATGATGTAATATCTACCGCTCTGTGCGGATTTCCTCTGTGAATGTGAGACTGGCCGCCTATCTCCCGGGGCAGTGTTGGGCAATCGCTGCGATGGTTACATTATTCATGCATACATGCATAATTCAATAGGAAATCGGGTCTCATTAATATATAATTCAGATCACTTGTTAAGAGGCCCTCAGCGCAAGCGCCTTGGTTCTCTGGCCCCCTTCGCTCGTCAGAATTTACGGACTCCAACATCGCAAGGGCCATCGACAAGAGGCTACAAATGACCCTGCTTTATAGAAATAGGTTATCAGTCACAACTGCAACAATAGTGCTGCAACTTTGCTCACAGCCATTCAAACACAACAGTTTTAGTAGCTTCTCTTGTCAATTATTGTAGCTCGTTGTTGCTAACAGGTTTTAAATCAAGCAAACACTATTAGGTATTCTATCTAAAAAATATTTTAAAAATCCTTTTTTTTGGGGGGGGGGGGATGATGCTATTTCACCTCTTCGCTTTCATGTACTTTATGATTTTTTGTTTGTTTGTGTGAGTGAGTGAAGTTACTATCTGGATGAGACTCATAATTTGTATCAGAATGATTTATATTCAGGATCGTTTTGCGATCTGGAGGAAAAAAAGATAGAAGACAAGGTGCAATATCAGGATAGTTGCCTTTTACATGCCAAATGTGTATTAAATACACTTTTTATCAAGAAAACATGGGAATTCCAGAATGAACTTTGTAAAGTTAGCATTTTTAAAACTTTTTTTACAGCAGAATCTGTAGAAGGAGATCATCAATTTAATCTTCCTGTAGATTGCATTGATGATATTTACATCGGAATAGGTAGGATGTTGTTGGGCACATGTGTCAGAGATCCCAACTAAATCATGAAAGTGTTTCATCAGGATGGTCGTAATAATGATTTGAAAGATTGAAACTGTTCCTTTGGGATATGATACAAGAATTTCCAAATTTCTAAATTGGCTATTTTGGTTCTGGTTATAACCGACTGTGGTCTGAATAATTTGATTGAATCCAGGTTCTAGTGGAGGATTATGAACAGAAGATGAATGAATTCCATCTGAAGGGAGCCGATGAGAATGCTACGGCTGAGAAAGCGTCTAAAGCTTCGACAGCTGCTGCTGCACTCACTAAGAAGAATGGCAAAACACCAGCAGGTAAAACGATGTCAATGATCTCTCTCTCTCTCCCCCCCCCCCCTCCCTCTCTCTAATTGTACACATTAATAAGCGTTTGCAAACATTCTTCTTGTCGTTTGTGCAATGAAGCACTTAAACTTTTAATAGTCATGTTTTTTTTACCCATTCCTCCAAACAAGGTAATGTCTTTTCTTCTTTTATTGTATAAAAAAAAAAAAAAAAAATACTGGCACTGAAATGGATCACACCTAAAATGCACATCAATTGCAGATAAAATTCAGAACGCCCCATTGATAAACTAAGAAAACAAAACACAAAAGAGTAATATACAAAAAAGCATAGCATTAAAAAATGTTGCACCTTTTTTTTCAGACAATAGTGTTTTAATGGGTTAATGTTCTTATTCCTAGTTACTAGAATGATTTAACATAGAGTTAGTAATCCTATATATTATGATTGGATATTATTATTATACATGCCTACAGAGAAAGTAAGTACATTATTGTGGGGTATTAAGTTGAATTTGGTTGACCTTTTTTCTTTCTTTTTTCTGCCTTTTTCCCCTTTTACCAATATTTTGTTCCTCCATATTTGTATTATTATGTATCCTTTGAGGGTAGTCATACTATCAAGCTTTGCTTACTTTGTCAACCCTCCTGTTTGATGTTTTCGATTAGTTACAGCCAGCCTTATTTTATTCTACATATATTCTTTTGTCATGTGTAAATTTGCAATGTTTGTTTGTTATATATTTGTAAAAATGCAAAAGAAAAAGAAAATCAAACAGAAATAAATAAATCAAATCAAATCAAATCAAATCAAATCAATAATGTATTGAAATCCAAGATCACTGTTGACTGTTCTGTCCGTGAATGAGATCCATATGCCATTGTATCTGAAAATGATTGCCTCCCTCTTTTGGCAGCCAAGAGACGAGGCAAGAAGGGACAGACCCCTGCCAGGACCCTCAAGGAGAAAGATCTAAACTGCGCTAGCGACGAGGAGGAGGAAGAAGAAGACGATGATGACGACGAGGACGATGTCGATAACAGACGCAAGCCTGATCTTCTCAATACCTCGCTCCCTGATCCTGGCTCCGCCCCTAGGGTGAGCAGGAAGGGGCGTAAGAAGGTACCCCCTCCTATAGCCTTCTCTAGCGACGAGGACAGTGATGATGTTTTTGCTCCTCCTCGAAAGCCCAAGGTGAGAAGCTGAATAGTTTGAAAACTTCAGGGTATCATTTCAAAGTGTGAAAATAATAATAATTATTATTAGTATAGGCATTTCTATAGCGCCGTCTGCCCGTCTATCTAGAAATTCTATTCCGAGGCGCATTAATTATTACCCCGGCTTTAGCCTAGCTGCCATTAGAGCACTCTAGCATTTCATGGAATTAATTCCTGCCAGGTACCCATTTACCTCACCTGGGTCGAGTGTGGCAAATGAAGATTAATGCCTTGCCAAAGGACATTAGTGCCGTATCGGGGATCGAACCATGTCTCAGCATTTTTACAAACCACAATTTTTTATATGACATGTCACTAGATGCATTAATTTATGAATGAGTGTCATTTATTTGAAAAAGCATCTCTGATTAAATTTTTTTTAATTCTTTATTAACATGTATTTTAAATTCTGAGTCTAAAGATATACATTTTCTAAGATTTTAAAGGGATCGTTTAACAATGTTAAATCTGAGATACACGGCCCTACGTGTTATCAGTGTCTGTGATATGGTGTAATATTGAAGCCCTAAAATAATTGCGCTTCAAAATGATCAAGAAGTGCCTCAAAAAAGTAAAAATCTTTGAGTGACCGGTTTTACCATACTCGTTTTCCCCAATAAACTGTAGTGTTATGAAAACCGGCGATCGGCTTATAAAAGTCATGGGGTTCCTGACTGACCTAAAGGTTTATAATTATCATTTTGAATTTTTTTGTTGTTGACAGGATCTAAGACAAAGTTACCAGATCCCTTTAAAACACCAAGTGCTTTTATCAGCAAGGGATAGCTAAATAATGTGGTGACCTTGGCTTGGTTGTCATAAAACATTCAAATCCTCCATAAAATAATAACACACTGCACCTGTTGGATGATATACTAGTAGCCATGAGCATGGTTGGATCAAACCATTAGTCCTGTTTTCATCAGCCCGAGTTTGCCAAATAACCCGCTATCTTGATCGCAAATTAGCCAGTTAATTTGGGCCTCATCAGCCCGCAGTTGAAATTTAAAGGGATATTTGGTTGAGAAAATATCCCAAGAAATTTGGTCTTGTTTCCAAAATATCCCTAATTTGCGCCCATCCGAGCTAGTTTGTGATGAGCTTGTCAGCAATTTCAAGCTTCGGTATAATATCCAGAGTCTGAAAATAGCGGGTTATTTGGCAAACTCGAGCTGATGAGGACAGACCTAATTGTAATGTAAGGAATTATAAGGTAGGGAAATGTTGTTTGATCATGTCCTATATATAACATTACCACATTGAGATGATAAAAGCAATGAAATGACCTGTAATGTAGATATGAAATTATGAATACATCTGATATGAAACCACTTTTATGAAGAAAGGCAGGCACATTTGTAAAAGAATGAATTATTCTACCTGATAGCAGTCCACTAGCATTGCATTGTGTTTAATACCTGTAGTAGCTTTTTTCTTAAAGGCATCGTTCAACAATGTTAAATCTGAGATGCATGGCCCTACATGTTATCAGTGTCTGTGATTTGGTGTAATATCAAAGCCCTACAATATTTGCGCTTCAAAATGATCATGAAGTACCTCAAAAAGTAAAAATTCTTTGAGTGACCGCTTTTACCATACTCATTTTCCCCAGTAGAATGTAGTGTTAAAAAAAACGTTAGGAAAATGAAAAATGAAATTTCAATTTCAATTTCCAATCATAATATCTTGAAAATCAGACAGGCTTGTAAAAGTCATGGGATTCCTGACTGACCTAAAGGTCTATAATTACGATTCCAGCATGAGCTAAATCCAGGATTTTGTTTCAGAATATGAGACAAAGTAACCGGGTCCCTTTAATATACTTGTGTATATTATTTTGTCTTATTCAAATTGATGGAATTTTGTGTCATATTCCTATTCCAGCAATAATTTGCAGGTTTTAAATGTTAAAACATTTAGATGTTATTTTCCTGTTCAGTTTAATGAATTTGTATTTTCTTTTTTCTTTTTCCTTTTCAGATGATTCTTGATTCAGAGAGTGAGAGTGATGAGGAGAACCTCAATCCATCCAAGTCAAGATCAGTCAAAAGATCAACCAAGCCTAAGGGAAAGACACCAGCAAGATCTCGCAAACAACGGCCCTCTCAACAACTGGAAACTTAGAACAGAGATGTGTATATTTACCAGTCATCTTTTATGTGTATATTAACCCATCATTTTTCCATGTGTATATCTTCAAGTCTTTATTCGAGAGAAGTGCCTGACAATATTTTAAGAGATAGTTGCAGATAGTAGCAAGTACTTTATCCTTAAGAATGGCATAGTACTTCCACTATCATGTTAAGAATCCAGGTGATGTCACAGACTGTATACAGTACATAAGAGACTGGGGCATATGTTAGCTTAAAGCCACATAGTAGTTGGTGTCCATGTGTATCGCATCATAATTCGCTGACACTAGATTTGGTTGGATTACCAATTAATGTGTCCTGTGTGTGCAAAGGTCTCTGAAGCAGCGAAACCTGTGGTCCCACCAGAAAATACTCCAGCTTGCTTATATCTGGGGTTTGAGGGAAATTTGATATATATAATGAGAATTCCATAAGTGGTGAGCTTAAGCACAGTGCATTACACAAGACCTTTCTGTCGTACAAGTCGAGTCCACTCTTGGGAATTGGCAACACCTGTTATTCGGTAAAGACCAGAATGGTGTCAAATTCCCCTTCAAAACCCACTACTATGCTTATTTATGGGTGCATTCAAGTTAAGGGAAATGTTTTATTGGGGGGGGGGGGGGGTTGAACCTGAAATCTCATTGGATATAAAAAAAGTTATATATGTAATTGGAATTTATGCTTTGTAAATGCAAATTTTTAAATAAGTGACATGTATATTCTTTTTTTAAATGACTCGTGTATTTGAATGAATTTATTGAATTCTACAAAAAAGCTATAATCTTGCGTTAGTCTGCTTTTGTGAATGAAATACTTAATACATCTTTTGTATATATATAGTTTTAGGCTTAATTGATGTGATGTTTGCTTATCATGTACTCTATAAATTCTGATGTCGAACTTTTATTATATTGAGGCTTGTTTTAGCACTGATGTACTATAATGTACGCTTAAAATTAGTCCAACGTCCACAGTGAACATATATCCACCCAAAAAGACTAGTAAGAGTGATCAGATACATACTGACTATACTGCGTTCCATGTCATTATCTTCAATCTATCACTATCACTTAAGTTCAACTTTAAGAAGGGGTTTGTGTATTTACAACTTTTTAATCGCTTCCCATTCTCAAACACAAGGATATTTTATGAAATAATGCATCCCAATTATGAAAGCTGCAGTAAGTCTTTATCTTGCATCTGTATACAGCTTCGCAAATATACTTCTTTTGTTTTCATAAATCATTTGTTGATTGGTGCAAACTGTCACACAGTTTGGCATTGTATTTGGATGAATTCTTGACTTTGTAAACTTGCAGTGCTTGCTGCCTGCTCAACTATTACATAACAGGTACCATCAGCTGTTCCCTGAAATTACGGGATTTCATATGTTAATTTTAATAGTCCAAAATGGATGTTTTTTTATCACCCAATTAAGCCAATGGATCCAACAGTGATCCTTAGCTTGCAGTAATCAGTCTTTAGGCCTGTCTTCATCAGCTCGAGTTTGCCAAATAACTCCCTATTTTCAGACTCAGGATATTATCCCGGAGCTTGAAATTGCGTCTTCACCAGACCGTTACGCTGATCACAAACTAGCTCTGACGGGCGCAAATTAGCCTGCTGTTTCCCAAATAACGGGATATTTTGGAAACGAGACCAAGATTTCTTGAGATATTTTCTCGACCAAACATGATGGAGACCCAAATTAGCTGGATGATTTGCGATCGGGATTGTTAAAATAGTGGGTTATTTGGCAAACTTGAGCTGATGAGAACAGGCCTAAGGCTAATGAGAAGTCACTTTCCTGTTGGTCCGAATGTAATATTGAACAATGTTGGTAATAATATTAAAACTGTAAATCTGACATACTTGCAATGAAATGCTTGATTTGTATATTACATTATTCATATGTAGAATTAATATATCATTGATTAATAATAATAATAATAGGCATGTTATATAGCGCTGTCTATCTAGACAATTCTATTCCGAGGCGCACAAGAAAAATAGAAAGAATAAGAGAGTTTGGATGAGTTTCATAGTGCCAAGTACAGGTATTGTTAAAAAAAGATGAGATTTCAGCTTGGATCTAAAGGTCTCTAAGAAAGTTATGATTTCAAATTCAATGGTAAATTATTCCAAAGAGAAGGTATGATTGGTATGCATTGTATGAACGATGATCGGTGCTATACAGTGAGATCTAATTTCATGATGAGATAAACACTCATGTATGACATCCATGAGCGAGATCAGTGTACTATTAGTAAACTTATAGAGGTGAAGGCCATCATTGAGTACAAAAGAAGACATTGATTATTGTGATGGCTATTACTGTCTTCACTCAGCCCCCCTCCAGAGTTTTGAACATTGTCTTCAAGTCAAAGCACTTTTTTATAAAATTTCTGTTAGTGGAATCCCATTTCAAGAGAAATTGGATCAATGACGAAGTTATTCTCATTTGGTTATTGTGAAGTAAGATGTATATGGGTTGTAGGGATCACCAAATATAACGAACTGAAGAAAAAAACTTGCACAAAATATAATTGATTAAAAACACAGCTCACTTGCTCGTTATGTATATGTATGTGGTCTGGATGACTACCTAAAGTTTTCAGATTTTTCATTTTTTATTACTCAGTTGTTGTTTCCACCCCCATATGTATCTTTGAAATATGATGAACTTTCAGTGAAAATGTTTTTTTTTTTTTTTAAATGAACTTCACAAATATACATTTTGGAGTAACAAAGAACATTCAAGTGACCTTCTTACTCACCTCAGGGGGGTAAAACCACGTGCTGTAATGTGAAAGGTGAAGGTTAGTCCATTATCATCAATGAGAAGAGAATACACGATGGCTGTTACTGTCTACACTTATCCTCCCTCTAATGTAGAACATGAACTGAAGCCAAATAAATTGAAGTGTACTTAATAAAACAATATCATTTACTTGTACATGTATCTTATTATGTACTGTAGACATCTAGTTCACTATACCCTTACCTTTGTTCTATAAACATTAAACAACCCGGATGTTTACACACATAAAACTCCACTGGATCTACTTAGAGTTAAAGAAGTTGAAAGAATACCAAATAAAGTTATTAACATGATAGGACGCTGCCTAGGTCAGCTTTCAATTCAAGACGAGTCAATCATCTTTCAAGGACCCAGCCATTAATATCATTATTTGGGTCGATTGTAATGTGAGCTATCATTGTCATAATAACCTAAATCATTGAACTTTGATTGGCATTGTTATAAGACAAAATGCTGGTGGCTTCATTCCTTCATATATTGTAGAGGTGCCGTAGTCTAGTGGATACGTCGCCGGACTGTCGATCACAAGGTCCGCGGTTCGAGTCCCGCCGCCGCACTAATGTCCTTTGGCAAGACATTGATCTACATTTGCCACACTCCACCCAGGTGAAGTAAATGGGTACCTGGTAGGAATTTATTCCTTGAAATGCTAGAGCGCTATAATGGCAGCACAGCTAAAGCCGGGGTAATAATATCCAAGTTTGGAAGCGCTTAGAGACTTAATTGTGATTCGCGCTATATAAAAGCTGAATATTATTATTATTTATATATTGTAAATGTAGGCCTAATTTGAACAATCGTCTGGACGTGATGATGGCGACTTTGAGTGTTATTGTAAAACAGGTCAAGTGCATTGCTCTTGCTAGGTCGGTTACATCTTGACTGGGTTTCAAACAAGTAGCTACTGACGATTTCTTTTTTTTTTTTTATAAACTCTGCTCGGGAGCAGTTTCTTTTCTGTTTATTCTTCTTCTGCTTTGTTGCTGTAGTCGTTCTCCTCATCCTCCTTCTTCTTGTTCCGCTTCTCATTCACCTTCTTCTTCCTCTTGCTTTCTTTCTTGATTTATCCTGCTTGTAAACCTCCTCGTCTTCTTTCTTCTTCTTCTCCTCCTCTTCCTCTTTTTGTTCTTGTTGTTCTTCTCCTTTTTCTTCTGTTCTTCCTCCTTCCTCTTCTTCTTCTTCTTCTTCCTCTTCTTCTTCTTCTCCTCCTTCCTTTTCTTCTTCTTCTTCGTCTTCTTCTTCTTCTTCTTCTCCTTCCTTTTCTTCTTCTTCTTCTTCTTCTTCTTCTTCTTCTTCTTCTTCTTCTCCTTCTTCTTCTCCTCCTTCTTCCTTTTCTTCTTCTTCTTCTTTTTCTTCTTCTTCTTCTTCTTCTTCTTCTCCTTCTCCTCCTTCTTCTCCTTCTTCTTCTTCTTCCTTTTCTTCTTCTTCTTCTTCTTCTTCTTCTTCTTCTTCTTCTCCTCCTCCTCCCCCTCCTCCTCCTCCTTCTTCTTCTTCTTCCATACATCAAATAGGTGGGATTGATTGATTGACAGGTACACGGGAATAATACTTGTTTACCATTAAATCCACTGACCTTGGTTTTCTTTTGCTAGATCTAGTAATTTTACTAATAATCGACTATTAAATTCCAGCCTTGATACAAAAAAAAATATCTTAATAATTCTACAAGTTTAATTAAACGTTATAACCAGGGTATTTTAAATGATTGATTTAGTGGCTCAGGTTTAATTGCATCATAAAAATACACTCTAGTAATTAAATCTATAATGCCCTTATATTGAAACGGGTATTTAACCAGTCATCTGTCATGTTCACGAGGTTGAAAGTACATTCTGTGACCTATAAATTTAACCTCGAAGCTTTTCGTTTGTGAGTTTTTTTTTTTTTTTGGGGGGGGGGGAGGGGTACCGGTAAATGATGATGATGATGATGATTGGGAAGATGATGACGATGATTAGAATAGTTTTGATGCCTACATACATTTTGTATTCTTTCATAATATTCGACTTCAAACACATTTGTTTTGAAAATACTTTGAAATGCATGAATTTGTCTTAAATGACATCTTCTAATCGAAATGAAATTTTTCCATCAAATTATTGGAGCTCCAAACAATAGCTTTCAAAAAGGCTCGTAGACATGTATGAATTAACTCCAAGTAAAAGGGAGGCGAACGGGACAGGATGTATATGGGTTAAGTTTTCCGATGCCCGGCTTGGTTATGGCTCCCAAAATGACCCTGTTCCGTAGAGACTAAATTATAGGCACTTGGATGCTGCCTGATGACATGGAGGCACCCATTGACCATCTCACCAGGGACACATCCTTCACTTACGCCGCTGGCATGCCAAACAATCACCCTAACTCTTGCCATGTCCCACCAAGTCGCCTCCAGTATTTGAGAGGGTACTCAGCGACTCCGGATCACTTTTCCTCGGCTATTTCCATTCATTCTCCTACCCCCCCCCCCTCCTCCTCCCTACCCTACATCTTGGGGTGCTATTTACATCCTCTATAATCTAGTACTTTTTCAGCGAAAGGCGGTAAAAGGTTGTGACGTCATAATTTGAGACAGAAGTACGAAATAGTAAACTTCATAGCAGGAGCATGGATGCGATATCAGCACAAACTGTTGAGTTGTTGGGGCTGAATATTGGCAGTTCTTGATTTGGGTTATTTTATTTTAAAATGATGTGTGACGATGACGGTCTTTGTTGTCGTAAAAGAAAGTGACAGGAAATCCATCTTTGATAAATGGGGAAAAGTGATTAAAAGAAACTGCGACGATAACAAGCAGGATGACGTCTTTAGATTGTTTGTTTCATGAATGCCTGAACCCTAACAAATTCATGTTTCATAATAATTATGGAAAAACTAGACAGAGAGAGAGAGAGAGAGAGGGGGGGGGGGGGACGGTTATAATATGATTTTTGTACAAGAAAATTAATGTGAAGGACGAACGCCCGATATTGTAGTACTTCATGTTACAAACTTGTTGTTACAAACCAATAGATAATTCTTACATCTATCTTTACTTTGCTTTCATAATTATATTCATTCTTTTCCGTTTGATTTCGTACTTTTATTGATTTTCTGGCATATTTACATTTATTGTCCAATACTGCATAACAGGAAGTTTTAATCTATAACGTCAATTTTTAGGATTTGTTTTAACACCGTTTTGATTAACCCGAAGCAGCGCTTAAGTAAAAATCTCCCCACAAGCTGAATAAAATATGTAAGAAATAATCTGAAGCAATAGAAAAGAAATCTAGGCCATGTACGTCATGGCATTAAAAGAAATGGCGCTATTATGTCGTTCAATTCCGTTTCTTTTCTTTCCATCGGCAACATTTACAAAACAAATTTTACGAATTTGTCTTTAGGATGTAATAATATCTCTCAAGTGGTTTAACGTAATCGATAAATTGTTTAAAAATGAAGATATTATGTCACTGTAATCTGCAGACGACTAACCGCAATTCAAATCCAAAGACTGCTCTGGGCGTTAGCGTTGTTACCATGACAACGTACTATAAAGCATGGCGTAATATCAAAGGCATTCTTCCATAATTAATGTGAGAATGTTTGTCTCAGTTCATCGCCGTGATCTTGTAAACTTTTACAAGTTGTTTTTCTAGACAAACATATAATCACAGCGCGACAAAGTCAAAGTCCCTAGACGTAAATAATCCTATCTGACTGATAACCAAATTACATGCACACATTTAAAGGTAAGGACCAGTTATGGTCATATACGATTGCATTGTGAAAGAAACGTTGTGGAATCGATCAGAAAAGGTTGATCATCTAGCATCTAGCATCTGCAAGGTTCTGGAATCAGCAAAATGATAAGAAATTTGGCCTATTCTTCGTAAAGTTACAAGCACTATACACAAAAAGATGTATATGGGACTACCCTATATCTCTCACAGTCAAATAGATATAATAATTTACCAAATATATCAATTAGTAGGCGGTTTCCCAGCAAAATTTGTATCATCATGTATTAGTCAAACCATATTCTTTCACATGATTGGTAATGAGAGCTTCCATTTCTTTTTGAAATTGGGGCGTATCCAATACTGGTCTTTACCTTTAAAGTAAATGATTTCAATGAGTGATGTCTTTCTAAAGTATTATGCGTTCATGTACTGCATTGTATTTATTAAACTTCATTGATGTACATCAACAATCTATTTATAATTATATAAATCAATTTACAACGCAATGTAACAAATCAATATTCTGTTTGTAAACATAATCATTATCAATCCATTTTATATGCATATCATCATGATCATGATGTCATTGATGATGTGGATACAAAGACTTCAAGCGGATAAAGATGTTCATTTTTTTTTTAAAGTAGGCCTATACATGCTTATATAGAGGGACACCTAGCCCGCTGTGACACTCTTTAGTTCTCTATAGGAATGTATACAGGTGAACAAAATCTATTTGTCAAGATTCTAGATACTTATCCGCATCTCCATGTGCTTTATATATTTTCCGTTTAATATAATTTTTAATTATGATGCCATTTTGTAGCAGTCAGATTAATATCATTTAAAGGTAATTCACAAGCGGAAACCATTCACACTATTCAGCAAAAATGTTTTTCATCATTCCTTAACAACGAAAATTCAGTTGAAGTAAATTTGACTAAAAAGGCAGATCCAAGGGGTTGACCGAAAGGGACCCACTCCCCTACCATCACTGAAAAACAATACCAATGTGTCGCTATGTCGGAGAAAAACTACAACTAAATGTTCGTATCCCGTCACCCCTTCAACTGTCACATCTGAGCAGATTGTGATAGCTGTAAGCAACTGGGGTCAAAGATATCAGAGGGAAAACAATCCGCGGCTCAACCAAATAAGTTGTTTCCCTTTGCTGTATCTACCACTGGATGACTAGAATTTAATTGTGATACACATTGGTAGAAATTGTGAAACGAAGATCGACGAAATATCCGCGCGCACCGTATACCGCTACTGGTTTAGCGAGCGAGAATGAAGTTATATATAGAAAGCCGTCGACGCGAAGAAGTCACTAGTAATAGCGCTAGTGGAGGTTGATGCTAGACCTAACAATCAAGCGCGCGCTTATTGGAATACATCCACCGCTGATTAATTTTTCCCCGCCTTATTTGATTTATCCTGCTTCAGAAAAAATGGCGTCTGATCTCCTGTTCGAGCTATATTTCCTGGTTATTTCTACATTTATTTTGATAACATCGGCTGTGAATATAAGTGACATTACTTCAACATGGCCTTCAAATCACGCGGTACGGATTGATGGTGATATTATTATTGGAGGTTTGTTGCGAGTTCACCAGTCCTCGGACAAGCATGTTTGTGGACAGCTCCTTCAGCAATTAGGTATCCAGTCCGTCGAAGCGATGCTTTATACATTGGATAAGATCAATAACGGGTCTATATTGCCTGGATTTACCCTCGGTCTTCTTGCGTTTGACGACTGCAGTCATGAAGCATACTCGTTAGAACAGTCTGTGAAGTTTGTTCGATTCGACCAGGACCTGGATTATAATATTGTGGATCCAACCGGTGTGGAATCGGCCTGTAAGGTGAACGATACAGTGGACGGTGCCTGGACTAAGTCTAGTAAGAGTCGGGATCGAAGCTCGCGTGTGGCGGGAGTAGTCGGGGCATCAACCAGTTGGTGCACCGTACAGGTGGCGAATCTCCTAAAGCTCTTCAAGATTCCACAGGTCAGTGTCGATTTTAACCAGCAATTTATATGCATAGTCTATATATACATATGAGAACAGTGTTCTTTATTTTAAAGACGTTCTCATTTGACAAATGAAAAGGGCATAGACTCTAGACTAACTCAAATTTTAATAAAAGACGAACTGCGTACTACTGTACCTCCGGCGGAGACCCGAGTCGTTTAGATTTGTGCTAAATTCTTTTCTTTGTAGCTCCATGGAATATCAAACTAAGATTAGGAACTAAAATAAATGAATCGACGACTCTAAAATGTTTTAAAAGGAAAGCAACTATTAGAATGTGTGAAAACAAAAACAGATATTTCTATTCCAGGGCTTAAATTAATCCAAGGCCATCCAAGGCCAGGCCTTGGATGCCCCTTTGATTGGCCTCAATGCCCCTCTCATTGGCCTTGGAGATTTTTTGTGCCCTTTCCAATTCTTCCCATTGGTGCTGTAATATAGGAATGTGCCCTACAGAAAAGTGGCCTTGCCCTAAAAATGTTGAAATTTAAGGCCTGCTATTCATCGAGTCACTTACATGTAGATACGTTTAATGTTAAACTGGATTTACACAATGTAAACTTAAATAGAGTCTAGTGGAATTGTTTTAGCTACTCTTACTGTGGAGAAAGTTCTACAATGATTACACATTTTCTTCAACTGGCATTTGTAAAATGCTTAGATATATTAAACGTTATTGCCTATTTACAAGTCGTGATTTAAAACATTTACTTACTTATTTAGAACACAAAAATGACGGAAGCACATAACATCGTACCTGCTACTTCACTACACTTTATTCATGCAACAGCGTCATGAATTATTTATGACACCTGGGAACAAAATATGTTGTGGCGTTTGAGGTGAATTGCACAATTAAAGTCAATGACAATGCTGTATTGTTAATGAATTGACGCACACATTTCGTGTCCTTAATTTAATGGGAGGTGCACTGACGCGAGAACTAATTAAATGCTTTTTTTTAACAATCTATAAAGATAGCATGATAAAACAAAATGAGTCCTACCTTGGGTCTATAAATACAAAGAACGAACGTATAATTAATTTGATGTAGGCAGTGGTTAATTGAAAGAGATATTGATGAATCGACGCAAAATGCAAATAGAACCTCGTTGAAAGCGTGTGACTAGGCTAGCAGAAACATGCCATACATTATTATTGTTGCTAGGTAGGACAAACACTATGGCTTGTCCTACCTGACAACACGTAATGAATGTAATTCGCATTCTGACAACTGAAATACAACTATTCGTATACAGGTGAATGGTATAGGTTGTAACGAGGCATTTGTGCATTAAATTTGATTACATTACGAAAATGGTCTATTGGAAAAGGAACAATGGAGGCAACCATTGGAGCTGGTGTGAGGGAGAAACAGAGAAGAACAGGTTGAGAAATATATAGTGATTTTATTAAAGAAGGAAAAGAAAATACAAAATGAATAGGTTTAAGAATTCATCAGGGAATAGGAAAAGGGAATAGAGAGTTATCAGATGGATCCAAAAGAGACATTACGAAAAGAAAATGCACAAAAAAACAAAACAAAAAAGTGAATGTAACCGGGGTGGGGTAAGGGAGTAAAATGTATCGCGAAGACTATTGAGGTAGTGATAATTGTCATAATGAATTATTTATCGTTTCATTCGGGACACACAGGGCCTTAATCCCTTTTCCCCTCTAAAAAAAAATGCAAATTCAACATACGATAAAATAATAATCACGATGAATATCTGTTCACGTTTGAAATAAAATGGAAACCGTCAACTATTCGACTATAAAACAAATCTTGCATCTAGATAAAATAGATTTGTGGTCATATCAAGTTATTTTCCTTTTGTTTAATGTTGTATGATACCGGAAACATTCCACCGAATCACCCATTCTATTATCAATAGATGAATTAGGTACAACCGCGAAAATTATCTTACCTTATCTTAATTATATTATCTTAATTAATAATGTAACTGTAATATTGGTAAATGTTGTGTTTTTTACCAGAAAAATAACCTTTGTATAAATTAACTTTTCATTTCGTTTATAAATACATAACATAAAAATATATCATGTATATACTGGTAGCATTTAACGTAGGCCTATATAATTACCTATTTCATAATCAAAAGGTTGGTTTAGGTCCAAAGCTATTATGTAATTATCACACGTAAATGTAAACGCGTTTTCAGGTCCGAAAGATGCTATGTATTATTATCGTGAGAGTTACAAGCTGATACTGACCTTAATGTTTTTAGGCGCGGAAATTCAATCGATCATATTTACATTGTGACGCTTGGAGGATCATTGATCAGCCAGCGTGGGTCAGTGATGGAAGAGAAACTCGTCTAATATAACACCATCTCTTGTTTATATTACCAATATCTTGATCGATAAAAGTGCTTTCCGGGAAGACGATTGATCTTCATGATATGGGGGGGGGGGCAGTGGATAAGAAATGCAAATGGCATCTGTCATGAAATAGGGAGGGAGAGGGAGAAAGAGAGGGAAGGAAGAAAAAGAATGTGAGATGGGGAGGGTATGTTAGAGGGGAAGCGAGAGAGAGAGAAGGGGTGGGGCTCTTTAGCTTTCATTAAGTTGATTTTGAATGTTGAAATGTTTCAGTAAAGCACTATCTCGGCATTTTCATGCTATATTAAGATTGCTTTGTCAATAGACCGGGACAGTATCTAGACTCTTTGAGCTCTCAGACGGGAGGTGAACAAAGTTACAATGGCAACAAGAGCATTAAAGGGCCACTCTTAACCAAAACGGGCTAAAAATGAAAAAAAGACGAAGAATAATTGTTGACGGAGTTACCGAACATGACAATGATTTTTCTTAGAAATCTTTAATAATTCTGGAATCTTTCTTTAAAAATGACGACTGAGAACGCTCAGAACGCTCAAAAGGCCCAGTTTCGGAGCTTTATATTGCGCAATAACATATGACGTCACTGCAGGAACCTCTCCGGTGAAAAGGAGGATGATTTAGGCATTATTAAAATGTATTTTAAAAGGCAAACTATGATATTATTTGAAGGACAAAAGACGTTTATCCGAAAAATAATATGCACTTGATAATTCTAGTACGTTTCTGGCAATTTCGTCATTCCTAATTATGAATTACAATTAGGTTGTAAGATCCTTATAGTTGTAGGACAAATCGGACATGCCCGCAATGACGTCAAATGTGTCATCAAGCCACGTGACCGTATTACCTTTTTTTTCGAGGGGCGTAGCCCAGCAAGCGTGAGATCTGTGAAAAATGGATGGTTATTATCATTTTTTTGTCAGTTTAGAGATTTTCTGAAAAATCAGAGGTGGGAATTTTAATAAGTAGAGGTGTACAGTATTCATTTTTGAAAGGCTATGTAAGTTGGGTTAGAATGGCGCTTTAAGTGATTAGTGGTATTGAAATAACAATAATTACATGGTACATTATTTTGTGTATTGCTCTTTAACGTGGATTTTCATGTTTTCGCAGCGCTATAGGCGCATCGATGACGTCACTGCAGGGTAACCCGTGTTTGGAATTGTGATGCAACTGCGGAAAACCGATTACCGCCAACAATTTAAAGTACAGGTGAATCGAAAGGGGGTCGCGGATTCCTTTCCCTTGCTATAATAGATGTAAAATTCAATTTTTCCCAGGCCTCTAAAAAGAATTAAAGTAATACGATACCAAGTGACTTTCAAAAATTCAACATAAGGCAATGTCGATAGCCTTGACTTGGGCATAACTCTTTGAAATGTGTGAATCTGACAATGACGTATCGCGAAATCGTATCTTGATTTCCAAGGGAAAAACAAGGGACAAATCCCTTGGATGATTTTTTTTTTCGACGATAGTTGTGAACGTGTTGAGTGTAGGACGCCCGATTTTGGATACTAAAACAAGATTCGCAAAAGTTTCATGCCGCGGAAGAAAGAATTTAATCACAATTGATGCAACACTATTTTGGGGAAAGTTTCTATCTTACATAATAAACACTCATAACCTTTGGTCACACCTTTTCCCTTGTTTGGAGATTTGAAACCTGCAAATCACACTAGCCAACACGATTACCAATAAGCGTCCAATAAATATGTCGCCCTGTGGTACTCCATCCAGGACACATGTGTTTCTGACAATATCTTATTACCGTTCAATCGTATTTATCACCTTCACGTTCTGGAGGGTATAATGATGAACCCATTTTGTAGGAGTGATCTGAGGCCCTTATCGGAATGTTCTCCACGATAATCATCTTTAAAAGCATATACGCTTCAGGTGCGAATTACCTCTGACACGTTTTTTCTTCTTCTCACCCTTCCTTGCTTCAAGGAGAGAATCAATTTTATTGGAGGATTTCATCTCCGGCGACAGTTGTTCATAAAGGTCACCTGTAATTATTTTACCACCCGATTAGTTCTGTTTCTGTACGGGAAAGGTTAGACGGCAGATGCTTAAATGGGAAAGAGATAAATGAAAGATGACCAGCACCATTTATCAATCCTTAATTCAAATCTTTTCGAGGCATGCGCAAAGTTTGCAATATCATTATATTCGATCATTTTGAACCAGCCGTTGAAAAAACGAGATAGCGCCTATTACGGTTTACTCCAGCCAATGTTGGCTTTCCGTTAGCTTTTTCGTGTTGGTTATAATACTTACAACCAGCCGGCCCGTGTATTGTTATTATTAATTAATAAATTAATTACAGATGAAGTTGAGTTTTGGTCATGCGATTGCATTGTGAAAGAAACGGTGTGGAATCGACCAGAAAAGGTTGATCATCTAGCATATAAGAATTTCTGTGTATTGCAGGTTCTGGAATCATCAAAATGATAAGAAATTTCATTGGCCAAGTCTTGGTAAAGTTACAAACACTGTATATGGGACTACCCGAACACGTGGCGTAAACATCCTACCCCGAGTTTTACGATGTTACATGACATATTTAGAATATAAAGGCATTTGAAGAGCCATGCTTTTCAGGGAACATGTCTTATCTGATGTTCTTCCACACTTGCATAATAAGAGTGATAACGCTCACAAATTATTTTTCACCTCTTCTCAGAACTCGACCTTCTCTTTAACGGTCACCGTATTTTTGTTTAGAATGGCGTTCAATTGGTATTATTGGATGTAATCTAAATGTCACACATTTTGCGGTCTAAAAATACCTTCATTGCAATTTTAGGTCCTAAAAGGGCACTAGAAATGTCATTAATAAGAATAAGAGCAACAACCATGCACTTTGAAGGCAATTGAGGTCTTAAACAAGAACTCAACTGTCCCTTTAAGCTAGAGTGTTGTGTTCGGTGATCGAGTGTATAGTCATGTTGTAAAAAGGCGCCAATAGCATGTGCACTGATTGAGTGTCCTCATTTTTTATGCTTCCTCTCTCTCTCTCTCTCTCCCACCCTCTCCCTCTCTCTTCCTCGTGTAGGCACACGAACACACATAGGCACACACACCTACCAAAATCAGCCCACCTATATATGTACTCCATCTCTCCATCAGCTCTCTGTCTCCCCACTCCCTGTCTACCTCCTAACCCCCCCCCCCCTCTTTCTCTGTCTCTCTTTCTTCCCCTCTTTTCTCTCTTTTCCTCTCCCTCTTCACGTGTACTTATCCTAGGTTTGCCTAATATCTTCTGCTGCATCTCTACTGACTTTAATTGTGTCTTTCGGTCTTTCTTGTAACTTTCATAAAAGCTATCTAGCCTGTCTAGCTTTAAGGGAGATGAAAGGAACATTATACGACAATTTTAGCTCTGAAGAATTAACATCTCCAAGACGACCATTCTGTTTTCTCAAGGTATTATTACCCCTAAAAATAGGGTCTGTTCATGGAGCTGGTGAGATCGTTGCTTGTATTTCCCTCTGCCGCACTAAAGACATGTCATCACATCGCTAGCTATTAGGCAATATACATGCACGGTGTTATAAATCCCTTTTCAAATAAATCACACTTCATGTCCTAACATTAGCATCTGCGTTAGTAATGTTGTGGCGCCGAAAAAAGTCCCCGCGTTTCGCTATCACTTTTATTGCCACCTCCCAAATGGCTTTCTATCCAATTTCCCGCCATCTCCATCTCCCTCTCTCTCTCTCTCTCCCATTCTTTCTCTCTTTCTCCCTTTCTCCCTCATTCTTTCTCTCTTTCTCCATCTTTCTCTTTTTTCCCTCTTTTGTCTACCTGTCTGTTTCGTCCTAATGTCTCTCCCCAAACTTTTTGTCTAGAGCTCTCTCTCTCCCTGTCTCTTTCCCTCACTCACTCATGTACCCTCAATTACACACGCTCACTAAATCACACACACACAACAAAAACTCACTCTCTTTTCTCCCTCAACTCTCTCTCTCTCTCTCTCTCTCACACTCACTCACGCACACACACCCTCGATTACATACACGCACACTTAATCACACATACATACATGTACACACACACAAAACAAAACTCACACACTCTTTTCTCCCTCAACTCTCTCACTCACTCACTCACACACACGCCCTCGATTACACACACGCACACTTAATCACACATACACACGCACCACAAAGCACACACTCTCTTTTTCTCCCTCAACTCTCTCTCTCTCTCTATTTTCACTCTTTTTTAATTATTCATCTCCATCGATGTCTTAAAGAAAAGGACTAAAAACGAAGATAATCAAAGAGTCCTCGCAACTCTAAACAAACAAACAATAAAACTTGAAAGAAAATTAATAATGGGTCTCACAAGGCACTCATCAAGAAGCTAGTAGTATAAATCATCCGTCTACTTCGGATGACTAACATTAGACGCAGTTGCTTGGTGATTAATTCGAGATTACTTTGGATGACATGAAGTGGCGAATAATAACTAACCATAATATGACACGAGTCCTTATATAAACATTATCAATTGGAATTCGGTTTGAAAATTTGGCAATTTCACTTCTACATAATTATATGTTTGAATTTAATACATAAACATACTTAGTACGTAATATGTTTCTTAACAAATGTTGGAAACAAACATTTTCGAGCGATTCTAGTGAAACAGTTACCACGTTTACCACTTAGTGATCAAGACAAGAGATGAATTATTGTTGTTTCATGTGACACTGACATTTTGTGTTTTCTCCTCCATTTAGAAATCATGACGTGTAGCCTTCTGTATAATTCGTTTTCATTCAATGCATGTACGGTTGGAAAGGAAAAAGACAGACAGACAGATAGAAAACGAGATTATATGTTATACGTTAATGGTAGCATGCAGTATTAGCAGAGGTGTCGTGGTCTGATTGGTACGTCTTCGGTCTGTGGATCACAGGGTTCGCTGTTCGAGCCTCACCGTGGCACTAATGCCCTCTGACAAGACACTAATCTAATTTGCCACTCTCCACCCAGATATGAAATGCGTACCGGTAGTGAGCACCAAAATATGTATCCTAGCTGAGCCGGGGTCATATTGGAGCCCCGTAATTTGTTTAATGATTAAAAAAATATATATACATTAATTTTATGTACATATCAATGGCAGATGGAAGACGATCTTTGAAATATGTATTAAGTAGAAAACATACGACCTGTGGATGATAATTATGGTCTACTGAGAGTCAGAGATTCGGGAGGTATACATGTGTACATGTATGCAGTATACGCTCATATATTTCGATAGAAAGTTAAAGTAGTCGCCCGAAGAAAATTCACGGCAACGGATGGAATGATCTTCTCTTGAAAAACACAAATAATTTGCTGACAATCATATAGATATTTAATGAAAAGGCGTAAAACGCAATTTTGTGGCTAGCTGTGTCTCGCATGTGACGTTACAAACCTTGACGCTCTACGGAGGACCGCTGAAGGCAGAAATTCTGGATTTCAAAATCAACATTTTGGGGGATGACTCCTGCGGGCCCCAAACATATTTTGAAGAGGAAAGTTGTTATATTTGATCAGTAAGGCTTCTCCTTCGCAATGATATGAATTTTGCATCAATTCAAAACACTTTTTACTCTTCGGGTGACTACTTTACTGCCCATCTAGCTCTTAACCGAGAATACTTGAAACCCGTATGACAGCGTGGGAGGCACATCTTTAGCTGTTGTGATATGGCGGACATTAATAACGAGTAAAAGATCAAAGTATGATGACATTAGCAGGTGTTTCTTTGAAGGTCATACATGATTTAAGATAAATTCAGGATTTTCACTCATGTGACGTGATACCATGCATGACTGTGTATCCATGGCTGACGGAGGAGTGTCGCTGAATCATTGATCATGCTTTCTTCTTCAATTTGGCAACAATTATATTTATCTTGGATTGCTGCATCGTTCTATTTCAATTTCGTATCTCTGAAAATAGTATGCATGGTTGTTCGCTATTTTGAAAAGTCTTTTTGAACCGCTCACCGTGTTGTCAATTTTATTAAATTTTTCTTCTTAAAATTCCTGGCGTAAAACGCAATGTGGTCACGCAAGAGTGGAATATATCGTCCTTGTTTTCACGAAGTGACGGTAGTGAGGAAAATCGTAATGCAAAGTGAATGCAATTTTTTTTTGCTACCGTCACTTCGTGAAAACAGCGACGATATCATGAAATAATGGGGTAAAGAAGAAGTGTAAACAATGAAGTTAATGGCCGGTGTATGAGCTACAGTCAAGCCTGTCTATAGCGGCCGCCCAGGGGGAAACACAAAACGTGTTTTTGTAGACAGGCTCCTTTAGTACATGTTTCAACGAGAAACCGTTTTCAAGGGAAACAAAAAAAATGTTGTGTTTGTAGACAGGTGGTCACTATAAAAGCAGGTTTGACTGTAGAGTTGCCTTTACAAGCTTGATAAGGTCAAATACATTTACATAACGCAAACTGACGCATCCGGTGCGAGGAGCTTTATATTTACTTATACTTGAGATTTTATAATTTCAGATTGTTTTCAGTTTACCGGCAAAAAACAGAACTCTATGTTTATATAGTCGAAATTGCTTTAAAGGTTACCTGGAAAGAGAGATCACTTGTCTATAAAGACAACATGTTTTGGTTTCCCATGATTAATATTTTCTTTTTAAACATGTATATTACCAAACTGTCTATAATCAGACCACATGCCTATAAAGACCACTTTTATTGTCTATCTTGAGCAATCATCATATACATGTACATATTTCACTGTAGATAATAACAACAGGAGCTACATGTACATCTTCATGTCTGTTTATATTTCCGATAATTACAATGCACCAGACATTGATGAACATGAAGAAATTTTACGTTCGCTTCATTTGTCCGATATTCAACACTTGTGTGTGTATGGGTGGGCGGGTGCGTGCGTGCGTATGTGTATTTCTTTCTCCCTTTTGCCCTTTAAGATTCATAGGAGATTTCGTATTTGGGGGTTTACACTGATTTCATTGCACGCTTTAGATCCTCGCAAGCATATTTGTGGATCACTGTTGGACCCTGCATTTCTTAGTTGCTATTAGGAGATAATTGCCATTAAATATTTGAACGTAATTTGCAGTCAATTAATAGATAATTGGTTGTCTATTTACATGGGACAGAGGAATGTTCTGTTCGGCCTTTAGCATCTTCCGGACTATTGCCTGGTAATGCAGTTATGAAACAAAAAGAACGGGTAAATATCAAACAAAGCCCGCCCCCTCCCCCTCAAAAGAAAAAGAGGGAAAAAGCAAAGTAAAGGAGGAAATAAAGAGAAAACTTAGGACACTAATGATAAGTAATTGCATTTTTGATGTTCTGTGTGTCCTACATCAGTGATGCTTTGCTATTCAGGGGCGGATCTAGCTTTTTGCTAAGGGGGGGGTTTGACCAAAATAATGACGATGCGGAGCATCGTCCACGAGCCGCGAAGCGGCGAGCCGATTTTTTTGGGGGTGTTTATTTGAACCCCGTAAGTGATGTTTTCCTGGCATCTATTAACACAATGGAGACCATAAAAAGCAGTGCATGATAACGTCTTTTTAAATCAAGTAACAGTTTAATACATAGTTATATCCAGAGTTATCATGTGTTTGGTTAAGTTACCAGATGAGTTGAATATCTTCTCACAATATTTGCACTTGAAAGGGTTTCTCTCCAGCGTGCGTTCTTTTTTTTTCTCTTTTTTTCTTTTTTTTTTTCTTTTTTTTTCCTTTTTTTTTTTTTTGGGGGGGGGGGGGGGCCGCCCAAGGGGGGGGGTTGCAACCCCCCCCCTGGATCCGCCACTGCTATTTAAACACCCTGTCGGATGCGAAAGATTAAAATGATGAATTTTATTTAAACGGGAATGCTTATCACTAATATTTAGAGGCGAGCCGATCGGGTCCACATGTTTTGTCGTCACCGTCACTTCCCCAAATTTGATCCCTGTTGACCCGTTATTTGGAGGGGTGCGAAAAACAATGTTTCAGGATGCTCATGTGCGATACTGAAAGGGAATATAATTTTTGTGTTATTCCTTTATTTTGTATTCAGCTTTCCATTGATATAGATTTGTATTTTCATAGGATATGCTCTTTAAGACCTTATATAATTGTATGGTAATCATTGCGATTAAGGTTGTTGTAAAAGAATCAACAATATTAATGAGCCACTCCTGCCACCCATCCTCTCCATGCGCTATAGTTCTCCTTAGAACTAATAAGCTAAGAAAGATAACCAACAGTCTTTTTCAAGACTACACCAACAGTCCTTTTTAGGACTACACACCCTCAAGAAAGATTACCGAGAGTCCTTTTCAGGACTCCTCAATCCTCCCTCTCTCTCTCTCTCTCACATGGTGCACCCGCAAGCCCACTGTATAATATTAATGCACTTTAGGAGTTCTCAGATTAGTAATGTCGTCAAACTAATATCAGACATGGATTCAATGAGCCCGGATCTCACCCACATGTATTTGCTTCTCTTCTTACCGCTTGGGACAACTATTGCTACACTACAGCCGCAGGGAACGCGAATGGAGTCGCCAATATCCGCGCACGCCATGGAGCGCATTCGTGCTGGGAATTCCAATTACACGTGACAGGTAACGATGGCTTCATTGACAAGGGCATGTCACGTGAGCACTCGAATGAATCGGAGCGTTGCCGCTCGTTCTGATTCCACCGAGAATAGATTCGCTTTCAAAGTTTAAAGGCCGAAAAATGTACAATCTTCTACAAATAATGGGAGGAAATGTGTCAATAGTTTGGAAATAGTTTGACCATTTTGCAGTTACTCTTCTGTATTTAGTTTAACCGTACTTTTCATTTCATTGTTTTGTAAAGCGCTAAGAAACTGTATTTGTACACCAGCGCTATATAAATCTTAAATATTATTATTATTATTATTTTGACCCATACTGGAAAATATATTTTTTCAATTCAATTCAATTTATTTGCTCATAAAAATCCAGAAAACACATGCAAACATTCATAAATCAACATGATACAAAGGGTAAATTTCACAAGAAAAATTAATAACAAGTATACATTTGGATTAAGTATGAGAGGGACAGCAAGAAAGGAACAAGCCTTGTGATTAGCTGACCCTGTAACATAATACATTAAAGACGCTACAAAAAATAACAAATCACTTACTACAACATAAAGGGGGGGGGGGGGTATGCCTATACATTTAAACAAACAAACTTGGTGAATACCTGTCTAAAATAAAGTGCCTAGATTTTGACTTAAAAGCATTTAACGAAACTGCTTGTTTAATCTGAAGAAAGAGAGTTTCAGGTTTGGGGTCCTTGAAATAATATTGAGTTTTTAAAAGATGAGAGCCTCGGTTTGGGTTAATAAAAATCGTTAGCATTTCTTGTATTGTATCCATGATATTCATTATTGAACTGAAAGAATGTTTTAATATAGTTTGGCAAGAGGTGATTGTTAATGTACATAAGTACATAAATATAAGTACCTGAAATACATACATATCATGAAATTTCAAAACACCTGATTCAATAAATATAGGGTTGGTGTGGGCAAGGTAAGGTGCATGAGACATATTTCGTATTGCACGTTATTACTCCATATTACTCCATCGGGAGAAACAAAAATGTCAAATGTTAAAGGTACTATTTTTCATGTCATCACAAGGAACGTTTACCATGGCAGGCATGTGTTATTCAAGCCTGCGGTGTTGTGCAAAATAAAGATGATTCTTCAAAAAAGAGTTATATTGCATTTAAAATAAAATTCAACTTGATACCCATGCATATTATGAATTATTTTAATCGATTTATCGTCATCGAGCGGGTGAAACGCAAAACAGTCTATAAATATCTATACTCTGGCATCATCTTTTCCTGAGCGTAATGTATGATGGAGAGATGCAGAGAGAATGAGAGATGCGACGAAGTCATGAGGTAACACTTCGGGAATGAGGAATACCTGGTAGGAGAGAGACATACACTGTACACAGAGAGAGAGAGAGAGAGAGAGTTAGGGGAGATGAAGGTTATTACTTTCTATCTCGATAGATTAGATCTGGAACGGTGGGAGGATAGGAGCTGTATCAAAGTTGAAACAGAAGCGAAATGGGGAATAAATTCAATTTAGGTGGTCCATGAGTTGTAGAAGAATCCATTACAACTATTTTGAGGAAACGTATCGAATGCTTATGAATGCGAGGAGGAATTTTAGAAGATGGAACGGATTAATATGGAAGGCGGAGATGTGGAGGCGGGGGAATCTTGTGGATATCGACAAGATGTAGTGTTGTGCGCTGGATATATAAAGGTCCATCTAATCGGCGTTTAGAAGTATGGAGATATAAAAACGTTTACATTCACTTTACCTTTAACAAATAATGTCTTTGATGAGTTACCATTGAAACTACGCGAGATAACATTTTATTTTTAGAACACTATTGGGAATATTATGTGTTAATTAGTTTATCTTATTTTTCATCATAAGACTTTTTGGAGTTGTTATTTGTGAAAGGGTTTAGCTGAACTAATTGGCGTTTAGGGAAATGCGGACACGTGTTAATGAGACTCAATACCCTAAAAACAATATCTTTGATAAGTTGCCATGGCAACTGCATGAGGTTTAACAGTTATTTTCAGAAAATGCGATATGGATGCAATCATGCTTTGCTTTATCTCGTTTTTCATGCTCTAAAAATAATGTCTTTGATGAGTTGCTATGACAGCTACATGTACGTGAGGTGTAACGGTCATTTTCAGAAAATGCGATATGGATGCGATCATGCGTTGCTTTATCTTGTTTTTCATTGCTGAACTAATTGGTGTTTAGAGGAACGATGACGCGTGTAAGATAAAGACCCCCCCCCCCCCCCCCCTTGAGAGAACATTGTCTCTCATGAGCTCCAATCAAGAGGTGTTACATTTTTTTCCAGAAAAATCGATAGCGATTATCATGAGTTTGTTTTATATTATTTGTCACACTATGAATATGACGGACAAAGAAAGAGGACAAAATATCCAGTTCCTCGGGTAGACAAAAGAACATCCCTTTACTGCTATTATGTTTTTTTTTAAAAGGTGTCACATGCATATTCACCTGTTCTACACATTTTTACATAATAGCAGTGAAGGAATGTTCCTTTGTCTACTACAGCAATTTTTGAGGGTAGAATGAGGAACTGTTTATTTTGTCCTCTTTCTTTGTCCGTCATGTTCATAGTAGGGACTTTTAGATTCGCACGAAGACAATAGGTCTATGCTACGATCGACGTCCTTTTAATGCACTGCCTTGAATGGACGTTTCACGTATCAGTCCACGTAAATCTAAAAGTCCCTAGTGTCAGTACTTAGGGACGTAGCTGTGAATGGGATAAACTCAATGACTCAATCTAATTGCTTTTTAGAAGAACGAGGATGCGTCTAAGTTAATGAGATTTTACCTTGGCAAACTGTCTTCAAATAGTATCCGTATGACCGCTTACATGTAAGATGTAAAGTTATTTTTCAGAAGAATGGATATGGTTAATCATGTGTTTTGTTTTATTTGTCATTGTGAGATATACATATACTGTATAAGGAATGTAGTTCAGAATCGGCAAAGCCACTTTAAAGAGGACGAGTTTTTTGTATATATTTTTATTTAGTTAGAACTTTATTGAGACTCTATAAAACAGTTTTGCGAAGAGTTACTGTATGATGATTACGTTAGGTGTATATCTAAGTTATATTCACTCAAATGGTGGCCATGTGTTATTATATTTTATCATTATGAGACATGTTAGGGGTATATTTGTGATAATAATAATAATAATAATAGTGGGTTCTTGTATAGCGCTCATGTCAGTCAGATTTGACTCTCCTGGCGCTCCCGATTATTACCCTGGGTTTAGCACGGCTGCCATACGGCGCTCTAGCATTTCAAGGAATAAATTCCTACCAGGTACCCATTTACTTCACCTGGGTGGAGTGTGGCAAATGTAGATCAATGTCTTGCCAAAGGACATTGAGATGAGCTTTATCTAAGTTATCAAGAAGAACGCCACAAAACATGTACGTTAATGAGAGTCTACTTTGTAAAAATATCTTCGATATTAAACTTACCATGGTATCTACGTTACGTAAAGCAATTTATTCTCGAGGTAATAAACGAAAACATTGTGATAACGATGTATTTGCTTCACTTTGTTTTTAGAGTGTTTAGACCTTCGCTTTCATAATTATATCCCTTTCTCTTGTGGCTTGTTTGAGCAATAATCGAGATAAGGCATAGGAGGACTACAAGTCTCATTAAAATCAGAGCAGGAAATATTTTTTTTATAAACAAACATAACAAAGCAACACAGATATCTTATCTTACTCATTAAAATAACACTATAATGATGTAAAAGACTGGTTTGTGTGACATTCTAGTTTTTTTTTTTTTTTAATAACTTCATTTGTATGAAGAATTCTTCTAGTCAATGATATTACGATATGAAAAAGGCTTAGTCTATTTAATAGCACTGGTGGATGTGGGTGTGTGTGTGTGTGTGTATGCACGTAAGTGTGCGTGTGTTTGGACGTGCGGGTGTGTGTGAATGTGGGTGTGCGTATGTTTGTGGGTGTGGATGCGCGTGTAAAGATGGTAGAGGACAAGGACTGTCATTGCCCGGGTATATAGGCTATATCGGGGGCATTCTCATGGATATCTATCTGCCCTTAGCGGTGCTCGTTAATTGTTTGGACTATTGCGTGGCGCCTTATTTCAGAGCGAGGATTTTATGGTATTTCCATCCACTGTACACATGGTCGTATTTGTTTTGATGCATGTGGTGAAAGCAATACGTGAGTGGCAGATTAAGGAAGGTCACATAATATCAGTCGTCATTATGATCCTATTAGGGACTTTTAGAATGAGTCGACGAGAACACGACGTACGCCGACTGATCATGCGTGTCAACGTACTCAACTGCCCATGTTGACTACAATTAGAAATCTTTTAGATTGCACTCGATGATATACATGCATGCAGGATGTAACACTATGAATTACATGACAGACAAAGAAAGAGGACAAGATATACAGTTCCTCATTCTACCCTCAACAATAGGCCATTTTCTTAATGTAACCAAATTTAATGCATAGGTCTTTGTGAAGTGCCTCAATACAAATTATTTCATTCACCTGATAGGAATAGTAGTATTTCAATAGTCAGAATGCAACTGCATAAGTGTTGCTATAGGTAGGTCAAGCCATAATGTTTGTCCAACGTGGCAACAACTAATGTATGCAGTTAGGATTCTGTCTATTGAAATACTATTATTCTTATCAGGTGAATGAAATAGTTTGTATTGAGGCACTTCACAAAGACCTATGCATTAAATTTGGTTACATTACGAAAATGGCCTATTGCTGTGGTAGAACATCCCTTCACTGCTATTATGTAAAAATGTGTAGAACAGGTGAATATGCATGTGACACTTGTTCTACACATTTTTACATAATAGCAGGGAAGGGATGTTCCTTTGTCTACCTGAGGAACTGTATATTTTATGCCCACGCGGCATATACTAGTACCGTACTAGATTTAGGAAAATCAAGGTTGACGCATTCTCGATCGCCGACTGAGACGACGTGACGCATGCGCAGTGCCTTAAAAGGACGTCACACGTTGCAGTCAAAGCTGTAAACGTGCAAATCTAAAAGTCCCTATTCTAACGCCATTCTATTCCCCGTTGTAATTGAAACGTCCACTGGGAAAGGCGATGTGCTCTTCTTACATTTACGTTTCTAATAATAGAGTGCGATTATTCAGCTATACCTGCTAAAGATTGGGAGCACAGGTAAAGCATACGTAACATTAAGTAAGAAAACCAGAGGAAATGGAAAAAGATGGGAATAGAAAGAAAAAGAAACATAGGGGGAAATGGGTTTAGAGAAGAAAGAGAATAACATTTCCGGACCCCCCCCCCCAAAAAAAAAAAAAAAAAGTTACCGGTTTCATTACCGTAGAAATATATTTCGTTTCGCTTTCCAGGCGAGAACACTGTTTTATGTAATTTTATAAACCATAAAAAGCACAGCATCTGAGCAGAATATATTAACTATAAATTTTAAGTTACTCCGCATTGCTTTTTTGTAGCGGAGAAAAGGTTCTCTCAGGCTTTTGAGATTGTTTGAAAGTACTATATTTTTTCTGAATAATTGCATATATTTCTGTTTTCAAGCATATTTACAGGAGTGTCTCTTGTACTTAAAGTTGTCTTTGCTGTTATCGTGGCTGTTTTGTTTGTTCTTCGCGTTTCGTCACCCCCCCTCTCTCTCTCTCTCTCTCTATTTCTTCTTCTTCTCCTCTCTTTATTCCCTCTCCCGCTCTTTATTAGTCCTCATTCTCTCCTGCACCCATCCCCCTCACTCTCTCTCTCTCTCTCTCTCTTTCTCTTTAGTCCTGTAGAAGTTTTTCAGACCTGGAAAAGTTGATAAGTACAAGGTTTTTTTTGTTGATATGTGTTCTAAATGGGTATTGAAGTAGATTCAGCTTGATTGCCAGCTTGGCAACCTTGGGCAACTTTTTTAATAGCCATATTAGCATAATCATCTAATTAGCATATTATGTGCAATACGTAATAATGTTGCCAATCTCAATCCAGGAAGCCTGAAAACATGGATAATATGACTTTTCCAGGGTTTTCTATGACAAGGAATCCATTTATGACACCAATTTTTATTTTTAAGTAATACAATTGTCTTAAATATCTTAATTAGCATAATATGTACAATGTATATGGACTTCATTGTCATTGTTTATCTATAAAGCCTAAAAATGGTGCACTGCAACATTGTAAATCACTTTTGAAAGATTAATCATTAATTCATGAGAAGATATTCCATGTATATGTAGTATAATTAGCCTAATTAGCTTAATAATCTAATTAGCATATATGTGCAATATGTAATAATGTTGCTAATCTAAATCCAGGAAGCCTGAAAACATGGATAATATGACTTTTACAGGGTTTTCTATGATGAGGAATTCATTTATGACACCAGTTTTTGATTCCAAGTAATGCAATTGTCTTAAATAGCACAATGAGCATAATGAGCATGCGTACAATATATGGACTTCATTGTCATTGTTTATCTATAAAGCCTAAAAATGGTGCAATGCAACATTATAAATCACTTTTGAAAGATTAATCATTAATTCATGAGAAGATATTCCATGTAGATGTAGTATAATTAACCTGATTGGCATAATAATCTAATCAGCATATATAAGCAATATGTATTAATGTTGTAAATCTAAATTTATGAAGCCTGAAAACCTGGATAATATGACTTTTACAGGGTTTTCTATGATGAGAAATTCATTTATGACACCAGTTTTTGATTCCAAGTAATGCAATTGTCTTAAATAGCACAATGAGCATAATGAGCATGCGTAAAATATATGGACTTCATTGTCATTGTTTATCTATAAAGCCTAAAAATGGTGCAATGCAACATTATAAATCACTTTTGAAAGATTAATCATTAATTCATGAGAAGATATTCCATGTAGATGTAGTATAATTAACCTGATTGGCATAATAATCTAATCAGCATATATAAGCAATATGTATTAATGTTGTTAATCTAAATTTAGGAAGCCTGAAAACCTGGATAATATGACTTTTCCAAGAATTCTGCCACAAGCTTGAGCAACGTCGGGCTTGTACTCTCAATGGTTCTAGCCTTGGTAAACATAACATAGACAGATCATAGTTCGTACTGTTGTATTAAACATCCCTGGCCTACATACGTACTTGTCTCACCACATCATCAATTCCATTACTATCATCTGCTTTAACCATCTTCAGTGTGTTTCCGACTGTCTCTCTAAATCCAATGACTGAAGCCCAACCTCCAATGCGTATGATGACCCCGTCATTTCCTAGACATTTCATGAGGTTCGACAACATTGCCTTGCAACCAAGATAACCACCACATTGGACATACAATTTGTGAAGCTAAATGAGTCCCAAATAATTGATATTCTACAAATATGCTAATTAGGCTTATTAGTACAATAATAACATATTAAGCCAATTGCATTACTTAAAAATAAAAACTGGTATCACAACTGAATCCCTCGTCATGGAAAACCATGGAAAAGTCATATTATCCATGTTTTCAGTCTTCCTGGATTAAGATTACCAACATTATTACATATTGCACATACAGTGTATATGCTAATTAGGCTAATATTATACGACATCTACATTGAATATCTTCTAATGAATTAATGTGTAGTCTTTCAAAAGGTCATTTACAATGTTGCAGTGCACCATTTTTAGATTTTATAGATAAACAATGACAATGTAGTCCATAATTATATTGTACGCATGCTCATTATGCTCATTGTGCTATTTAAGACAATTGCATTACTTGGAATAAAAAACTGGTGTCATAAATGAATTCCTCATATAAAACCCTGGAAAAGTCATATTATTCATGTTTTCAGGCTTCCTGGATTAAGATTAGCAACATTATTACATATTGCAGTTGCACATATATGCTAATTAGATTATTATGCTAATTAGGCTAATTATACATACATGGAATATCTTCTCATGAATTAATGATTAATCTTTCAAAAGTGATTTACAATGTTGCATTGCACCATTTTTAGGCTTTATAGATAAACAATGACAATGAAGTCCATACATTGTACATATTATGCTAATTATGCTATTTAAGACAATTGTATTACTTAAAAATAAAAATTGGTGTCATAAATGGATTCCTTGTCATAGAAAACCCTGGAAAAGTCATATTATCCATGTTTTCAGGCTTCCTGGATTGAGATTAGCAACATTATTACATATTGCACATATGGTAATTAGATGATTATGCTAATATGGCTATTAAAAAAGTTGCCCAAGGTTGCCAAGCTGGCAACCAAGCTGAATTTACTTCAATACCCATCTAGAACACAAATAAAAAAAAAAACTTGTACTTATCAACTTTTCCAGGTCATGTACATGGTATATGGTACCGTCTACTGGACTACTTCATCTCCCTCTTGTATTCCCTCTCTCCCTCTCCTTATTTTCCTCTCCCCTCCCTCTCTGTTAGACACTATTTCTTTTGTCTTCCGATCTATATAACGTACTGCAAAGTTGAATTTCTATGTCTCGTGTACGCTGTCAAGCGTAAAGGCAATTAATATTATCCTCCCTTTCCCTGACCCATTTCCTAGAATATAATTATGTTTTCATTATCCTTTTGACATATTGGAGTTAGAAGTATACCCCGATCGCTTGGCTTTGATCGAAAAAGGGAATCAATATTTTCATTCATATGAATGAAAGGGTAGCAATAGTATCTGCATTGAATGGTTGGAAACGAATTGTGATAATGGGAGATTCGGTTGAAAGATGTCACGTCTTTCAATTTCCAACTCGGGTGGAAACTATTCCCGAAAGCCTGGGAAATTTCTTATTTTTTAGCGATGTAGAGACAATGAAGGAAAAAATTGTTTTTCAAAAATAAGACAAGGTTATAGCAATTTATATATGTTGGGGAAGTTCGTATGTCGGGCAGAGGGAAAATGGAAACGCGCTTGAGTATCAGAGGGGTTGAAATATTTCATGTGCAGAATGGATATTCCTTTTATGGCTTTTCCATAGAACTGATTGTCATGGAGAGGCCCTTACACTGTCATTAGTCATCACAAAGATTTAACATTCAGAATTGGCATCTACTAGGGATGAAGGGTAGGTAGTCATGATTATAATCATTGCATGTTTATAGGCGGGAGATGGATTGAATTTTAACGATTCACCTTAACCCGCAATAAGCCATCAATTATCACCATAGGGTAATCAAAATTCATGAGCATGACACAGCATGCAGAATCCATTATGTGGCGATGAAAGTACTACAACAAGAGACGCCTCTCATACTCTATATACACTCTACGTACTTGTGTAGCTTTACATCGACTTGCTCTCATCTTAAGTAGTAGGCTATTTACATTTACATATTTCAAAAACTTAAACATGATATACATAACATCATTTTGGAATATCCCTTTTGTCAAATAAAGGAGGGAGATACGAATAGAAGAAGAACAACGTAAGAAAAGACGCGATGGCTTAGTGGTGGGCAGTGGTCTCGTAACCGGGAGGTCCATGGTTCGAAACCAAGTCGATGTGCTAGTGCTCTTTGGTTAGGTATTAATCCTCATTTCCAAGTCCCTCGGAGAGGACTTAAAGTCGTCGGTCCCCTGGTTGCTTACTTACAAGCATACATTTGCTTTCTTAGCAGTAAGTTAATGCAAACAAACCAAATGCAGAGGAGAAGTTAAGAACAGTTCTTTGAGAAATTTTATGAGGAAAAAATCCCCAGGGGCTCCAAAGATAGCTATCACTCTCGCTTCTACCATAACTGTCTGAAACTAATCTGATTTGACCTTTCATCTTTGGAATTTCTTAAATAACGTACTCCACAGGAACGCAGCAATTATAACGTGTCATTGAATACGGGCATGGCGTTACCTATAAAAACGTCCACATGTTTTACGATATGCCGTAACTTGCACGTTTAGAAATGGATGCGATAATTTGCGACCTTGTTTTGGATCGGGTTTCGTAAGTATATGGTGCTGTTAGAGATACCATAGCTCCATCTGACTGTCAGTAACTTATCACCGTTCAATGTTATATTGGTTGGAAGACAACCTTCAATCTCATTTGAGACCTGACAGGCAATAAAATGGTGGATTTAGGAGGGGTGCCGCATGTACTTTTGGCGACCAGTTTGCCTAGCGGTACAACTTCACTTTTTATGAGTCAATGTTTATTAGAAATCACTGTCCATGGAGTTAAATCCATCCCAATTCCAAGTGGAATCTACTCCAAGTAGTAGATGAATTACTATTTTGAGAATGGGTTTCACTATCTTGAGCTTAAATGTACGTACATGATTGTATAAGTGATCCTTGATATATGACTCCTTAAATAGTTTTTCACCTTTCTGCATTTATAGAGTATGTCAATATATTTTACATTTTATTTTAAAGTAGAAATAGAATAGATGACTTATTTTGTTCATACTGTCTTGGATTTGCAACAAACATGATCCCCCGTCGCCCTTCTGCGCCCAAATAGGCTACCATGCATGGGTCGCCCCTATATGAAATCAAATTCACCCTCGCTATTGGAATGTTGTGTCATTGAGCCCCTGCCTGTTCACGATATATTTCCTAAACATGCGTTTTTTTTTACACAGTTGTCTTTCTCGTACACAGTTGTCTCCTTCGATCTAGGTAAATCAGTTAGTACCTGGTAGGTTGGAATTCTTGTAATCTTATATTGGAAGCACGGTCAAAACCAAGGTACTACTACTACAGTCACACCGGATACACAGAATCTGATATCGGTTTGGCGGTGTGGCCGAGCTTTGTATTTTGTTAAAGGCCATAGATCCATAAATTATACACCAATTTATCAAATACTGCCGGGTTATCCCTCGTGGGTTTAAACGTTTTAATGTCCACCTCGGAATATTCATTTGTCTTTTGCATTTTTATGTTCGCGGTTCTGACAGAGATCCATATATCAAAATGCTATGTGTGGATTAAACTGATGAAAGGTATCATGATTATTGTTCGCATCCCAGGCGAATACTCGGCAAGAATTGTGATTGATGAGAGTGTTCTTATCCGTGGGAAGGAGGAGAAGGAGAAGAGAGGCACGGTAAGGAGGAGGGAGATGAGAGAGATAGTGAGAAGATTGGAAACGGAAATAGAAAAGGTATACATATTATAAAGGCGTACATAGAGGCAAACTAGGCGTTGTGGCGTGCGCCTGTTATCCAGCTAACAGTGGAAGTTACAAACTGATTCGGCCGAGGACGTACATGTAGGTTCGAAACTGAGTCACGTCTTTCGGATGGTGACGTTTAAAGGTCGGTCCCCAGACGTAAATAATCATATCTGATTGATACACGTCTGTAAAAACCCAATACACACACACACACACACACACATAGAGAGAGAGAGGAGAGAGGCTAGAGAGAGGGAGAGAGGAGAGAGGCTAGAGCGAGAGAGAGAGAGAGATAGATGCAGGGAGAGGGAAAGAGAAAGAGAATTAGAAAGAATTAGGGAGTGTATACGTGTGAAAGAGGGTAGATGAAGATATATCGAAGTTAGATCGGGATGGGGAAAGACAGAGAGAAAGAGAAAAAAGGATAACGAAAATGGAGGGATTGGAGAGAGAAGAGGGGAGCAGTATGGAAGAAAGAGAATGGGGGACGTTAGATGAAAAGTTGAATAAATCATATATATATATATATATATATATATATAACAATGCTATCTACATGAGATATGAATGTATTACTATTACAATTAGATGTACATGTACCGCCATGCTGAACAATTTCTTTTTAATTTAAACATTTTATGGATGAATTATGTTCCAGTGTATTATTCTATCACGTATGTTTTAACACTGATCTAATCAGCAAACCAGCAAGGGTTGAATAATCAGTCATCCAGTTCTGTTATCAAAATGTAATATTTGAATACTCCATGCAAGGAAACATTGAAAGTAGGTCAACGTTTGGCGACTTTGGCCTCACCTGTTTGTTGGTTTTTTTTCCTTGAATTATTTCGAAGATCTTGATGTAATATAAATTAGGCCGCTGGTTGTAACCAAGTTATAACCATAGTATCGTGAATATAACGAAATTCTGTTTCATCGTGAGCGGAACAGTTACAATCATGCGTTTGGTTAAATTTCCAAAGCTAAGTTTTGTCGTTTCTGCGTATGGCAAAAAATGTAGCTCGGGGATTTAATCATACAATTTAAACGCAGTAGCCCTGAGAAATCTATTTAATCAAATTTTCTTACAAATTCAATTGTTGTATCTGTTTTCAAAAATCCTCCAGGGAAGAAAAATTGTATCTCTGTTTCCTTTATCACTTCGCCCTAACCATGCCTACTTTTCAAATCTTCTTGATGCACTAGGGAGATGATAAAGATGAAACAAGACAATTTGATATTTTGACACTCTTTTTTTGTTGTTGCAACATTGACCTCGGCCCATATTCAGAAGTACTGGAAATTCCATGAATACATAATCATTGCAAGTTGGACTTCATTATGAAGGGAAATAAGCAGGAATTTCAATGATATCAAATTCAAGTATGATAATGTAGTTACAAGAGAGATATCAACCTTCAAACTAGCATTGCAGAACTCTTTTTGAAGAGTTTCAAAGACGTAATAATCGATATCATTGCATTCCAAAACCTTTGTCCATGTAATGTTCCATTGTGTTCCATTATTTTCCATTATGCATATTCGGTTTTAAAGACACATACCGTTACATTCCCTTTCTCTCTCCACAGGCTCTGTTTTACATCAGAATAAGCATACTATTGTAAATGAGTACAACCTCGTTCAGGTACACGTGGCGGGAAAAACACGTCGGAATTTTGAAGATGTCGACAGAGTTCATTGAATACGCGCCCGTCATCTACACGTTAAACAAAACCCATGAAACAATAAGGGAGTTTACAGATAGCACATGGTACAAAATTAATGACCCCAAATATCCACAGATCTTTTACACATGGAGAAGTTCCACTTTGAGCATTTTAGAATAATAACTGCCAAAGTCCTAGATGTGCTTCATGAATACCTTTTGTTTGACCTCTTGAAAAGAATACTTCCACCTGCGTATCATAGAATGTACCGTTGGTGCATAAATGAATAATGTTACATAACTTTCATGAGCGCATATCCAGTATTTATCTCTGTGGGTTTTACCATTTTGGTACAAATGACCTTTATCTGCCCATGCGCAGATTGTATCTGTGAACTGGCTTATATATTCAGAATGATGAAACATGAACGTAAAAAAAGATCAAATCAATACTGGATCTTCCTCTATTGCTTCCTTTGTAGCTATGAAACTCAGAATATATTGAATTATAAAAATACTTGTTATGCTTATTTATTTGACAGCGGTTTATGTTTCTCCAAGCGAGATAGGAACTAATATTATGACCTAATAATTATATACTCGCTATTATTGAATATCATGTTTTTTCTATTTATCATCGTGATAAATACTAATAATAGAAAAGAAACATTGCTTATGTTGCCATTTACTATTCCTTAATTAGAAAGGAAGATTTGACTCTCCTACTCATAAAGAGGCAATTTCTTATCTGCACGCTCTATTTACTGTTTCAATTTAAACATCAATCATTGTTATTATTATGACAATCGTCATCATGGTCATTAGTGTCTGGCTGTCTGCACAATTACTAATGATTGAATATGAACAGGTAAATCAGGATTACCATCCAGACAACAAAAGAAATAGAATTTAACGTACCATTTCTCGTAAAGGCTTTGCTACCAGACGCATTAAGAATATAATTTGATCAACTTAATGGATGACGGGGATATCAAAATATGGAGGAATAAAATTGCTTTCAAGGCATGTTGCACTAATTGATAGCACGCTTATTCGGCTAATCTTAGATCACCATTATCGTTTACCTTCTTGAAGTTAAATAACAAAGCCTTGAGATACTTTCGTACCGGGAAGAGACGTTTGACAGAATCATGTTGACAAGTGTTGTGTATATAATGAAAAGAAAAATGGAGAAGTTTGAAATAAAATTGATGGACATGATAGAGGGAGAAAGAAGTCAGAAATGGGACACGAGAGACATATAGAGTGAAAAGAGAGAGAGAGAGAGGGGGAAAAGGGAGGGGAGGGGGCAATAATGGGGAGATAAAATAAAAGTTGAGAGATAGGGTAAAGAATGACGACCCTATATAATTTGTTTAGACATGTTGCCGGATGTAATTCAGAATTAGGGTTAGTAAGCTTTTTAAAGCCCCACTGTCCTACTTTCTTGCTCCCTCTATATAGAAAACTTCCCCAATCGGTGCCTGTTGGTCCCCCATGATCCTCTATTTCTTATGTTATTTGAGAGCTGAGTTGATGAGATAGCCACCTGTCAGTGACCTCGCTGTGTGGTATAATCCCTCCTAGCCACACTAGTGTTGATTAGCTTTAAGCTACTAGGTAGATGCCCTCCAGAATGACTGATGAAAGCAAGATTTGAGCTCTGAATCGTAAAAGTCATGATGGTGATGATGATGATGATGATGATGATGTTGAGGATGATGATACTGATGATGATGGCTTCTGGTATCCGTCTCTGCTAGAAGCTCACTACGCAGTGGTATATGGAATTAATACTTCTCAAACTATAGGAAAGCTATAATTTTAGGGTTATTCCAAACTTTCAGATACATTTCATTAACATTCTGATTCAAATTGATTAACAATCAAACGTCTTCAAGACTATTATAAAGTTAACTTTATACTTAATGAGTAGCCTTTGATACATGTATTTACAATCGAAACATTGGATATTGGAACGTAGGGATGAGGGGGAGAGCACAAGGAGAAAGAGTGAAAGGGATAGAAAGAGAAAAGAGAAAGAGACAACGGAAATATGAGAAGCGGATAGCCATTTGAATACATGGGCGACCGTAAAGAGACAGAAAGGTTTTATGAGGGGAGAAGATAAATGTAGGTATAAAGGGGCGTAGAATTAGGAATATGTGAGAGGGTGTGCTGTTACAAGAACACATTTATCTACACGGTTCACAAATTTCCTGATTACGCACATGTACTCGATGAGCTGATGAACTTTTCAACTGATATACATGTACATGTAGGTACAGTAGAAGTTTATTGCCTGATATATTCCACTGTGTCTGCTAAGACAGCCGACATAATCGGTTACGTTTTAACCGATAAGCCCGAGCTAACAGCAGGTATAATTATTAATTGCTGATAAGACTTTATGATATTTAAACAAAGAATCGAAAAGTTCATTTCAAGTCAAGGCATATGTTGATTTCTCATAGACGTGAACATCGATAAGGGTTGACTTTGACTCCGAAGGTAGGTCATTTTAAATCGCAACATTTAAATCTAGCAATATCTAGAAAAAACTCGATCCATCTATGGTTTCTCATTATTTGATGCGCTGCCTCAATTTTATCGATTAACTGATAATCCGATCACTTTTTAGATTTGCTAATATATTAAACTCGTACAATAATTGATGCTCATTTTTTTTCATTGTGACTTTGCCGGAAGATTTACAAGTGAAAGAAAATTTTTTTTAGAAATATATAACTTTTTAATACTGCACTCATGCAGTTAACAGTTAGTGATTATTTAAAGGTCAAATTTGTCTACGTTTACAAACTTGAAAGAGTTAAAAGGAAAGATAAGAATATCGAAGTCACTGCTGAGAGCAATGCAAAGGAATCTTGATATCGAGTAGAAGAAGGGACAAGGTTTCAATCACGATGAGAGAGAAAAAACGGAAGTGCAGGGTAAGCAAGTTAAAAATCGATGAATTGAAGGAAAGAATGACGCTTTTTCACTTACATGAATCTATAATTATTTAACCAAAAGATGAGGCAGACAATGCAGGCTGTTGAAGAATTCCAGATGAGAAAATGAGAGATTGTTACCATGATGATCCAGAACAACAGAGGATGGAAGTGAAATTAAAATTTGATGAGTAACCTTTCTTTTTGCAGCAGAATCCGATAATTGAACAGAAATCTACTTCAGAATAGTGTTATATTAATAAAATACTGTCATTCTGTTTGTTCCAATATCCCTATGTGAAAATTATTGAAGTTTCCCTTTTTGTTTCTTAGTAACAAATGTGACATCCTTTTTGTTTTTGCTGCATCAAAACATTGGCCTAGTTCTTTTCATGAACAGCCAGTAAAAGTCATCCCTTAAAAGCTTAATCTCGTTTAAAAAAACCCGTTCTGCTCTATAAATGCCATGAGGAAAATCCATCATTGAAGGTTTGAGATCATTTTGCCATTGCTAAATTAGATTTGAATATGGAAACGATATGTACGTTGATGTCATGGAAGATTGCTTGAATGAATCCATATATTTTTGTTTTATTATTGGTAACGGCACACAAACGCAGACAGTGGCATAACAGCTAGATTACAAACACTACGAACTCATTTTGTTTAAACTCAACAAACTTCAGCCTTATCTTTCAGTAAATCTCAACGATTTGGCACAAACAGTTTGTCTTGTCTCTTTTCTTCCTTGCGGCAGAACTTCATCCGGAATCAACCTCACATTCGTAAAGGAAGTCCCTTTGGATGTTCTGATTCTTTCGGATTCTCTAAAGATCTTTTTACTTTCGAAACATCCTTTGCCTTAGGTGCAGATCGTGTACTTTGGCAGAGGCGCCTTTGAAACGTTTATTTATTGATATGTTTTCTTGATTTCCATCAAAATATGTTCAGGTTAATTATTTAAGTGGCATGGTGTATTGGGGTGATTCTAATGCAATATCTGCCGGGAGGGAAGAAGGGGATGTAACAATTCCGATTTCCTTACAATGTAGCATCATACCCGTCGCACATGAAGGGTCATATCGATTGCGTTGTTGCCTACGCAAATCGAGCCTATACATGCAATAGCCCATATGCCAGTTCTTAAAATCACTGTTTCATTCTCATTTTGCAATAGCCTTTAACATAATTTCAGAAAGTTACAGGAAAAGGCCGGATATAAGAAATATACATTATAATAGATCGATGGTTATGATGTGCTGGGGTATTGCAGTCCACGGGCAGAGGATTGTTAAATGTCCTATATTAATAAGGCGTATTATGGGTTGTACAACTTCTGTCTCCATTTCCGGCCCCGGTTTATGTGAGATAACCTGACGTCACATCCGGAACGAAGTGAGTCGTGGTCATGAACGCCTCTGCCGCAGGTGTGGGTAGATATAAATCCGTACAAGAAAAGAGAAGGCATCACTCCTTGAGCTATAGGTTATTGGTAAAACCAAGTACGTATTGTGATCTCACGAGGGGAAGCTTATCAAACCCAATCATGTTTGGGATCAAAAGTTCCTTGACATCAAAACAACTGACGGTTTTACATTCACTTATCCATTACATTTTGATAACCTATTGTTCCTTGTAAGACGTTAGATGTTAAACAACAGGCCTTTTCACCTTCTATTTAAAAAACAAAAAGTGTTTTTCGACCAAAGTCTAATAGTATTATCACTGTGACACAAACAAGGAGGGCTTGCGGATACGATTACACCCATAAGTAAGAAGTTCAACTTCAATATCATCCTCCAGTCTATGGGGAAACATGTTTACAATTATATTTGTTAAATGTTAGATTGAATAGTCTAGTTCCTAAAGCCCATATAGTTATGGTGTAGGGGACACAGCGGAGAATAGCACCACAGTTTCTTCGGGTATCTATCAGGCCCAGAGCTTAAGTTCCCACAGAGAACCCACTGAATTTAAATCACGTCGTTATGGTTAATTATGCTAATTTATGCAAATTACATGCTTTTTGAGGTGGTATTACATTGGCATTCAAAGTTTTACCTAAAATATGCACACCTTCAAATATTAATTATCATGATACATATTATGAGTGACTTATGAAAAAGTACGTTTTGGAACTTCCTCTTTACACGTCATGACTCGGTCCACATCTAAGCATGATGAGGTGCATACTATAAAAAATAGAAACTCCGAGCTTTCGATATAAATCAAGAATCAGAAGGCAAAATGTATGACGCAATTTGGGTATGAGCGTCACGAAAGTGCCCTCAAAACATTCGACATTGCGAGTCATCCACAAGCATATAAGGATCTAGATTGCAGATAATAAGAATAAATCATACTCTCCCCCTCATGCTCTTGTCCTAGCCCGAGCAGACGCTGGGGGCGTAGATACACACTATCTATAATCAGATCTTGATTGATATCTAGATACACCCGTACATGCCTTAACCGTCGGTTGAACTCGTGCAGCGCCCAAATAGATATGATTGTATCACTGTTCTTGTAACCTGTATTCACGACGCTCCAAGCCCTTGATCTTTTCACCTTATCCCTCCGTCATTTCACTCAATCGATCCGTGTCGCGCTCCTCACATTTTATCTGTGATCGGATTCCATATAGGGCGATAAGTGGAATCGTGGGATGCAACACTATAAACATGACGGACAAAGAAAGAGGACAAAATATACAGTTCCTCATTCTACCCTCAAAAATGACTGTGGTAGACAAAGGAACATCCCTTCACTTCTATTGTGTAAAAATGTGTAGAACATGTGTCACATGCATATTCACCTGTTCTACACATTTTTACATAATAGCAGTGAAGGGATGTTCCTTTGTCTACCGCAGCAATTGTTAAGGGTAGAATGAGGAACTGTACATTGTATCCTCTTTCTTTGTCCGTCATGCTCATAGTGCAAGCTACCTCTGCTAGGTACGAATTATTATTGCGCTGTCTTCAACATTTTAGCGGATCCAGGCTTTTGAAATAAAGGGATGCGTCTCCAAACCACCCCACTTTCCGCCAGCGTGTTTCATTGCGAGTCGTCATTTTGTTGACGCAGGGCCGTGTCTGTAACTGGCGCGGTCTTACCATGTTTGACGCATCGTGTGAGGGTGACAATAAAAGTGCATGCCAAGAAGGAATAAACAAAAAACTTTGCTTTAATCACTGACGCATGCACGAATTTACTTCGTCAGGTTTAGCGTAGGTAAAAATTAGCGTAATCGAAATGACATCTCTAGCGCAATGGGCATATACATTATCATAAGGACTCCGCTTAAGAATCGGGAGGACCCGATCGTAACCATATACGTCAATACCTATAAAAAGTGCCCCCGAAACAAAGGGGCGGTGCCTCACGCAACCCCTCCCTCTCCCCCGGATCCGCCACTTTACTGCAATATCACAGGGCTATCCCATCTTCCAGTTGAATTACTTTAATTTGTCGGAACGAGCTTTGAACTAAAATGAGAATTCCTAGCGACAAGCATGAACTAGCAAGGCGGCTCGTCTGATGATGGGCCTATAGATAGAAGTAGAGGAGAAAAATTCTGATTAATATGTTTCATCAAATTCAACGATAGAATCAAACTAGATTGAAGTGGCTCGATGGTAATTCTCAACATTCTCGCTGGCTTAGATTTTAATTATTCCGACTTACTCTCGTGAGAGTGGAAACGATTATTTTTTCTTCTTCAAGATCGTGAGTTTTCTCGGCAGTGGCATGGAATATTGTGCTGTGGTCATAGTAAAACAGTTTGTCGATGATTGCAATGTTAGATTTTTCTTCTGTAATCTATCATGGAAAAGACATTGTGTATATATACATATACGTGTTTTGTTTATATTTCATCATACCTGCGACAGTCGAACGTTTATACAGAATTAACATTGTGTATATATACATATACGTATACGTATATGTATATGTATACGTGTTTTGTTTATATTTCATCGTACCTGCGACAGTCGAACGTTTATACAGAATTAACATGATGGGAATACTGATATAACCATGCAACTTTTGACTTTAATTTTCTTGTTTTTATTATAAAACAATGTTTCACAAAGGAATCAGCTATTGAGAGACTGTTTATTCAAGAAAGCATAATATTGAAATATCAAGTGACAAAATAATAGTAATGTATCAAAAGTAAGATAAAATGTATTATTTTTCTGTTTTGCACAGATTACAAAACATAGAGGTTTTTTGTGTAAGCAGTATTATCGTGTGTCCAAAGTACAAGACGTAATCTCGTACAACAGTCTGTGCATTTACACACCCCACCCACACACACTCGCATCCCATTCTCACACACACACACATCCCATTCTCACACATATAATCACACCCCACCCACACACACTCACATCCCATCCTCACACACTTACTCAAACCCCATCCCCACTCACATATCATCCACACACACTTACTCTAACCCCACACACACTTACATTCCATCTACACACACTTACATGTACTCGAACCCCATCCACACTTACTCAAACCCCATCCACACTCACATCCCATCCACACACACTTTTATACACTCACACACTCACATCCCATCCAAACAAACTTACTCACACCCCACACACTCACATCCCACCCACGCTCACTTAATCACACCCGACACACTCACATCTCATCCACAAACACTTTTATAAACTCATCCCAAAACCCCCCATCCACCCACACTTGTATACACTCACACACTCACATCCCATCCAAACACACTTACTCACACCCCACACACTCACATCCCACCCACGCACACTTAATCACACCCCACACACTCACATCTCATCCACAAACACTTTTATAAACTCACCCACGCACTCCCCATCCACACACACTTACTCAAACCCCACACACACTCACATCACATCCACACACGTATATGTATTCAAACACCATCCACACTCACATCCCATCCACCCACACACACACATGCTCTCTCCGTTTTCGTCCATATGTTTATCTGCCATCTCTGTTTTTCCATACATGACATAGACAGAAAATGCAACTTCATAATAACATAGGATGTGCAAAAGAATTTTACCGCAACAAATAAGGCTATTTACTTTCTTTTCAAGAATAATTTATTGGTTTCAAACATAATTATATAACGACACAGTAAAAGGTTCTCCCATAATATCACAAATATGAATGACATAATTTATAAGATATAATATGTACGTTAATGTTGACGAAAATGAGATTTGGTTGAACTAAAAGTAATTTTTACACATGAAACTTTTATGACAGATATTTTTTCAAATTATTTTACACAAAACTAAGTTTTTATCTCGTGCTTTTGAATGCGTTTTTAGATGTCAGTAATCTCTATAGTAACATTCAAAATAATTATTACATTACTTTTTTTAAAACTCTTTATTTGCCACACAAATAATCTCCCTGCGCCACTTGTCTTCATCATGGTATACATTGTTTCCCGTGCAAAATGAAATTGTATCGGTGTTACAGGATTGTCACGTAACACATCAAGACCAGAATGGACAATTTTGGAAACCAAAGTATTGCATAGAGCAATCTTTCCGTAAGGTGGTGCCTGTTGTTTTGCGTAAACTTGTACGTGAGGCAAAAGAGGCGAAGAAAGCAACCGGAAGGTTGATATATTCTTGAATTTCCTCTCAACCATCCCCATTAATCATATTCCATTGTCCACGCGTTCCTCCATCTCACCTTGCCATTACCTTCCATGCAAAAGTCATAGATCGCATTGTACACCCTTCTTCAACCTGATCCCAGATGATCCTTAGAAAGCCTGTATATTTCTATGTATTTGTGTCTATGGTCGTTTGAGGATCAGGTACTCTCCTTCAGTGGTCATCACACCGGAGAGGTCATTTATCAGTTGAAAATACATATTATTAAGAGAATGATGGGTTCTGGTAAAGTTTGAAAGTAATATTATTGTGAGATTTCTCATTCTTTTCATGTCAGGTTATCAGAAAATGTCGAGAAAATAAAAGACTAGTGCTGTCCTATTAAAAAAATTAAAAAAATAGCTGACAAAATTTAAATATCAAACAAAAATCTCAGACGTACACTTACCGTTTGCAAATACAGTCTGTTGCCTAATAAAATAACTGTATAGGTATTTCTTAAATTATGTCTTGTATTGGAGCTGTCGTGGTGCAGTTATTTTTTCACTTGACTCTCAATCCAAGGGTTGATGGGTTCGAATCCCGGCCCGATACTCGGGTAGTAATGTCCTTTGGCAAGACATTAATATGCATTTTCACATTCCACCTAGGTATTAAGCGAGTACCTGGAAGGATGTGAACGTTAGTGTAGTTTGCTCAACGTTGTAAAATGGTGACTGGCTGGAATGCACCCTAGTAGAGTTGAGAATGTGCATACAATATTATGTGCGGACACGCCTTAAACAGATCACCGGGGAAATCTGTATAAAGTTCTTAGAGTATCGTCGATGTATTAAGCGTCATATCAACCTAACATTATTATAACGTCAAGTGTTGACTTCCATTTTCAGTAAATGATTTCTCGACAACCTGTTTAGGTGTTGTTTATCATTTATATAATTGAAAACGTTTCGACAAATCAGCCTTCCATTTCCTTTAGGAGGTATATTTTACTTTCAATCCAATCTCCTGATACATCTAAGGCCCATGCACTTGTTTATCCTAAATCTCCTCTGCTTTGCTCTTTATCTTACTTAAAACAAGATTTATCTTTCACTTCTCGGGCACATGCATGCGCCTGACTGATCGATTGGTGATTCTCTTGTGAAAGTGTTTTTCCTAAATCTCGAAGTCTCATTCTCGGGTTGCGCTTCTAAAGCTCAGGCTCGGGTTTCACTCGAGCCATTTGAACGACGCACAAGAGAAGTCTATGAATACTTGAAGAAGAAAAAAAACTATTTCAGAAAGAAAGAATATATAATTTCGATGAAATCCAATGCCCACTATTTTAGTTAATTTCACCCAAACGTAAAATCAAATGGTTATTGTATTTTTATTGGTAGATGATAAAATTACTGGGTTCAAAAAGTAAATAGCAGAGGTAGAAAAGTTCGTCTAATGATTGCGTTGGGCGATGCTGTTTCGTTTTATGTACCCAAATATCGCATGATCTGAGGGGATCTCGTTTTCCTCTGTTGCTACAATCAATCCATTTTATTTTTCAGTTTATGGATCACTTTAAAGGTACTATGTCCCTTTTGCAGCCAACCTCAAATTCTGTAGAACTTTGCAGGAATTATGAATATGTCATGTATGTCCTATCTGTGAAATTTAAATGTTAGCAGTGTCCTAATATTCAAATTATGCAAGGAAACCCGTTTACTTGCTAGACTGACTGGCTTTTTTTCTTCTTTGATAATAACATAGGCCTACATAAAATGAGCTGTAAAGGGTACATGAACATTTTGTCTACATCAATAACCCACTTCTTGTGATGGCCAAAATTAAACTGATTGAAACTTTGCGCAGCATAAAACCGTATGGCCATTCAGTACAATGGTCTGAAAATCAAGACTATTAATGATTAGGTCTATAGCTCCTAAGTCGATTTGACAACTAATAGTCGTTATTTTCCCACTTGAAGACATTTTCAAGCCCCACCTTTTTTAGGGAAGTTCTAAATTAGTATTATCTTTGAAATCCCGTTGGAATTTAACTTTTTCATTTTTTTGGCCTGCAAATGGGACATAGTACCTTAATAGCCCACTTTTGGAATTTCCTACCTTCACTTTTTGAAAGGATAATAGGTTCATAAAGATGATATGAAAAATTTGTGCCGCATTAATTCATTTGTAAATGACCAAGGCTCTCGGTTCAACCCCATCATACTCGAAAGTAAAAGAAAATAAAAACACTTTCGCCCACGCCCGTCCGTAAAACCAGGAAATGTTGCAGCTGTATATCAAATGAATATGGAGAGGCGTATTTTTGGAAAAGTGCATCTGGCAAAATAAATGGTCATCTTGAAAAGGAAATTCACTTTCTCAAGAGATGAGTTCTGATCTGGAGGGATCTTTATAGCCTCCGATCAATTTAGAGTCATTTTATTGAGGGATGACACGGACTAAAAAACAGTCTGATGAATTGATCTTTACAGGTGTATTCTTCAGCAAGTCAATACACACCATTTAAGAACATAAATAGAAATCTTTGGATTTAATACCTGGTTGGGTGCTATATATATATATATCCACATTTAGTAGACCTTTCCTTGATATTCTAAAGTAGGAAGTAAAATAATGACGATATTCGCCATGTGCCTCTAACCATTAAATGGGTGGAAAGACAATGATTGATGTTTTATTTTCTGGCCAATTCTTACTTAATAGGGGTTACTGTTCACTTTAGGAATATTAAATCAATTTATTTTGAAGGCATTAAGGACAAAAAACATTTGCAAACGCCGTCGTTAACTTGGGCAATGAATAAATGTAAATGTGATTATTATGATCATACGAATAAAGGAAACGTTTTGTAATTAGTCAGCTGAATAATACAGAGCATAAGACACTGGAATCGTAATGCCCCTCGAGTTTTATTCTCCCGATTTTTTTCTTCTTCTCTTTTCTCTTTTTTCTTTAATATAAAAAGCACAACATACACGAAGTGCCTGGCAGGAAAAATAAATCTTGAAAGCTTTTAGCAAATGAAGCCATAGTGATTTATGAGGATGGATTATTTATACATGTATGTGCATACATCTTCAATTTTCTCTATCGTATCGGTCAGGCTACGGTACATCCGTGGTCAGTGGTGATCCTCAAGTGGTTATGTGGGATTTATGATATATTTTTTGAATACCCTTTTTGTCGTAAACAAACACAACGAAATACGATGCGACGACTTTCTCCAATGCATACACTGTATATCATTTCTTGATACTCTTTTACCTTTTTTGTTCTTGGTTATAGACCAATGCAAAACACTGGCCTGTATTATGTTTCATACACTTAAAGGGGGGTGTAGCTGGTTAACGCCATCTACGACTTCTTTTGGACAACTGCACGTAAACGAATGGACTTGATTAACGTTCAGCGCGCTAGCTTTCGCGAAACAGACCGAACTTCTCCTCACGCTTCGGTTTCGCGTATCGCGTCGTCCGTTAGTCGTATGATCCCGAGTCGGGCCACAGGAAAGACACATAGTCTCGTCATGCTACACCCCCTTTAATAGCGCATGGTCAATAGAGTTCAAATAGAAGTCAAATGATTCGTATGATAAGGAACGTCTTGGGTTAATTGCATCAACTGAAACGACAGACGGCAAGCAAATGAGCTAGATCATTTCAATTAACATTAGATTAAGCATACTCTATATCTCCATTCACCAATCTGTTTACCAGAGGGAATAGGATTTTAATCACCATCGGTTATTTCATCCTTGTCTCTTGGTAATAGATACCTATAATCAACGTATTGATGTCCCAATAAATGAACAGTTTTCTTCATCTTATCCATCAACCCATTTGAGGTAAACTATTTGGAGGTAAACTAGGACATCGTAAAAATAGATGAAGCACAGCAAAGCTCGTTAATGGCCCGGTCACACAGAGGGGACGCATGCGGTACGCACGGCCGGCGCATGGAAAATTTCCAATTTTGGCCAGTGCGTTGTCGTTCGCTAGGCGTGCGTCATCACTCGTTACTCGTTCGTCGAGCGCGCTGGACCAACGCTGGACCAGCGCTATGCATTCGTCGTCATTCGCTGTGTGCGTCGGGATTTTTTGAGCATGCTCAAAAGTGTGCGCGGAGCTCGACGCATGAATGTACACGCCAAAGGCACGCCAGACGTGCGTTGAGCGCGCTAGACCAGCGCCAGACATACGCGGGGCACACGCCATGTATACGCACAGCGCGCTAGCTACACGCTGTGCATTTTGTGTCAGCTCGCTAGCTTTTCCAAAATCATGACAAAAGTGAGGCACACGGCCTTTCCGATTTCCAATGCGCTGGCCGTGCGTCGTAGAACGCGGTGCATGCGTGGACCATTCGTCCAGCGCGCTAGCAACACGCTGTGCATTCGTGGAAGTTGTTATCATGTGCGCTCTGGGTACGGTCTGTATGCGTACTGTATGCGCCCTGTATGCGCTCAGCGCGCTAGCAACACGCTATGCATTTGGTGTCAAAAGTTGGGCGCACGACAACGCACTGGCCAAAATTGCAAATTTCCCATGCGCTGGCCGTGCGTTCCCCATGCGTCCTCCCTGTGTGACCGGGCCTTAAAGGTGGGATAGCTGTTGCCATCTCTTGAATGATAATGGCCTATAGTCGGTCAACTCTTAAAGCATGACCAATCGATTCTGAAAACAAAGTCGGTCACTTGGGTCTCACCTGGGTTTCAATTTCAAGTTGGTAATCTCGAGATGCGATTTGCACCTGAAGTCGTTTCATGACATTTAATACCATATCACCCTCTCATGTAATCAATCATTAATAAAATCTCATTTTGTCCGTATAAAGTCAATGTGAGATAGAGAGAGAACTGGAGATAGATTTGGAAAGAATTAACTGGAGAGCTAGATATGGAGGGGCAGGGATGCCCGGTTTTCAGGCACTGGCAAGTTATTTTCAGGCCATAGTTTAGGCTTTTTTGTGTGTGTACAAATAGCTCATCCTAGGTGATTTTCAAGCCCTCAGATCAATTCTAACTGGCATCTCTGGAGGGGAAAAGAAAGAGAGAGAGAAAGATGAATGGTTGAGACAGGGAAGGGGGTTGACAGAAGAGAAAAGAGAAACGGTCAATACACTACTAGTTTTTTTTATTCCAAATCAAATATCAAAAGATTAAGATATACATGGTAAGGCGTAAATAGGGCAGAAGGCCCATTATATTGATATATATTGAAATTATTATGTTGTCGGATTCTTTGATTGTTAGGATGGCAAAGGGAGTTGTGATCAATTCAATTAAAAACACGAAGTTATTTGGTATAGTTCTGTTTCCTTTCATAGGCCCAAAATGGTATATATTTTTGGGATTTGCACAAAGTGAATCAAGTAACTTAAAGAGAGAGGCAGACAACCTAGCCCCTCATCCACCACCGGAGTCGGTAGACATACAGCCCTCAAGAACGGCACTGATGAAGGTCTACGAAACCGACAGACCACAAAACCTACAACCTCTGAGACCGACAAAACAAAGAAATAAGGGAAGATAGAAAATGAGGTCGGCCTCGTGGGCAATCGGTCGAGTGAACCGGTCCTCTGGAAAGGGGGCTTATGTGGACCAACGAGACCAACACTGCCGGTTTCGTAGGCTGTAGCCTCCACTGTCACCATCACTAGCATGACCACCTACCACTATCCCCGACCTCTACCACCACCACCACCACAACACTATGCCCTTCACTACCTCCCCATTCATTATGGTCCAGCACCTCTCCTCTTCAACCATCCACCACTCTGTCCAAGATAACTTTGGGCAATGTCTCACCCCGGCAATTGACTCTTTACCCTCTCCGACTCTTGACTTTTCGACGTCATCAATGCTCGACAATGTCCGACGGTGCCATGTCCCTTTTGAAGAGTCAAGGTGATCCCTGCACGTCTTTCTCTCATAAGTACCCCCATCGTCATCTCCAATCCTCTTCAACCTGCACCCGTAAATGAAGGCCTAGGGTACGTGATTAAATATGGCACGAACATGACGTCAACGCTTTCATTCAAAAAGATGCCAGCACAAAGCACATTTATGGTGATAGAGATTGCGTGATCAGGATGCTGATTTACTTACATTACATAGTTACCATGCCAAACACGAAAAACGGTGAAAAGAGAGATACCGGTGTCAAATGAAGTCTGAAACAAATAATCTAGAAAAAAATAAATCTTTTTTTACATTTGATATTTTGAACTAATAAAGTATGAATAAGATCTTAAAACTGCATGTACACAAAAACATTAGAACGCAAATAGAGGTCGATTCTCTGAGTCCGTGGCAACCAGAGTCTTGTCTTAAATTGTATTTTGAGTTCATTATTTTGAGTTTACCTCCCCCCCCCCTTTTTTTTTTTAAACGCTGTACCTTTCCGATAAACCGCTTTTTATAACATGAGTTTCTTCATGTCCATATAGAATCATTATCGAAACAGTTAACATGCTTGTGTGGACCCTGCATGCCATAATCTGATGGCGCAAAGAATTCCAAAAGCAACAGTCGAACTGTTCAACTATTGCTTTTATATCAATAAACTTTACTTGCCTTATGATCTTTAGAATCATTAATTGAGAATAAAAATCAACAAAATCACCGAATACAGATGGGTTGCAAACAAAAAGAAGAAAAGTAAAATTGCCAAAGAATGATGGGGTGCGGTAGAATCAAATTGGGATCAGAGAAAGAGGCTCAAGGGGATTTTTTATTTTTAAAAAAGTTTAAAGAAATAAATAGTTGACAAACGTGGTGGGAGGTTAAGAACAAATGAAATAAAGAGAGAGAAAAAAAAAGTAAAGGGCCACTATAACCCAACTAACATAGCCTTTCAAAACATGAATACACCTTTACTTATTAATATTCCAGCCTCTGATTTTTCAGAAAATCTCTAAATTGACCAAGAATTTTATAATAACCATCCATTTTCACAGTTCTCACGCTTGCTGGGCTACGCCCCTCGAAAAAAGGTAATACGGTCACGTGGCTTGATGACGCATTTGTCATTGCGGGCATGTCCTATTTGATAATATCATAATAAGGAATGACGAAATTGCCAGAAACGTACTGGGATTATCAAGTGCATATTATTTCTCGGATAAATGTCTTTTTTCAATTAATATCATAGTTTGCCTTTTTAAAGACATTTTAATGCCTAAATCACCCTCATTTTCACCGGACAGGCGCCTGCAGTGACGTCAAATGCGTCATCACCGAAACTGGGCTTCTTTCTGAGCGTTCACAGTCGTCATTTGTAAAGCTAGATTTTGATGATTTCTAAGAAAAATCATTGTCATGTTCGGAATCTCCGTCAAAAATTATTCAACGTGTCCTTTTTTCATTTTATCCCGTTTTTGGTTAGAGTGGCCCTTTAAATAATAGGCCGCCACTTGTTTAACACTCGTCATAAAATAATCATTGAGATAAACTGAGCGGTTCCCAAGACAGATAGCATGAAAGGAAATGATTTATTACGTTAAGTATTTTTAGGGATTAAGCGAGACGGCGGTAAAAACTAAAATAAAAAAAAATCTCCGATACGGAATTATCTACATCATCAAAATGAATAGTAAGATGTAGGTCGACTCTGCAACACTCATTACGTGACGCAATACAAGTCAGGTTTAGCAACAAGTCAGGTTAAGTAACGATAAACTATCTTATGTCATCACCAGGTCACACCCTTAAGTAGTCCTTGAAGGCATCAGGCTTACTCGAGAAAAAAAAATGTAGGTCGACTCTGCAACAATTACGTGACGCCATTCAAGTCAGCTTTAGCCAACGATAAACTTCCTTATGTCATCAAATCATGAAGTAGATCTTGAAAACATCAGGCTTATTTGGAGAAAATAAAATGTTAGGTAACTTCATATCAACTTATTTTGGATATTGTTAGAGTCCGTTCCTTGCAAAGTCAATTTCCATAATTCAACAAAATTCGCTATCATTCTTATGGAGCAAAATATTAGCAGGGAACGAAAATCAAATCAACAATTCAACTTTTATTAGAAGGACAGTTTCGCAGCCGCACCCTGTACAGGCCACAAAAGCACCGCACAAAGTATACTTAAAATACTCTATTTTAGAGACCGGAACTCAACTGGAAGAAGAAATGTATTGTCTGAGACTATATGAACTGAAAAAGTATACAAATGCCCTTAACCTTATATCGAAATGTGTTATTGTTAAGGTAAAATACATTTTACTCATTCTATGCATAATTTCTTAAATAAACAATGGTTCTATGACTAGCCAAAAGTTTGTGAGAGGAATTTCACTAATTCTCACCTTACTTGAATAACTCGGGACATTGCAAGATTGAAATTATGACATAATAACTACATTAAAGATTCTATGTCCCTCTTGCAGCCAACATCAAATTCTGTAGAACTTTGCAGGAATTACGAATATGTCATATCTGCGTATGTCCTATCTGTGAAATTAGAACGTTAGCAGTGTCCTAATATTTAAATTATGGAAGGAAACCCGTTTACTTGCTAGACTTCACTGCCAGACACTATTAAGTGACTGACTGGCTTTTTTTCCTTATTTGATAATAACATACATAAAATGAGCTGCAAAGGGTACATGAGCATTTGTCTACATCAATAACCCACTTCTTGTAATGGCCAAAATTAAGTGAATGAATTTTTGTGCAGCAAAAAAACGTACGACTATTCGGTACAATTATCTGAAAAATCAGACTAATACTTACTTGTTATATAGCTCCTAAGTCGGTTTAAGAACTAATAGTCGTTATTTTCCCACTTAAAGACATTTTCAAGACGTCCTTTTTTTAAGGAAGTTCTTAACTAGTATTATCTTTCAAATGCCGTGGGAATTTAACCTTTTCATTTTCTGGCCTGCAAAAGGGACATTGTAGCTTTAATGAAATGGGGTTTACTAACAAAGCATCTATCTATATTTAGAGTCGTCAATGCAGTATAGGAAAGCTCATGCGAATGAATTTACTTCGTAGAAGAAAAAAAACATGGAAGCCTAAGGTTAATCTCAAACGACCACAACAAAATTTGTCGAAATTCCCTTTAAACTTTGAAAGTCATTCATAAACAAGAAATCCAATGTGGGTGGGTGTTAACAAAAAAAGGAGGAGTCGTAGAAACGCGTGCCTCCTTTCAAAAGCGGCACATCACGTAGTATTGTGTCACGTGATGAAAAAGTAGGACAGCGCATTAACGCCAAATTTAGATCTTTACCTTTCCTGGTCGAGAGAGCTTGTGTGGACGTGGTGAGCACTGAATGTTGACAGAGACAATAACGGCTGAGCAAAGGGCAATTTTCTATTTAGATTATGCCAAAGATTCGTTTTGATTAAGGTTTTGAGTTTGTGTAACGTGGTGGAGTAATGGTGGGTGTGATGGTGTTTATGAAAAGCTTTACCTCCTTAAAGGGATCGTTTAACAATGTTAAATATGAGATGCACGGCCCTACGTGTTATCGGTGTCTGTGATATGGTGTAACATTGAAGCCCTAACAAAATCGCGCTTCAAAATGATCGAGAAGTGCCTCAAAAAAGTAAAAATCTTTGAGTGACCGGTTTTGCCATACTCGTTTTCCCCAATAGACTGTAGTGTTATGAAAACCGTTTGGCAAACGGTTTTCAAAAATTGTAATTCCAATCATAAATATCTTGAAAATCAGACAGGCGATCGGCTTGTAAAAGTCATGGAGTTCCTGACTGACCTAAATGTTTATAATTATCATTGCAGCATGAGCTAAATCCATAATTTTGTTTCAGAATCGGATCCCTTCAATAAGTCGATTCAATTAGAGTCGGAGAAAAGAACATCAATGTTTATTGAAGGAGAAAAGGCTGACGCAGTGTGTTCCTATCGTATCTATTTAAAGCTTATTGACACTACCTCGTGCTGCTTTTCAGAGAATGTGCTCAGCGAATTAATCTCGGAATCGGAGTGACGCGCACGTTTCATGAAATGCAATTTAAGTTGTTTTTATTAGATTTTCCATTAAGTTGTCATTGTTTCCATGATATTGACTGTTTGGGGCCAATTAAACTTGATTCTGCGTTTTTCGTCCCCCTCCCCCTTCCTCTTTTCGGCTCGTCCTAATCTTTATGTTTTTATTAATAAAAAAAGTATCTGGCAACATCAATACAATTGGTTTAAAAAAATCCCTAATAATTACAAAGCAATTTCACATTGTTTTGTGCCTCTGTAGTCAGCCAATACAATCCAAATCAATGTTTTTGTTTTAATGTTTTTAAATTAACCCAATGGCATCTTTAATTTTATAGGAAACAAAAAATTGATTATCAAATAAATCGACCTCCTTCCCTCCTTCATTAAAAAAAAATATTAAAAAAAAAAAAATCCGGACTACAAACTTGAGATCAATGTTACTTGGCCTTAGAAAGCGAAATCTGTCCAGAGCTGCCCAATGCTTACTTATTTACATTAGAGTGTAAAGTTTATTCATTTTTGTAAACATAAGAAATCACGCAACCTATTGTAACACGATGCTTGGCCTCATTATATTGATGACAAAAATACCAGTATCGTAGACAAGATCTTGCAATTATACCACAAGAAATATCCACTGCCAGTCCAAGTACTTTCTCTGGTTACGAAAACATTCTCTATCCGGGAGATAGAAGTGTTTTCCACCTCAGTCCCATATATTGATTGACATATATATCAGGTTTGTATTGCCACTTCTGTAACAAACAACGCTCGCATCTCACATCGCTTTCAGAGGAAAATCGAACTCAATGGTAAGCGTTGCCCTATCCTGGATATCGTCGCCACCCTTTAAACTGATTTTCTTGCTTCGTGAGTGTGTCTGAATCGACCGGGCTAGCAGGAAAAGTCGCAAAAAACACTCCCTATACCTCCAGCCATATGGCTGCTTGATTCCAAGGAACCGCGGTGTCTCTAGATTTGTATGCAAGGGAGGGGATGGGAGTGGAGTCTGTTGCAATCTTTTATTTTCACCTACCCGCTCTCCTGTTCCCTACTTTCTCAAAGTGAGACTTGATTTTTCGTTGATTTTTCCATCATACTGGTGGAGCTTGATCCTTTTTCGGCCTTTTGCAAAAGTAACATTTGCTTTGTAGTTCGTTTTTGTAAGTACAGCTTTTCTATTTGACGCCTTTCCTCGACAACAATAAACAACTATGCTTCCATTCCCCCCTTTAACTAACCCACCCTTACTTAGTGAGATATAAGTTACTTCTAATTTCTTTCTATTTTATTAACCACTCCCTCTCTTTATTTTTCGGGGTAGATTTTGATTTACTTCATGGCTGATAACGTTGCATATTTAAACAATTTCTTTACAATAAATTTGGTGAAGTGCGAGTCCCTCCTTCCCCATCCTATAGCACTTGCTCTACCGCTAGATGCCTGGGGATGCCTGGAAAGCATCCCCACGTGCTCCGGCCCGACCCTGGCCGAAATCCATGCCGTCTGAAGATGTGGTCGATGGGGGAAGAAAGGATGTAAGCACGCTCCTAGTTTGAACTTTGGAGAGTGGCAAGAGAGTTCTTCCAGGCACATGCATCAACACCGTGTTTACACCAGGGGGAGACATGTTTACAACAAATATGAATGACCGTGGGCAACAACACAAGAGTCAATATGGGGGTGAGACAGATTGGTGGTGATCAGCGGTGCAGCTACGACAGAGGGGGGCATGTGTCTCCCATCCAATCGTGAAAAGGGGAAAAGGAAAGATAATAGAAAAGGATAGAATGGGGACAAGGGGAAATGAAACGTATACAAAAAGAAAAAAGGCATCACGACCCTCTTCCACATCATTTCCCGGGTTGCTTACCTTATTGATTTATATTTCATTCAGCGAGAAAGACCGGTGACCGGTGACGCCATCCTCCAACACACACACACACACACACACACACACACATGAGGCGCGATAGCTCAGTTGGTAGAGCAGTGGTCTCGTAATCCGGTGTTCCGGGTTCGACACCAAGTCGATGCGCTAGTGCCCTTTGGTAAGGCATTCACTATGAATATGACGGACAAAGAAAGAGGACAAAATATACAGTTCCTCATTCTACCCTCAACAATTGCTGTGGTAGACAAAGAACATCCCTTCACTGCTATTATGTAAAAATGTGTAGAACAGGTGAATATGCAAGTGACACCTGTTCTACACATTTTTACATAAAAGCAGTGAAGGGATGTTCCTTTGTCTACCACAGCAATTGTTGAGGGTAGAATGAGGAACTGTATTTTTGTCCTTTTGTTCATGTTCATAGTGATTAGTCCGCATTACCAGGTCTCTCGGAGAGGACCTAAAGCCGTCAGCCGTCTGGTTGCTTACGTACAAGCCTCTATGCTTTCTTAGCAGTCAGGTAAAATAACCACCACCACTATACGCATACACACGCGCACACACACGCACACACATAGTAACGCAACCGCCATGATGCCAGTGCCTCTCCAATGTCTAGACCCCCTCGCTGGGTACAATAATTATGGTCATGTTTTGATTAAAATAGATTTACAAAGACAACGCCAATTTTTCTTGAAACCCAGGTTGTATGAATGACAGGACATGTTTCGTCTGTCGTAATAATAATACTTGTGTGATTATTCTCTCAAAATCCATTTGCTGACTCAACTATAACAATCAGCTTTTCTTTTTCTTTCTAATATAATGATAATAATGATAATAAAGATTGACATTTTAAGCGCAAAATAGACTTGGAAGTCTCTCTGTAAATGTCTCCGCTTTTACAGTTTTCTCGACCTTACACATGTCGTCATGTTGTATGAACCCAGCTTTTAGAAATCAACTGCTCATATCATATTCCCCATTGTAGAGAGGAAAACATTTCCTCAGGTTTCACAAAAGCATACTTTGACAGTGTGTATAGTTACGGAGTCTTATCTTCTTGGTATTAAAGCGCGTGCGTGTTTCTTGCATAATAACAACTTTTACCATGCAGACCCTAATCAAGGGGGGGGGGGGGGTGGGGGGGGGGGAGGTAGGGGTGCATGGTAATTAGCTACGACTTCCCAAGATACTTTTTAAGTACATGTATATGTAGCACCAATATAAAGAGTGTGTTTCATAGGATTTATCATAATCGTTGAACAACTTCAAAATGAAAGTTGTTCTACATCTTCTGTAGATATTTCCGCTGTTTCGAGCTTGACTACATTGTTAACAATATAATTCGTTTCTGTCACTGTTTTTCTGTTTTAACTTTGGTGTTTTGTTTGCTCGCTTGCTTGCTTCTGGTTTTGGGTTTAGTTTTGGTTAATGATTTTGGTTTGGTGTTTTGCCTGGTTTCGTTTTGTTAATTTGTTTGCTTTTGCTTTGTTGATTTTTTCGGGGTTTTTCTAGTTTTTTTTTTTCCTAGTCGGACAAGTTTGACTGTTTCGTAATGCCCGGTTATTTATAGTCCTCATTGAAACCAAATATGTCCACGAACGTTTTGGATCGACCATACAAATCGATCGCTGTATTTAATTATTCGAGAAAGGACCATCTCAGTAACACGTACTTTCTATTTAGAATTGTTTTCGCTCGTTTTTCGAGAATACAACGTTTCTAAAAAACAACTCCTCACAAAAAAAGCAATCTCGTTTTGATTGAGTCCAGGATGTTTGGAAGCCGAACGTGGTCGAGCTCATCTATTCGTCTGTTTCCTGTGGATATCTATAGTTACTTTTTGATGGCAATCCGACTCTTAAATCTGTTTTGTATTACAGGCCTACCATCTGACACAATATTGCAAGGATAGCTACTTGATTTTGTTTTTCTTCTTATATTGTTGTATTTCTGCTTTTTTGGGGGGGTAAAAGTTTTTGTTTTGCTTTCTTTTTTGAGTTGTTTTGTATTATTGAGCTTATTTAGCACCTGATAGTAAACTTTATCAAAAACAGCATTATATTACATAAATTGTGGTATTCTCCACTGAACTTATTTATATCAGTGCATTCAGCATAAGTCCGTTCCAAATGTTTTATCATATTCAGATCACATTCTGAAGCAGATCTGTATAGAAAGCGAATTATCCTAACCTGCGTGTTTTTGTCGACTTTCCTTGCTTTCAAACTTGTAAAAGGAAAAGTCGTCTCCGGGTAAACTTACAATGGTAACATGTAGGACAGGTTCAAACGTTTTCTGATATTTCGTCATAAGTGTGTTACTGTTAAATTGAGACATCTGTAATTGATTTACGTCACAATTTCATTAAGCTTTTCAGATTACTCGTCCCTTGTTCCAGAGTCGTAGAAAAGCAGGGTATTGCGTTTCTTAGCGATATCCCCCTCGGGCGGTAAAAACAACACCTGTTTATTCGTCTTGACTCGCGGTAGGACAACAAGTAGTGTGGAAGTAGGGCAGGTTACTGAATCTGTTTGATATCAAATGTCCTTATCATACAAACGTAATCAACATTTCCGCAACTTGTTGACCATCTCAAGTATTGTAGGAAAAGGGCCTCATAGTTTGTAGTACATGTAGTAAGTGGTCGAAATGGTGTTGACTGTATTCAAACTCGGTTTTATTGCAGGGTTAGAGGGAGAAAAAACGCTTTTATTGTGTTTGAAGCAATTTTATTATACAGTGCTAATCAAGTTCAGATCGCCCGAAAAATAAGTCATAAAAACCGTTTGGAATAGCTTGAAATCAATCGGGTCGTAATGCCAAGTAGACTAGCTGTTGATTTTTTTTTTAAATCGACCGCCTTTAAAACATGATAGGCCTAACTGGCATAAAAAGTACCTGTATAATTATCTACTCTCTGTATAACACCCCCCCACACACACACACACACACACACGCACACACACACACGCACACACACAAAATATAGAAAAAAACCTTTGTAACTATTGCTAAATCCATAACCGTAAGGGTTGGTGCATATCTACAACCATGTTAGAATTAAAGATCTATTCATAAAGATCCATGAGTATGGGTCTTCGTAGTTTAAAATCCCATATTCAGTATGTGCGGCCAAAAAGCAAAAAAAAATTTTGACTAAAAAACTAAATAACATTTTTTCTTTGTTTTAAAGAATAGATGCGAACCAAATTTCGTATTCTTTCTTTAAATACAGTCAAAATAAAAATATATATACTGAAGTAAAAAATTATATATATTATTGTCCATATCTTTATGATATTTCATAACTTTGTAAACAAGGAAACATGGATGGGTTTCTTATCCATCAGGCACCTTCTAAAGCCACATCCGATTAAGGCGTCAGTATCGAACGTTGTATATCATTATAATAGGAACGACAACAACAACAGCTACACTTGTCAATCATGTAAACAGGGTAATAAATCATTTTGATACCAGTGTAGATAAAATTGATATGTACATTTGTACTCGTTATGAACTGTGTGGTTTTTAATCGTGTCTCGCATACCTTCCGTTATTTTATTTATTTATCCTTTTAATTTGATTAAGCTTTTTCTTGGAAAATGACTGTGTGAAACCCGAAAAATATGGATTGCTTCACGATTTATTAAAAAAAAATAGCAAACAATAATAGCGCTATTAAAATCGAAAGAAGGACTATATTTCAAGTCGGAATAAAAATAACGACAAAGACAGACGCAAAAATAGGGTACCGAGATAAATTTACAAATATTGCCTAAAGAGAAAAATTATAAATGGGTATCTTAAAATAGGGAGTTCTTTTTGTTTTTCAGTACAGACTATAGATATCTCGTTTCTGATTTAGCGGCTCTAACGGAGAAAAAATAGTCGAGGAATTAAGCAAATTTATGTACTGTGGGAATGGTTTCTAAATGTATATCTCTTTCTGGGGAATACAACGTCTCTAAGGCTCACATTTAATTTCGAATCAAGAAGAATATAAATGCTGGTTGTCACGGTTGTCATGGCAACGAGATGAGAATGCGATCCCTACTTCTCCCTCGTAAGGATATCTTCAGCTTGAAGTTCAGTACCTCTGAATATCAAGGGATCAAAAGTGAGACATGCTTGGGTATAAGTTGAAGCGAAAACGTGAGGTGAATAAGAGTGAAGTTGAATGTGACTTTCACATATGGGAGATGAGATGACGAATTCACAGACAATCTGAAATTGTCCTTAAGCCACCAACTGTTCAATACCGAACCATTTAGATGAGCCATTGGTATGTGAAGAGAAAACGTGAGGTGAATAAGAGTGAAGTTGAAAGTGACTTTCACATATGGGAGATGCCACATTTACAGACAATCTGATAGCATCCTTAAGTCACCAATTACTCTTTGCCTAACCATTTAAATGTGTGTGTTAGCAGGATAAATTAATTGATCCATATATAAAGGCGTATTAATTTAAGCCTCGATTAATTTAATCCACTGACTTTAAAGAGCATCAAGTGAAAATCTTCTACTCAGATTGCTCTCATTGAACGAATTAAGTTAATCATTACAGTCATGAAATGACTAATTTTGCTTGTTCATTATTTTAGTGAAATAAGGAGAATCGACAATTTTTGCAGGATTCAACAACTAGACCATTTGAATACACTATTATATTCACTGTCCAAACCAAGTTCGGATTACGTCGTAAGATGTTTTTGAAAGTTTTCGCTTATTCAAGAGAGGACAAACGAGGCTATTGAAAGTGTATATTAAAGGTTGATTTTTGTTTGTTGTTGAAAAAACTTGTGATCATGTTCATAATGTGTACGTGATAAAGAGGTAGACAGTTGGCTCTCCATAATATATTTATTCAGAGGCCTAAAACTACTCAGCAGATTCGGGATTTATCATATCTGGGACCCGTTTCACAAAGCCTTTTTTCAATGACAAACGACAAAAATCAGTGACAAATCTGCTAATAACCAATCAGAAGCAAGGATTTCACTAGCTTACAACACAAACTGTTATTTGTCACTGATGACAAGTTTCGTTAAATGGGACCTAGCTGACCTGAATTTGGGTGTTTGTTTTAATGGACACCAACCAGTATCATGTAGAAAAATATGAAGAAGTTAAGCCAACAAAACTGCCTAATTTTTCTTCCTAGTTGGGAGTTGACTGGAAAGGGGTACGGTTACAAACATTCAACGTTAAGACAACATTTGAAATCGAAGTCTTCTAAAGCTTTGATCGTCAAAGTTCTCTGTGGAAGCCATCGATTATTGCATATTGTCTGAGCGCATATCCATTTAATGCACATAATAGCTTCTAGAGGATATAAGTGGGTGGGGGGAATCTGTTCGATCTTTTTAAATAGTGAGTGTCATAACAATTTTTCAATAAAGGGACACTTTTCTTCTTTATTTCACAAGAACAGCATATCTGATCTCCCTTTAGTCATGCTAATCTAAAGAAATATTCTATGGTCATATTTCTCTTTTGATATCTTAAACCACGTCGGCGGGAAGATGTTGGTTGTCGCTTTTCTTAAAATACATGTCTCTCCTCATCCTATAACCCTCACATTAATCCTTAAAGTGCTCTCTTCGGTCGCAAGCAGAATCTTTAAGTCATGAAAACTGTCTGCCCGCCTGATGAACTGCGGTAAAACGAAGACAAAAACATCATTTATAAGATGATGAGATGAGTTGAAGGAAAGTTGTTAGAGGTTAGCCGCCGGTGAGACAGTAATCATCGTTAGGAAATCGAGTGGTGGGTTTTTGGCCAGGGAGTATTGTGTTTCCCTCTCTAATTCCCAAGTGGAAATTTCAAGCGTTTGCTCTCAGGTTTCAGTGGTTATGAATGTTGTATTGACACAACGTCTAATTCTAAACATTAAGCAAACAAGGTGTCTGATTTTTGTATTACGATAACGATTAGAACTTACTCTATAACGATGGTTCAAAATGCGGGACGCATATTAGTAAGCATAATCAGTTTCGTGTATTGCAATTTCCGGGTATCTGGCAATTTAGCAGTCAGCATATTATACCAGACTCGTTGAAAGAGACTAGACATTAACCAATGGGATGAAAGTCCGGTCATTTCTGGCGAATTTTTAGCTACGTTAAAGTAGTAGTAGTGTACTTTCGCACCACCTCCGGGCTTGAGTTATTCCGCCACATGCATTGATTTCTTCATTCCTACACCGACTCCTGTGTACCTAGGTATTGAATGTATTTGCGTAACCAAAGGTGTGGCATAGAGGCGCCTCTCTCGTCAATACAGATAATTTGTCTCTCCTTGCGATGTTTTACTGCTAAAATGATTTTAAAATTATTTTGATTGATTAAAAACATGAAATATCCCTTTGTTACATGTTGTCGCTGTATTGCATTCGATCATTAGGAGGAGGACCCAAGATTATCTTTCGAGGGGGTGGAGGTACGAAAGAGAACTCTGTGGGTTCTCAGAGGTGACTTTTTTTATCTGAAATATCTGATAAGCAAAACAAAACGGGTTTCCCCTCTTTAAGTTGCCGTTTTTGCCTTCAATTAAATATTGTGTCTGGGATAGTAGAACACAACCTCATGTAAGATTCTTTTTTTAATCAAGCATGTTGGATTTTACTGTAACCCCATCCCCTCCTTTGGATCATCCATTTACCTTCCTATGTTTCCCTTTAAGATCTGACGATGGGTCAACGCACACTAAGCATAGGATTTATGAAGATCAACGTGTTTACGGCGATGGAACCTGAAAAACTTATGACTCTGCTCTATGCCGTTCATTATGAGCTTTTGAGATGGCTCAATCCTGAAAGATATTGAGAAAGGTGTCCCATTTCAGGTTCATTAGGAACTCGGTCAGGACATCTTAAAAAGGGTCACGAGCCAGGAAAACATTATCGTTGAGATTTTTCTCTCGGATTTCGGTTGGTTCGGAGAGGCATGACAAACAAACGCTCTGGAGAGTAGATCAAGCTCTGGAATATGAATATGGATGCTGAGGAGTGGTTGTTATGGAGAGATTATTAGCGATAGAGGGTGAAAGTGTAGAGGCACGCTTTCGAGAAAGGTTTGATGCTGGCCTGAATAAACACGAGGTGTTGCAGTTAGCGTCATGGAAGGGAGTCGTACTTTCACGGTTCAATCTTGCTTTAAAAAAAAAAAACACCCGAGAACAAATAGGTCGCCTCCGTTTCAACCCAGAAAAAGATTCCCTTTTTTATCAAGCATTGTACAACTGGTAACAAAAATACATTTCTTTACTATGGACAAGAGAGGAAAAGTCGAAATGTCTGTCTATTTTATTTATTTTTTTTATCCAGGAAAATAAAACGTAACTATATCCTTGAATGCGAACACATAACAAAGAGCAACCAACTCATGACGTGTCGCCTAAATGGCTTTTCATGTTGGGTAAAACAGTAAAATGCCGTTCACGTGGTATGGTATCTCCTTAGAATAATTGTGTTCGTCTATTTCATCTTTTATTTTGCCCAACAAACATGTTCACTTCTGTATAGTAAACATGCGTCGAAAATGCACTCAAATGCTTTAAGAGTGTATCGTTCCGGCAGAAAGACTAGTTTCATGACTCATGCTTGCGCGATATTTTTTACCGACATTACATCAGCTGATGTGGGTTGTACAACTTGCATTCTGACTACAATCCTAAAGCAAAATAATGAAATACAAGATTGAAATATACAGTAGGCTTGCGGGTGCACCATGTGTGAGAGAGAGAGAGCGAGAGAGAGGGGATTGAGGAGCCCTGGAAAGGACTCTCGGTAATCTTTCTTGAGGATGTGTAGTCCTGAAAAGGACTGTTTTGTAGTCTTGAAAAAGACTGTTGGTTATCTTTCTTAGCTTATGGTTCTAAGGAGAACTATAGCGCTTGGAGAGGATGAGTGGTGGAAGTGGCTCGACGTTTCGAACAGGTTGACTATCCGTCGTCAATATAAAATATTCGAATACTGAATTTACTGATCACTTTAATGACTGTCTGTCCTATCCGTTAGTATTTCCATTCTTATGGCGTGTATACATATTCATTTGTTTCAGGTAGCATACTGGGCAACCATCAACGACCTAAGCAACAAGGACCGCTTCCCCTACCTCTTCCGAACGGTCCCTCCCGACCGCTACCAAGCCATGGCCATGCTGGATTTCCTGCATCGCTTTAACTGGACTTACGTATCTATCGTACACGACTCGTCCAACTACGCGGTGCGCGCCGTAGAGGAGCTGACGCGCTTGGTCAAGGCGAGCAGCATCTGCTTAGCAACCACGCAGGTGTTCCCTCATAACGTCAGAGACGGGATCGGTTCTTATTACGATGATATCGTTTCAGCGTTACTGAGCAAACCAACAGCAAGAGGTAAATATAGTTGTTGTTGTTGTTGTTGCTGTTACTGCTACTGTTGTTTTCACGTCACCTTGTTACCACCAAATTGTTAATTTCCACATACATTGGTTCTCGTGTGGTACTTATAATGATGATTGGTTAAAAGGGAGGTTTCTTATTTATTTTTTAAACCTATGTCGTTTTTGGTCACGTACAAAACTGAAAAACTGTACCTCCATCTAGAACTTCCCTCAGTGATTTCTACCTAATTTTGATCTATATATTTTGTGATAACACAATGTATAAATTGTTTCGAAAAAGAATGTACAGTGGTTACTCGGATAAACCTGCTTTTGTGGCAATTAATAGGATGTCATTTTTTTCAGCGTATTTATGCTTAATTCATGCTCTGACTCGAGTGATTACGAGCAAACTCAGATTCAAAATCTCCAAATGAACTTGGAATCAAATCATAACAAAATAAATTCACCCAAATGATCAAAAGCTTCCGTTAATTGCAGATCATAATATAGTTGACATGGTCGATGCGCTGTGCCCTGCCAATTTAGGTTTCTTACGATGCCGATCGTCGATCAAATTCTTTGTCGCCTGTAGGTGTGAGATTTTTACTTCACACCTGAGATGATCCGGAGAAGAAAAAAAAGTCTCAATTTCATCCCCCTAAACGCAATATATGTCTTAGTGCTTTTAAGCCCCCTCATGCTATTTTATTATCCAATCCTTCTATGCTGTATTTCCTCGAGAATGTTGACCTATTTAATTCTTATAGGAGATAAGACCGCAGCCCCTCAAGATATAGGTTTTTTGACCGAATAATCGGCGAGCAAGTCAATTTGTTTGCTGATTCTTGAGATTTTTAAGTGAAAATCCGCCCGTACGTTTCCTTCATCGTAATATAGAGCCGGAGGATGCTGGGTAATGACGTTGGTCTTCTGACAGTGGGGTGGGGGCGGGGGGACGAATCCATGTAAGATCAGTCCGAATATATGTCAGAGTTCAAGTCTACTTCGGAGGCGTATCCACAAATTAGTTTGAAAGAGGATGGTAGGAATCCATTGAAAACAGGAAGCGGTTTTTTTTTTTTTTTTGGGGGGGGGGGGTTTGCTTTCATTTATATTCCATGCAAAATTAACAAAGGATATAATACATTAATCTTCTTGAAGTTGTACGGACATAATTAATCTTGAATCATAGTAATTAAAAAGGAAATTAATCAAAAGTAATTATGATTATAAATTTAAAATTAAATTTAAAAACAAATTATATATTTTTGTAAAGCGATTAAATAATATAACAAATGCATTTTTTAAAAATTAAAAAAAATCGCCATGTTGTAATACTAATCCCCAGTGGGGTAGTTTTGCATGTATGTAGGGCCAGGCGATTTATATAGTATAATATAGATTATCATCATAGATTTAATTTTATCTGATTTACTTTGTCAGTATAAATCCTTAGTAAACCAAACAGTTTTGGTTTCTTGAAATATGTTCACTGAAGGAAGAAATTTAATGAAACAAATATTTGTATTGTATTAAATAGGAATAATATTTTGTTTTACAAAACATAATGCAACGAATATGAAAACATCACGTCAAAAAAACATGGGGAAAAAATCAAAAATTATAAGTATGCATAGATAATAGATATTTATATCTAGTATTTAAAATTAGATTTATATGTTCAGTAGGCGACCAACGGTAAATTACATGATCTGAAATCTGTATAAAAAAGTATGAACAACTCGAACGGAAAAATGACAGGATATTAAAAAAGACACGTGATCAATAGTTCAATACTATGAAAATTGTGAGAACCTTGAATCGCAAATTAAGAACTAATATACCTTGAAGTGAAATGAGAACGACACCAATTGTGTTGTACAGGAAATTTCCTGTTTTCTTGTGAAAGTGTGCTGTAATATGATTCGAGGCCGAGCACTATATAATTGGTGAGAATAAAATTGTATACCCAGGTTCTGTTCTGCAAACTGTATAAACTAATCAAGTTCCTAGGATACAATCAGACATCGATTATTCATGATGAGTTTTCCATTTATAAATTGATTTAGATTTTCAATAGAAAGATGTTTACGTCTTGTCCGATAACATTTTTTGCTTATTTGCTGTTTCGGAGTTGTTGTTTTTCCACTTAGAGCAGCATGCGGGAGTCACGCGGGAGTGTCGTGGTCTGGTGGTTTAAGGCGCTTGACTTGGAGATGCGAAGGTCGAGGGTTCGAATCCCGACACGGCACTGTTATCCTTTGGCAAGCTATTAACCTGCACTCGCTACTCTCCACCCATGTGTTAAATGGGTACCCGGTAGGATACGACCGTCATTGTTGGTCAAACAGTTTTGAGCGTCATGTAACGCCTGGCTGTAATGCTCCCCAGGGAGTGGAGATTGGTCACACGTTTTGTGCGGGCAAGCACTGAATCCAATGACCGGGGTAATAGTATTTTGTAAAGCGTTTAGAGACATTTGTATTAAGCGCAATATAAAAATTATATATTATTGATTAAATATTATTATGCTGAGGCTGAAGGTGTTCTAGACAAGACTTCTTTCGGGAAATTTCTGCAGCCATTTGCTTTCGGTATTTCTCCAATTACGCGATCATAAAGACTCTCGAGAAATCAGCCAAAGGGAAAAGTACGCCCATATAACTCGTGATCAGATTACGTAATACGTCACTGAAATACCCCCACATTTTAAGTGATGAGTAAGGCTTTTGAAAGTGCCTAAGGATGATCTTTGAAAGTTTTTGCGAACGTTTACAATGTTCCTTTTTACAATGTTCCTTTTACGGTGTTTTTTACTATTTACATAGCACTTTCTAAATTATCCAATCGTTTTCTTTCGTCGTGACAAAAGGGGCACTGTTGATTTATTTAAAAAGTCCGTCATGGACTTGGAGGTTGACATTGTTTTCCCTGGATTAAAGGGGGAAAAAAAGCTTTTGTAACATGAGACGTGTTCGATATTCCCAGTCGCTTTCCAGATTTCACTGCTTTTGTTGCGTTTAAAAAGCTCCCAGGTATATAAAGCTCAGCATTCATGTCTTCATCTGTTGGCGTCTCTAGATGAAAGGAGACGGCGTGCGCCTCCGGTGATTTCCAATAAGCTCATACAAAACCCTACCCATGTCAACGTTCGTTTAGAAAATGTTAAAGAGATGAGATAACAGTTGGCAGTGCCTGGTGACGGAGCACAAAATGTCCCCTTAATTTGTCAGTGGAGTTATTGCGGTGCGCCATTACCACCCTCAACCATGTCTACAAAAAACATACACGCTGTTATGGTTACAGAGTATCCTTACTAGATATATGGTACAAAATGTGAATGTGTTCGTGCTACCCCCCCCCCCCCCAAAAAAAAAAAATAGACCAAAAGGAGGCGGCACGCTATATGTTCTCCTCTTTCTGTTGACCAGTTCAAGTGACTACTCAAGTCACATCTATTCTGCTAGAAATTACTTTATCAGCCTACATAATATACTTTACTGATCTCTGAGAAGTGTCTAACTTTTGTTTTTGAGTGGCCCAAACATTGTTGAGCGTGTATGCAGCGCTTTGTAACTGCAAGGAAAAGGCGCTATATCAAATATCTTTTGGATTGGATTGGATTCTAAACAACCTAGATATTTCCCTTTTCAGTGATCTTGCCTTTGTCCAGATGAACAGCAAGACATCCATTTCTAAAGAAAGGTTTACATTCCCTAAATAAATTACTACAGATCATTTACATAAGATATTCATAATTCGTCAAACCTTTGATCAACATCTCGAGCCTTTGCCTCTGGTTTACATAGAAAAATACAGGATGCGATGTAAAAATATTTATATTTAGATAAAGACATTAAAAAACCACCCGTATTGTACAAAGATATACGTTTTCAGACCTATTTCAGGGAATTAAACTGGGTCATACTAATTAGGAATGGGTAATAACGGAGATCAAGGTAGAAATCACGTAGGCCTGCCATTTTCGTTCGTGCGTGTGGTTGCCAACTTCTGTCAAGATTATTCGTAAGGGAAGGCTACTTGAAAGCCAATCCCCTGTGTTTATCTATCGTCAAGTTCTTCAGATCCTCCAAAACCGGGTAAATGCAAAGCACCACGGTTGAGATGTCTGACAGTATAATAAGTACGACATGAAAGCAAACTGAAGAATATACTTGTGTGATGCATGCAAGTCATGTTGAGCAAGTATCTGATACGAAGGGGTCCCTTGGTGTCTTTAGTACATCATGTACCTCAAAACTTGTTCACGTAAAACCCGGCGTATTTCTTCGAGACACGTACTGCAATTTTATTTCTTCTCAACACTGTTCATACAATTTCAAACTGGTCATTCACCATTCACATTTGCAGTGTCGCTGTGGCGGTTTGGAAGCGTAAAGTACCCCAGGTGTGAGTGGACCCAGCATGGTGATGTATCGGTAAAGGATGGGAAGTGACGGGGTAAACTCAGACGAAAAAGCGTGTTGCGTTTTATCAGCTCCATCAGGGAATAGTCCCTGGTTATACCGCGAACATAACCGAAGGTCTAGGACACTCTTCCGACATGGGGGGGGGGGGGGGGGGGGGGGTAGTCCGACAATTTGGATGGAATACGGATTGAGAAGTGTACAGGATAATGTATTGATAAATGACTGGGCGTTCCAGGGTAGCGAGAAAAAAGCGGATAATTCTTTGGACTATGAAATTATATCAAAGGGGAAGTCAAACCCAATAATGGGCTGGTATTCATAACTTAAGCAGAAAACGAGAGAAACAAAATTAGTGATAGTTTGAGCAATATCCGATAAAAAAAATGGTCAGTTATACATTTTTAAAGTTGTCAGTAAGCACAATTTGGCAACACTGCGACGTATTTTGCGAAGTCTTCTCCAATTTGCTCTGTACAGAAATTTCTATTTTCTTAGTTATTGATGACAATACAGATTTTGACATACAGGGGTTGTTTAGACACATATTGGCATTACTTATATTTAGGATGCATGTATGATTGTCATTTTTCTTTAGGGAAAGTAGACATTTCTGGTTTGTTGGTAGCCAAGTCACCTTTGTACGGGCACGCGCACATGCGTATCCAACGACATTGACGTTCACATCCTACCAGGTACCCACTGAACACCTGGGTGGAGAGGAGCAAAATAGATAAAATGCCTTGCTCAAGGACATAAGTGCTGTATCGAACCCACAACCTTTGTTCTTCAATTCAAGTGATTGAACCACTCAACTATACGACACCTATTGGGGGCACATACCCCACGAGCGCCTCATATACGCCACTGGTGACCTACATAATGGTTATCGAAATATAGAACACGTCCTAGTCATAATCATATTACACTCTTCCAGGGATATATATTGTTAAAAAATAAAATGGCCGGGAAAAAATATGGTGATTGATGAAGTTATTATGGAGCATGATTTTCATTTGACAAAATATATTTCCAGGGGTGTCGACGAAATGATGAAAACCTCTGGCTTATTATTTTTGTTAATTAACACCGCTACTTTTGCTTCTTAAGTATACCGCCTCTAGACCCGTTACAACACAGTTTCAACACGAGAATGAAAGGAATTTGCACCTGCAATACTTACTAACGCAGATTAAGCCTACTTTTAAATTAAGGAATACTTTAGCTCAGTTGAGTTCACAATCTTTCTAGGGTAATACCTCTTTACACGAGGGAAATTTTGGATAATACTTATTTGATTGTCTGGTATTAAAACAGATTCATTTTCTAAGCACCTTGCGATGCGATTGAGGAGTCGGATGTAAGAGGATTAACGCCTCGGCTTTAAATCATTGCTAGAGATATTTATAAATAGCGCAGAAACTGATCAGATTTATCGACTTTGTTATAGTTTGAATTCAACTCTGTGACCATCGTGTAACTCCATTTAAAATAGGAGTTATACAACCATGATAAACTTTCAATCTTTCCCTCGTGATTATTTCATAGCACAGCGGGTTGTTGTTTTTTGCTTGTTTTTTCTTCTTTTCTTCTTTTAATCTGTGATACATTACGGCAAGGAAATACGAGGTCAATTTATTATTTCACATCAAAACTATGTCATTTCCCATGCCTGAGTGTCATACTGCCATTTATTGCACGATAGTAAAGGGATGATCGGTGAAGTAAGGTAGTGTCATGTTCTCATATTCTTTCTCCCTCCACCTCCATTTTATTATCTCTTATCATTTTTTGTTTGCTTCTATGTATAATCTCTTGTTCTTTTTTTCATGCGATTGCTATTCGATAGATAGGGTGGTGTCCTTTTCTTATATTCTTTTGCCTCTCTCATTCCTTTCCTTTCCTTTTTCATTATTTCATTTTTGGAGTCTATTTCTTACTTATTTTCTTAATTTTTCTTTTCATCATCCGAATGCTTTTTGCTAGATGGGGGGGGGGGGCGTCCTCAACTCGTATTCTTTTGCTCTTTACTTCGGTCCTTTCCTTTCAATAAATTTATTCATTTATTTGTGGGAGCCTAATTTGCTATTCTATACGTTTTCCAAATCATTTCACGTGTTCTTTAGTCATGCAATGATTGCAATTCGACGAAAGAGGGCGGAGTACAAGACAGGCATATACTGCTCGACTGCTTATCATAATTAACTCATTTTAATTGTTAATTTTAACTAATTACTTGCTGTTCTATTGCAGGGACCTTTGTGTAGAGTCTGCAAATTTCTTTCAATCGCGCAGTACTATAAGGGTTAATTTGCGTGTTGCTTGAATTAGTCAGGGACATTCCAGACTGGTGTAGGTATGCTTCTGAGACCATAATTCTTCATGACCTTTTGCAGGAGAACGCAAAAGAACAATTTTCACATTATACCCAGACTGTCATTAAAATAAAATTATGATCATAGTTCTAGGAAGTTTCATAGTTCGATATTGCTTAAATCCCAAGTGCACAGTTTCAAAGCAGTCGAAACAGATGAGCACATTAATCAAGTCATGATACTTCTCGACAACAAACCTATTTGCATTTTGCGATGACTATTATATAGAGGTGGGGGCACAGATTTTAATGATCTAAGTAGTTTTTCAAGGAAAATACGATCGGAGTGCGGGATTACGGGGGCTGATTCCTGAAATAATGACAGACATGTAATATATTTTGTCTATTTTAGGTGATAAAATGCATGCAGCAATACCACGTCCGATGTTGCGGTTATGTACTTCATTCACGCTTTGAACAACAGCAGTTTAATTGGTGAAATGAAAGCGAGATCTTACTTTTCGTGGCTCAAGGATCCGCAAAATATAAAGTTTTTTTCCCCCATTGCTATGAGTATAGTACATGATATAAAATCTGTATGAAAAAGTATGAACTACCCGAACGGAATAATGACAGGATATTAAAAAAGACACGTGATCAATAGTTCAATACTATGAAAATTGCTATGAGTGCTAAGGAGTATGATTCTGTTTACGGTATACAGATATAAACGCTACATAAATTGAGAGATGGGTTTATGAACTTATACATACCCTTTACATATCACCCCATAGCACACCGATCTACGAATGCTATTTCAAAAACACATACCAGTCAGTAAAATCACTGTTTTATTCTAAAAGCATCACATGGAGAGGTCCCATCACAGATTCCCTCTCAATATAGTTTCTGCCGGCGATATTGCTGAGTTCATACACGTAAATCATATCCTTTATTATCCCACTGGGGGGTATTCAGTCTAGAATAAATGAAAACGAGACTGACTATTAACCCGTACTTGAACTCGGATATTAAACCAATCCCATTTAACTAAAGAGAGAAGAAGAAATTGAAAACAGGATTAATGGAGCGTACGACTGAAAAACAAAAGTTTGCTTGGGAACAGTCATATAATGAGAAGATGCCATCAAGCTCATGAATAAGTAATTAGGGGGGGGGGTTAGAAGGGACTTAAAGGAAATGTAACAGCTTTTATTTTCTCACCGGTGCTTAAGTTGATGAAGATAAATACGAGTATCGACTGCATTATCTTTCAATGCGCACTTATGAAGTGTGCCAACATGCCAAAGGTGTGTTTACCAAGTTGTCTAGTTCGTGACACACTCATTATTTTCTCTTTTTATTTAAATTCATGTATTATTATACACGGTAAAAGGCCCAGACAGTACTGCTGCAAGACTGGAACCCATTAGGGCTTTGTCAAGCATGTAAAATAGATGATAAATAGAAAACATTGAAACATAGAAATAACAATCATATATTGATACATGTAGTCAGCATAATAGAATAAGCTATGATTAATGTTGCCTAGCACATGGCTCAATTATTATGTTAATTTTTATTTGAATTTATTTCTTTATACAGTATACGCGGTAAAAGGCCCAACAATACTGCTGCAAGACTGGATGCCATTAGGGCTTTGTCAAGCATGTAATAGATGATAAATAGAAAACATTGAAACATAGAAATAACAATCATATATTGATACATGTAGTCAGCATAATAGAATAAGCTATGATTAATGTTGCCTAGCACATGGCTCAATTATTATGTTCATTTTTATTTGAATTTATTTCTTTATACAATATACGCGGTAAAAGGCCCAACAATACTGTTGCAAGACTGGATTCCATGAGAGCCGTGTCAAGCATGTAAAGTAGATAATATATAGAAAACATTGAAACATAGAAATAACAAAGATATATTCATACATTGTAGTTAGAATGATTGAATGAGCTAGGATTAATGTTGTCTAGCACATGGCTCATTCAGTATGATCTTTTTTATTTGAATGTATTTCTTTATACAGTTGTACACGGTAAAAAGCCCCCAACATTACAAAACTAGGTTCCATTGCTGCCGTGTCAAACATTTAAAACAGCTACATTTAAAACATTGAAACATGAAAATTATTATGATATATTGATACGTGTAGTTAGAATAATAGAATAAAATAAGATTAATTGAAAGAAAACGAAAATTAATGGCATCAAAATTATTAAAATTACACAATCGTGGAATAATACTTAATAATAAAAGGAAACATGTGGCTGAGCACCAATAAAACACAAAACAACTCAATACTCAACAGATCGAAGAAGTTAAAGCTCTTTAAAGTTTTAAAGTTAAACAAAAAGGAGGTTGACGCTGTTTTTAAGTTCAAGAGTTCATGTGATTCACCCTCTAGAATAACAGGAAATTATTTTTACTTTATGAATGAATTATATCCTTTGGGAGTCGCAGGTAATGTAAGGCATACTGATCATAATCAAAGCTTCGATGAATTATCAGCCTTGGGTTCTCCATAAGCTATCTTACAAAATCAACCTAATGCACAATTTATCATCTGATTTCTGACTTGTAAAGCCAAGAGGAATACTTGCTTACGTCATTCATTTTAATGGAGGAGTTAGAAATTACGTATTATTCAACACCTTTGGGGCGCGTCAATTTGATTAGACATTAAAAGACCCGAGTTACGTGAAAGTTAAGTCATTCGGGAGGAAATACATAAATATTGCGAGAGAAAGAAGGATGATCATCAAGTTTAAACTTGAAAACAGCACGAGGTAATTACTGTAACTTTAGCCACAAATCACCTTTCATAATGAACCAGCTTGTCGAGCATTTGAGGCTAGTTTATTTAAACAAAACCAATTTTTTTTTGTGTGTGTTTTATGTTCATTGCTATTTTACACCTCCATTATTGGGCTTGTATTCTTTTTTCAAAAAATATTTTCTGGCAAGTCATGTCATTCCGCAACAAACCTATATAATATTCAATAATTATTTCATAAATTTGTTGATTTCTTGATAGGAATCTCAACAGTTATAAGTCAAACCATACTTTATTTATGAATCGTTCCATTAATGTTCAGACATCTATTCTGGTGGTCATAATATTCTTATTTTAAATTGAAAATTCTTTGTGAATGTCATTCTGTAACGATTGGAATTGCCCAAGACCAAATCAATGCAAATATTGATTTGAAAGTGTCTGTCGCACAGATGAAATGAACATGCCTAAGCAAATAATTTACAGCGATTGGAGAAAATGGATAAATAATTGAAGAAGTCAACAAGAACAACGAGGAAAGAACAAATACTGGGAGTGAAAAGAAAGAAAGAACAATTACCCCCAAGCATGAAGAGTGCGTCTTGGGCGACTTGGAAAGGGACTTTGAGCGGTAAAATAATAGGCGATGTTTGCAGACGAGATATCGACTGTCGTCTGGAGCGTGGGGGGGGGCTAACCAATATATGAGTTACATCACGTGGGTCGATAGCCTCTATCCCCTATCGATCTATGCAACGATCTCATGCATTGAGAGAACTCGACACTCGTACAGTCAATCAGTAAAAGTAAGACCTTAAAATCAACCCAAATTGTTAAAAAAAAATACCCAATCGACAGTAGGTCGAATCATTTGAAAATTAATTAAAAAGCCCATTCACTTTCCGTTCACTATTTTTTTGTTCGCTTCGGAGAAAAGTCCCATGAATGAAAAAGTTGATACCATTGAAACAAATCGTATTTCTGTGAAGATTTTGAATGAAAACCACAAATTTGAAGATGAAGTAAGAAAATATATTGGTGTAACAACCCCAGAGTGGTTGGTTGTTATATCAACATCTATGGATTTAGCCGTGTATGGCAGTCTTGATTAAAGGTGTTATGGGTGATACGAAAGGTGACGTCATCTTTAAAGGGATTGGGTATGTTTGCCTCAGATTCTAAACAAAATCCTGGATTAAGCTCATGCTGCAATCATAATTATAACCCATTAGGTCAGTCAGGAATCCCATAAACTGGTTACACAAAGATTTGTATTTTCTTGAGGCACTTCATGATTATTTTGAAGCGCAATGTTTTAGGGCCTCAATTATTATACCATATCACAGACACTTGTAACACGTAGGGCCATGCATCTCAGATTTGTAAAACTGGAAACGTTGTTAAACAATGCCTTTAAGGTATTTTCATTGTGAGGTAGGAGAGGAAATGGTGTTAGGATGAACTACTGAAAGGAGGAGAATTTGATGGATTACCTATCTAGTCAACCTGATTAAAGGAATTGAGAAAGTGTAATAAAAATGTAATGATTAATCTCAGCAGTAATTAAACATCATTGATTTTACGTGAAAAACAATTTGATCGTTACAAAACACAACCTCGTTAGAACAGAAGACGTGACATGATAATGAAGCATATACTGTCTTGTAATCTCTAAAGATCAAGTTTTGCGGTTTCACCATGTGGGTAATCCTTAGAAAGGACTGTTTGGTTTGAATGATGATACTGGAAATGGAGCGAGGATAAGTAATATATCGGTTAGGACTTAGGTCCTAAAGAGGATTACTTGATATTGTTAGGAAGATATTAGTAGATAGATTTAAGAGAGAAAGGTAATATTTCGTGGCGTCATGAAAAGGACTGGTGAACCAGGTTATGAAAGCAGAAAGAGAACGCAAGAGGGAGAGAGCATTTTGCTGAATAGCAGAATTCTGTACAACAAAATATTAAAAAAAAACATCAAAAAACATCTTAAAAACTGGAAAATTCATTAAGTTGCAATCACAATATCTTTATTTAGTCTGTGGTTGATTTATGTGTTTTAGAAAAGACACACAACAATTGTGTTCCACTCTCAACATTGATATCTCACGGTTACAATAGTAGCAGCAGTGCTTTTCTCGTGTTTCACTTTAAGTAACTTATCAGGGGTACACTTTTCATTAAATTTCTGTTTAAAAAGGATATTTTGGTCCAGAAGGCAAACATGTCTCAGCTCTATCACTTTGGACGAATGTAATTGCCTGTTACCAACTGCTTTACCAATATTTGTAAAAAGGTCAATATTTAACAGGAATCAGATTGAGTGTGTTCCATGCCCGTTATACTAGCACGGGTCAACCTTGCCGATAAGAATAATGCATCACAAATGAATCCAAGTGAAATATTAACCTTTGCTGGAGTTGCCAGTGATAGAAGCGCTACAAACTGGCAACTAATCTGAACACTCCAGTACATGACAATACAAGGAAGGTTGACGGATCAGGTAGTTTGAAATTAAATGGGTCGGTGTAGAAGTGAGTGCGTTTATAGAATGTGGGTTGGTGTGTTTTTGTTCATGTTGTTGTACTCGTAATGTGTGTAATGTGGAATGAGAAAAGGGAATGTAACTCACTTAAAAGAGTTGGTCATGGATCAGGTAGTTTGACATTAAATGGGTCTGTGCAGGAGTGAGTGCGTTTATAGAATGTGGGTGGCTGTGTTTATGTTAATGTGGGTGTACTCGTAATGTGTGTAATGTGGAGTAAGAAAAAGGAATGTAACTCATTGAAAAGAGTTGGTCACGGATCAGGTAGTTTGACATTAAATGGGTCGGTGCGGGAGTGAGTGCGTTTATAGAATGTGGGTGGCTGTTCGGGTGTGTTTATGTTCATGTGGGTGTACTCGTAATGTGTGTAATGTGGAATGAGAAAAGGGAATGTAACTCACTTAAAAGAGTTGGTCATGTATCAGGTAGTTTGACATTAAATGGGTCGGTGTAGAAGTGTGTGCGTGTATAGAATGTGTGTGGGTGTGTTTATGTTCGTGTGGGTGTACTCGTAATGTGTGTAATGTGGAGTAAGAAAAGAGAATGTAACTCATTAAAAAGAGTTGGTAACGAATCAGGTAGTTTGACATTAAATGGGTCGGTGCAGGAGTGAGTGCGTTTATAGAATGTGGGTGGCTGTGTGTGTGTGTGTTTATATTCATGTGGGTGTACTCGTAATGTGTATAATGTGGAGTAAGAAAAGGGAATGTAACTCATTAAAAAGAGTTGGTAACGAATCAGGTAGTTTGACATTAAATGGGTCGGTGTAGGAGTGAGTGCGTTTATAGAATGTGGGTGGCTGTGTGGAGATGTTTATGTTCATGTGGTTGTACTCGTAATGTGGGTAATGTGGAGTGAGAAAAAGGAATGTAAATCATTGAAAAGAGCTGGTCACGGATCAGGTAGTTTGACATTAAATGGGTCGGTGCAGGAGTGAAGGCGTTTATAAGATGTAGGTGACTGTGTGGGTGTGTATATAAGATGTAGGTGACTGTGTGGGTGTGTATATAAGATGTGGGTGACTGTGTGGGTGTGTATATAAGATGTGGGTGACTGTGTGGGTGTGTTTATGTTCATGTGGTTGTACTCGTAATGTGTATAATGTGGAGTGAGAAAAAAGGAATGTAACTCATTGAAAAGAGTTGGTCATGTATCAGGTAGTTTGACATTAAATGGGTCGGTGCGGGAGTGAGTGCGTTTATAGAATGTGGGTGGATGTGTGGGTGTGTTTATGTTCATGTGGTTGTACTCGTAATGTGTATAATGTGGAGTGAGAAAAAAGGAATGTAACTCATTGAAAAGAGTTGGTCATGTATCAGGTAGTTTGACATTAAATGGATCGGTGTAGAAGTGAGTGCGTTTATGTTCATGTGGGTGGCTGTGTGGGTGTGTTTATGTTCATGTGGGTGTACTCGTGATGTGTGTAATGTGGAGTGAGAAAAAGGAATGTAACTCATTGAAAAGAGTTGGTCATGTATCAGGTAGTTTGACATTAAATGGGTCGGTGCAGGAGTGAGTGCGTTTATAGAATGTGGGTGGCTATGTGGGTGTGTTTATGTTCATGTGGGTGTACTCGTAATGTGTGTAATGTAGAGTAAGAAAAAGAAATGTAACTCATTTAAAAGAGTTGGCCATGTATCAGGTAGTTTGACATTAAATGGGTCGGTGCAGAAGTGAGTGTGTTTATAGAATGTGGATGTCTGTGTGAGTGTGTTCATGTTTATGTGGGTGTACTCGTAATGTGTGTAATGTAGAGTGAGGAAAAGGAATGTTACTGAAAATTAAGCCGTGGGGCTGGGAGGGATATGAGCGATGTTATGTCGTGTCTATAGTGAGCACGTCGATAGACAGTAAAGTACGAAGTTAAAAGTCATCCCTTGGCACTTATACGTTCTTTAAAAAAATATAAAATTCGTCTTTTGACAATATCTGCGAGTGTTTTTACATTTTATTGATTTAACCGTAGCCAAATTATATTGGATGGAGCATGATTCTCGGCCAGACAATTTCTTTAATTAATTAAACGAAGTAGACCCATAATGAAGAGAAAGAGGTAAGAAACTGCTACAAACTTGCCTCTGGTTATGTTTATTCGTTCTAGACGTTACTCTCTGTTTGATACTCTGTCAGTTTATGACTTTATTTTCAATATATCGGGCGGCCGTCTTCTCAGTTACTCTAAAGAAATTAGTTTCATGCCCAATTCGATTATGCTCTATACGATATTGATGTGATAACTTTTATAATGTTTGTCCGGTTTCCGAAATTCAATGCCTTGGATATCCCATGTCGGATTAATCCTACGGATTTCCTTTCGTACTCAATCCACCTATTCTCTCGTCCGGATTCGATATCGCCCACGCATTCAAAATGGAGATATCCTATTCCATTCCCTAGGGGGTACACTTTTACCAAGCCGACGAGAAATACAAGGAACTATGCTTTCTAAAGTGTAAATATTTATACGGTATGGTTTCTTAATCTCCGACATTTGAATTCCCAGGTCCCTGTCCCCGCTCTGTCCGTCGCTCTGTCCGTTACGTATTGATCTGGCGTAATTAATTGCGACCAAGTTTTATTTCAAAACACCATATCCATTACATTCACGTGTGTTGGTCAGACGCGTTTTAAATCTTACCAATTAAGTCATGGTGATATCGTTCATATGAAAAGGGGGCATCGATTTTTATTTTTTACGAGGATAATGGGGGATGGAGGATGGCGTTGGAAAAACACATTGTATAAGACACATATTTATTCCATATTATGGGTACAACTATACATCCCAGTATCGACAGCCCTTGAATGTTTTTAAGTCTGCTATTTAATTTCTATACAATCAAATTGATTTTTTTTTATGATCATGACATCGATCGTGTACACGAGGCGTTAATTTGATTGCATTATTATTATCACTCGCGCTAATCAGTACTGTAAATATTATTTACTCATATACGACACCAAGTCAAAGTGACGTTTTCTCCATTCTTGTTGCAATATTTGTTCTTTTTTTCGTTTTTTTCAAATAATTTTTTTAATTTGCTCTATCTTTGGGGGTCGATTTCACCATTACATGGCGCAGTACAGACCGCACTAGTCGCTGACGCAGACTTACGCCAATCGAGTACATGCGCCTCGTTTGCAACAAGGATGTAACAGTGTCTTGTCAACACTGGGTACTTTGTACATGCATCTAGATGTATAACAGCGGTGGTATATAGCAAGGCTTGATCCGTCCATATAATTACAGATATTCATTATTTGATTTCCAACTGCTCTCAGTTAGTTGAATTACAACTGCATACACTGTCTAAAGAGAACAACAACAAAAGGAGAGAAATAGGGTGAAAGATAATCTAGCCCCGAGGAAAAAGTACTCGGGCATGTTGGGAGATAACTGGAAATTCATGATTTAGTGTATTTTAAAAAATAGCCGAGTTTTCAAAATCACGCCAAAGAGCGACAATTATTCTTCGAATCCAGATTAACAACGTCCAAACATATTATTTGTCCACTTTTTTAACAATGGTAATCATTTTTTCTCGGTAGCTCGGAGTTGCTTGTTTTCATCATGTTTGACCTTTCAGAATCCTCGTATATGCCCTTTAATCTTACTCCAACCTTTTCTCCAGTTTTGTCTGCTTTCATCCAATTTAAGTTGTTAGATAGTGTAAGAGAAACATTGGATCGCCCTTTCAAAGTCTTTTAAAATATTAGTCAACTTCGATCTTTTCTCGTACATTATCCATCAAGGAATAATCTGTATAATATGCTTGGTTTATCGAAGATTTTGTTGATACGACCTTTCCAGGGGCTTTTTGAATATTTACCCAACTTTTTGCCAGATGTAATCGCGAAATTAGCACACTTATGGTAAGCGATGACTTGTTATTATTGGTACAGCCTAAATAGAAAGGTGGACGATGGAAGCGTTTCCTTTGAAATTGAATACAAATATCTACATTTTCAGGTATAGGTTACCTTCATGACCACAGATGCGTATTCTTCAGTACGTTTGTATTCTTCTACGATTCTTGTTTTTATTCGTGAGGACATTGTTTGCTTTTAATTATAAGGATAACGATAGGTAATAGGAGACATCCTAGAATAGGGGACGACCGAAAGTCCACGTCACTGACGGCCCTTAAGACCGAATGTCAGTCTCGGTCTTGTAGGATGTCAGTCTTGTGGGCTGTAGCCCTTGATAAGTCTTTTGTTGCTATTCGACCCCCATTCAATATTTAAACCTAATCATGGAATACAAAATAGGAAATTTCTTTTCTTTTCATTTCAATTTATTTATTATTCAGAAATTAAAAGACATATAAACAGTATCACATACATTTTGGTAAAACAATAGTTTAAAGGGTACATTAAAAAAAGCACACGTATATCGTAAAATAGAAGAAATTTAAGAGACTTTACAAGACTTAAAAGACAGTTAATCGACTGTTTATAATTATCTATATCCGGTCAGTTCAAATTATTAGAACACCTACCAGCTACTACGTTTTTCAATGATGGTGAAGACTTTTGAAAAGATATGAAAGTAAGATACTCATCTTGTCTCCATGACAACGAAATTACATCGGCTACTAATTCCCATGTCCTAATACTACCAGAATGTCATTAGCTTCAAACTATTAATTTGGGTGGACCTAATGAAATGGATTTTGAAGGGATCTAGCGGTTGAATTTCCCTTCTAACTGTGATATATTCGAAATTGCTTTCTGTAAGAAAAAGTAAAAGAGAGAGAGAGAGAGACAAAGAGAGAGAGAGAGAGAGAGAGAGAAAGAGATGATAAAAAATAATCTGCGGTGTTACTGCAAGTAACGAGTTACATGGAATTCATTAATGTTGGTAATTGGGTGCTTTTTCTGATAATCGCTTGCTGACAATGGGACTTCCCCTGATGTTTCCCCAAACCACATAACATACTAAGCTTTATTCATTGGTTTCGGAGAAAGCTCAGATGCACGCACGCAAATATATACATTTTGAAAAATCTTTGAGTCCACAAAACATTCCGGGGCTTACCTGACATAGCAACAAGTAATACCGGAGTGTTGGCTCAGTCAGTAGAGCGTCCGCCTCACAACCGGGAGGTCGTGGGTTCGAACCCCGGCCGCGTCATACCAAAAGACGTTAAAAAATGGGAGTTGTTGCTACCTTGTTTGGCGTTCAACAATAAGGGATAGAGCAACGTCGATCTGGCGCTGCTCAGTGGCTGCCGGGCTCACGATCAATTGGGCAAAAAGAATTTCCGTTTCGGTTTAATAAAATTTGGAGTGGACTATTAGGCTATTATTATTATTATTATTATTATTATTATTATATGCATGTGCGGACTGGATTTCGAGTATTGTAGTTCAATCTGACATCAATAACAGGTTAATGGAATAACTCGTCTCTAGGTCCCTAGGAGAGAAACACCCTTGCAAATTGATTAGGTTAGTAAACCGGTCTATTACGTCGTATAAGTTTCTTCAAAATCTTCAAAATAGATGCAGCAAATGATCGATAGGGTAATAATGGCTATACGACCAAATACGGCTTACAATATTCGCTGCCTATGACAAAGAGGGATGACTAATGTCTATTTTAGCGTATCCGGACACCAACCCCCTGGACAACCACCCCCGGATAACCATCCCTAGGATAATCACCCTCTAAAGGGCAACTGCCCCTAGGGCAACCATCTTCCTGGACGACTACCGCTCAGACAACTACCCTCCAGGATAAATAACCCCGGACAACTACCCCTGGACAACTATCCCCAGACAACTACCCCCTATACGACAACCATCCTCTAGGACAACTACCCCTGGACAACCATCCTAGGGGTAGGTGTCCGGGTGTAGTTGTCCGGGGATAGTTGTCCTAGTGGTAGTCGTCCTAGAGGGTGGTTATCCGTACGGGCGGTTATCCTACGCTTGGTTATCCAGGGTGGTTGTCCAGGGGGTAGGTGTCCTAGAATCCTATTTTAGATCTGAAGAAAAGGCAAGCAGTGGGAGGGGTCACAACAAGAAATTTGAGGAATGGTGAGAGAGAGGGAGAGGCTGGGGGAGAGAGGGAGAGAGAGATGGGGGGGGGGGGGAGAGAGAGGGGGTAGAGAGAGAGAGAGAGAGTCATTTTGAGGGTGTCGTTATTTAACAAAAGTTCTTCCAGTAGGCCGATATTAACTGTTCCTTTAGTATAACATTTCTGTTTGAAACGCTGATCATGATCGTTCCTCTCCTCCGCCCTTGCTCAAAGGGCCATTATCACGATTATGATATTATGTCTTACATTGTGCTTTCAATTCATACATTTGATACTTAGTTCTATAAATATTCGTAAAGCAGGCCCTACTTTACACTTTCCCTGCTTTTGTCATGTTTGAAGTGCACGAATAATTCAAAGGGGCGTATGGTAAAATTATGATGTATGTTTGTGGCTCATAAACGCATTAACTATTTTCTGTTTTGCGACGAGAGTTGGGTTCGTAGAAAAAGGTTTCAAGCAAATATAATATATTTAAATACTTAAATAAATCTTCGTGGGCCTCTTTAAATGGTAAATAAAGCAGGACGTACTTTATAAATATTTTCTATTTCCATGCTTTTGTCATGTTTTAAGTCCACGAATGATTCAAAAGGGCGTATACTATGATGATGTATGTTTGTAGCTCATAAACGCATTAACTATTTTCTGTTATGCGACGAGAGCTTGGTTCGTGGAAAAAGGTTTCAAGCAAATATAATACATATGTGCGGGAATAGACAATGAAACATGAAATAATGATACTATATACTATATTATAAGCAGCCCGTTATAGATTTGGGGCGTGTACCCAATTAATCTCACATGGTTTCATCTCATTTGGTTTAATTCTAGATAAATAATTATGTTTTGTTTAAAATACGAATCCCCTTAAATACGTAACATAATAAACCATTTTATTTTAGACGAGATAACTGTGTTTTTCATAGTGAAGCATTTCGCACGAAACAAAACCTAAATCTAATCTATATTTTGTCTCGTTTTGACAAGTCAAAAGAAAGAATCTTATTTGACACTTGATCATGACCGTTGATGACATAGCGATCAGCAAACTCGACGAGCTCAACGCGTTTCGTATTTCATTTCACAGACTTAAACAAAACCTAACATGCTGCTTGTAAGTGTCGGCTTGCATGGTGATGTAGATAAACAGTAGGTTTGCGGGTGCACCATGTGAGAGAGAACTATAAGCTAAGAAAGATAACCAACAGTCTTTTGCTATACTACACAAACAGTCCTTTTCAGGACTACACATCCTCAAGAAAGATTACCGAGAGTCATTTTCAGGACTCCTCAATCCTCTCTCTCTCTCTCTCTCACGTGGTGCACCCGCAAGCCTACTGTAAAACCTAACATATTCATCACATTCTGGGTAAATAATTGAAGGCCTCGGGTACGATCTCTGACTAACCTCTCCTTGTTTTAAAAAAAAATGTAATATTGCCTGACAAATGTGGATAAATGTCTTGCCAAAGGATTTCAATGCCGGGCTGGGGTTCGAACCCTCAACCCTTGAATTGAGAGTCAAGTGAATTAACCACTGTACCACCTCCACATCTTTCTCAACAGATTCTTCATCGTTTTTTCTTCCGTCTTCCCCAGCTTTTTAATCCCCCCTCCCCCATTATTTTGTAATTTTTTATAATTGTAAATAATTTGATTTGTATATCTAGATTTTAACTGCACTATTGTAAACGATCCATCTCCCATTATATTTGCAAATCGTTGATCCTTGTCGTGCGTGTCATGTTTGGTGAATGCACGGTATTCTTTAATATCATCTTTCAATACGGCACCTATGAAATCTGAAAATCATTGACTGTTTTTTGTAAGGATAGGCCCATATTATCAATAAATTGAAAGGAACGGACGAACAAATGAATGATTGAATGCATGAGTGAATGAATGAATGAATGCATGAATGAATGTATGAATGAATGTTTGAATGCATGAGTGAGTGAATGAATGAATGCATGAATGAACGAATGAATGAAAGAATAAATAAATGAAAGAATGCACGAATGAATGAATGAATATTTATGTGGTTTTGAATAAATGAACTTGAACTTCAAATGTTTAAATTAATAAAGGAACCGATTTTATTTGAAGCTAATAGCTATCATTCTCTCCCCTTTTCTCTCTCGTTCATTTCGTAGTTGTGATAGTCTGGAGTTTAGAGTACCACGTTTCGAGATTATTACATGCCGTTCAGAGGAAGAATGTGGAAAATCATTTCATCTGGTTAGGCAGTGATTCGTGGAGTGGCAGACAGTATCAGACACTCAACAATGAAGCAGCATTAGAGGGCGCCATTACGTTTCATCCAACAACCAAACCAATCGATGGTAAGAATCAACAAATGGAATCTTAATTGCTCGCCTGTCCATGAAGCAAAATGGATGATATCGAGAGATGCTAATCAAAACTCAGATTAATAAAAGGTCCACTATTATGTTTAAAATAGGATTAAAGGGGGGGGGTAGGCAACTAATTATGACAAAGGGGGTGGAGAGACAGGTTATACAGTGCGTCCCAGCCATGCACAAAGAAGACGAAAGACTTGATGCGTGGCTGATCGTCAACGAGACGGAGTTAAGTCTTTTGTCAACTCTGTTTGTTGCTACGGCAGGCAGCCAGTGAAAACGAATTCGTTTAATCAAATTATGGAAATGCAAGCATTACTATGAACAAACAGAACTCTGTTATTCCTGGCTCATTTTTCCTGATTGAGGTGTTAGTATGAAAGGGCAGAAAATGAATTTCACTTTAAAATTCAGATACCGCCCGCCAAATTACTTTTTGGTACTCTCTCTTAAAATTGTTTTTAATGACTCATGCGTGGAATATGCATCATATGGGTTGCATCAAATGAAAGAGCAGGATCGAAGCTTTACAAATATGTGTCATTTATCAATTATAATTGTGATAAAGTTATGATAAAACATTGATAATTCTCGGTCTCGTTTTTCTGGGACGCATTGTATTGTGATTTTCGTATCGAGCACTTTCGACAAAAAGGTTGATATCTATTTCTTTCAAGAAAAACTTGTAAACTGTTTTACCTCCTCGCACTGTCGCACATGATGTATATCATGTGTATACTATCTGTGTTTCATTCCCAAAATCTTCATATTACTTTCAATTTCTGTAATTAATAATTTTCAGGAGTGAGAACGAGGGACAACCGTATTTCTTAATTGTCGCCTTATGTTGTATTATGTTGTAAAAATGGCTGTTATCTTTCCAATTTCCCCGCATAATAGGTTTTGACGAGTATTTCACTAGTCTGCGCCCATTGTCGAACCGCCGTAACCCTTGGTTCTTAGAGTACTGGGAGGTCCTACACAACTGCACGTGGTCCAACACAGATACCATCGCCAGTCACAACCGCGTGGTTCATCGACCACCGTATCGCACCATGTTTCCTCGTCGATGCACCGGAAACGAGCGTCGCCATCTCTCGTTCGACGACTACCAGCAGCTTTTTCAGCTTCAGTTTGTGGCCGACGCCCTGTTGGCCTTCGCCTACGCTCTCAAGGACATGCATGCAGACCTGTGCGGAGTGGAGACGCGAGGACTGTGTGATCGCATGCGACCTGTTCAAGGCGGTCTCCTCAAGAAATACCTGAGCAAAGTACAGTTCAAAGGTATGACGATGATCTATTCGTCTTCATTATTTATTCGGCACTTTCAAGAGATATAACAATGAAACAATAATATAATGAAGGTGATTACAAAATTAGAATGACAAAAATTATACAAATCCAAATTTTTGTAGCAATATTCTCAGTGCAAAAGCCTTGCGGCGGCCAGGGAAGGGGAGAGCAAACTTAATCACTGTTAATCACTTAATCATTTCAGTTCAACTTAGTGTAGTTAGTCACTCGTAGCCCATACCTGCCAAAGTAATTTTTGTTTTTATCCATTGACAGTTTTTATTGTTTTATGGAAGCATTTAAGTCGTGATGAGATGACGAAACGATAATCTCGTCAAGTTCTTTACAGGGGCGGGCGAGATGCCAGTTATTATGAGTCCAAGGAGTTAAATTCCTTGATCAGACTAGGTCCAGTAAATGTTGCCCATAGTCAGTTCTAAAGATGCCGGAGCAGACTTGATGTATTCTCATTCAAATGAACTTGAAAGAATTAAGGGTTTCGTTTTCTTTTCTTAAGGTTTCGATTTTACCAGATCTCATTATTCATTTTAAGAATAACCTTTAAAGGTAGGCGTTACTACTGCAGCTAGAAGGGATTAGACCACACAGCGAGCCAACGAGGTCACTGTGACAGGTGGCTATCTCATTAACTCAGCTCTCATTTAACATAAGAAAAAGAGGATCATGGGGGACCAACAGGCACCGATTTGGGAAGTTTTCTATATAGAGGGAGCAAGTAGCTACAAGTAGGACAGTGTGCCTTTAAACGTGATACCAGCACAGTCATGAGGAGATAAACTGAAACAAATTATAACGCTTAAACCATGATTTTCCATAATGTAAGCCATATAACCAATCAAGAGATGCATTTTTTTTAAAGATTAAAAAATGCACTAATGATATCGATGGAATAATTTAACGGGAGTTTTTTTTTTTACCATTCTACTTGTTTCTGCTTTTTCCAAGTATTTATGCTGCTATAATTCTTGATTTTTTTCTTCTTCTTTTTTTTAAATTCTATTCTTCTTCTTCTTCTCCTTCTTCTTCTTCTTCTTCTTCTTCTCCATCTTCTTCTTCTTTTCAAAGTAGTATATATAACTCAGAAGTATGATAACAACAAAAACTGTTCAATCCCATTCGTTTTGTCCTCTCTGTAAGTTACTTTCATGCTGTCAAATCTTTGGTTTCTACTTCTGCATAATTGCATAAGTGTGATCACGTCCAAAGATGACGTCTCAATGATACTTAACTAATGGAAGTTGTTCTATAAATAAGATTTCCCTGAATCATTCATCTCCTCGAACTACGTATAGCTGCTCTTCTGGGTTGCGTAGGTGCATTTAGAAGAACTTGCGGAGATGACGTCCTTTCAAGTTATCCCCATACAGAAGTGATATTCTGAACAATACTGTAATTTTGGATGCTTTATTTTCGAATCACGTCCAAATGCTTCCTGTCTTTTTACCTACACACATCCCCTTTATTTTAATTCATTTTCTCTTTTTCCCTCTTTTTTTATTTGCTTTTTCTTTGCTTAAATTTGCTTTTTCCACTATCACCAATTCTAATTATCTATGTATTCATACTTGCCATCGCAGTCGATCCTTCACTTCTTCCTCTTCCTCTACCATTTGTTTAATATTTCCTTCTCTCTTATAACGTCCCTCTCTCTCTCTCTCTATCTCTCTTTCACTCGCTCCCTCTACCTATCTAACGCACTCTCTCTCTCTCTCTCTCTCTCTACCACTTTCCTCTTTCCATCTCCTTTTTCTCCAGCTAACCATATTTACTTTTGCCTATTTTCCACCCTTCTTTCCTCACTGCTTCCCTGTCCTATCAGTTATTGATTAATTTATTCCAGAATAACATTCAATTGTTTCTTCCCCCACTATCTTGTTAATTTCAGAACGCTACAAAGCCAAACTGGGATGTGTCACTAAACCCCTGATATATGTTTTGTTCTTTTAATCTTTTAATCTACAGGTATAACGGGTGCACAGTTGAGCTTTGATGAAGACGGCGACGGCCCGGCGCTCTACACCTTGCTCAACTACCAGCAAGTCAGTCCCGGGGTGTACAACTATGTGACCATTGGACACTACTCTGACAAGATCCATTTGAACGGTTCTCAGCCCCAGTTCAAGTTGTTCTCGCCAGAATACCCTACGTCAGCCTGCGGCGTGCCGTGCAAGCAATGGGAAGTCAAGGTGGTCCTGGAGGATAAGTGCTGTTGGCGCTGCGAGCCATGTGGTGATCTGAGTAGTCCACACTACCTGGTTGATAGAGAGACGTGTGAACAGTGCGAGGAAGGAAGCAGGACCAATGCTTCCTACACGGGATGTGATCTGGTGCCAGCGGTGCCCATTCTACCAACTGGGTGGGCCATACTGGTTATTGTCTTCGCAAGCTTGGGGATACTCACAACTGGCATCATTGGTCTCATCTTCAGACGCTATCGGATGACGCCGCTTGTCAAAGCATCGGGCAAGGAACTCATGACTGTGCTCCTGTTCGGCGTCTTGATGTGTTACATCATATCAATCTTGTTCTTTGTCCCTCCAAACTTCGTCATCTGTGGTCTGCACCAGCTCTTGATGTCGCATGGATTCACAGTGTGCTACAGCGCACTCCTCGTCAAGACCAACCGCGTTCATCGGATCTTTCAGAACGGTCGGTCAACGCCCAAGCGACCTGAATTCATCAGCCCAATATCTCAGGTCATAATCACCGTCATTCTCATCGGTGTGCAGGCGATACTGTCCGCGGTGCTGATGGCTGCCAACCCGCCTCATGTTGTCCGATCCGGGGCTAATGATGGTGAGGTTTACTTGGTGTGTCATTGCTTTGTTGATCACTTCTCGCTACTCAACATGGCTTACCCGATACTCCTCATGCTCTTGTGTACGGCATATGCGTTCCTCACTCGTAAAATACCCGACCAGTTTAACGAAGCCAAGTTCATTGGTTTCACTCTGTACACCACTTGTATCGTATGGCTTGCTATGGTGCCCATTTACATCTTGACGGCATCCAACCTGAAGCTCCGTCTCATCAGCGTCAGCTTCGCCGTCTGCCTCAGTGCCACCATCAGCCTCGCGTGCCTTTTCGCGCCCAAAGTCTACATCATTATTTTAAGACCCAAACGCAACGTGCGTATGAACAACGCCGCCATGAAACATGCCAACAACTGTCATCATGTCGTGTCCCAATCTGCACTTTCACACACATGTAGCAACCAGGATGAGTCGACACCCGACGAACATGAACATGAACAAGAGATGCTCTGACAAAAGGCCGATATTGTGGGGCATTTTGTTTCGTCTCCTACTTCCACCTTTCATTGCCTTCTAAAATCCAATGCAAGAATGTCATAGCACAAAGTAATTTCTTCAGTTTTTGAGAATGGATCAATCTTTTTTTTTGAAGACATTCGTGTTATCTCTGCTGGCGATCATAGAATGGAAACTATGTCTATATGATTAGCCATCGCACGTACTACAACCCGACTAAAACTTGGGGGAAAAAAGACATCGCGATATTGATTTTAGAAATGTAATTTCATCCGGGATAGGGACCAGAATGAAGATAAAATAATAAGGGGTAGAAGATTTTGTCAGAGGAAAAGTCTAATCGGCTACATGTTTAGGGGGCATTCCAGTGACCACATGGTGTTATTCAAGTGCGATTCGCAGTCGATCGGGATTTTATATTGACTAACAAAAGTGGAGTGGGGCAATTCTTTTTGGGCGACCAAAACTGGTTAAGACTTCACGGCAAAAATAGGTAAATAAATAAATGAATAATGTAATATGATATAGGTTATTACCATTGTATGACATTACATTTCTTAAATTTTGTTAATATTTTTGTTCATGTCCTATTGCAACAACTTTCATATGATCAAACGTTGAGCCGTGATCTTTGCAGTAGCCTTACGAAATTGCTTACTTGTCAAAATGTACATAACATTCTAATAAATTACCATATGATATTTGTATATCTACTGGATTATTGAGCCTGCCTTTCATAAAATGTCCATTACTACAAAAACACGAAAAGAGAAGTATATTGTGTGCGTGTAATAAGTTGACTCGTGTGATTACCCGACGTAAATAGTAAATACACATGTCGGTTTTCATCTTATTTTCGTTTCAAGTCTTTTGTCGAAAAGATGAATATCAGCAAGCTGATTTAAGACAAATCGATTTAAACTATTTCCAGTTATGACAATAAACAGTGCGGGATTTTACATTTATTATACCTAGTATAAATATATATACCTAGTATAAATATATATACATGTAACAGAAAACGAAACATACCGCAAGGTTTCTGCATCATATGGAGATATTCGTTTAAAGGCTCGCATAGATACGACGCGGTAAACCGCCGGGAGAAAAAACACCACTGCATTTTTATTACGTATAAATGAATGACAAGTGCGCGCAACAGCGGTCATGCGCGTATTCGGTGAGCTCTTACGCAGTAAAGTGAAGCGTTAACACTTATACGTCATCATTTTTAAAAACGCCGCGGTCAACGAGCCTCTAGCGTAATTTGGCTGTTGGTTAATTGGGGGGAAAATATTTCACCGGGTGTTATGTTTCTTTATATTTATCAGGATTTATCCCCATGCTGCCGGTTGCACTTCAAATGGAATTGCACCTTGTTGTTTTGAATAGTTTTCGAGTTACGATTGTAGTCATCCATCACCCCGCTCATCTAGTGAATGCTTTTAAATAGATGCACTTGATTCAATGTTACGCATAAGGGGTTGTGGTATTTTATTCATCATCGGGGAAAGCCATAACATTTTATATTTTTCATTACGATTTTTATTCTGAGGCTAACCCAAAGTATACAGGAATATTTTGCAAGATCTTTTCTTTTATCTTTTTCTATAACGAGAACCATATCAGGAAGGTAATAATAATGAACTGTCTAAATAATGTACAATACAATGTATGATGGAATGACCAAAGTTCCCGGAGATTTTTCTTTGAAATATTAGGAAAAGTGATATTCGATCCATGATTTATCATATTCTACATAAATCTATTTAGTTCGATTATTACCAAATTGACTGCAAAGTTTGTTTACTACAATTGGTGCAACTAGAAAATTAATGGTCAAAGAATTACGGAGATATCGCGATCTCAAAATTCGATGTCGGATCGGAATGCGCTGCAACTGCAATTAAAAAAACGAAACATTAATTCGCGCACGGGACTTTAAAGCTAATTTATCACAAAAAGCGATCTATCAGAGCGGTAATTGCATATATTCAGGTGCGGATCTAGCTTTTTGCCAAGGGGGGGGGGGGGGGGTTGACCCAGTGGCGGATCCAGGATTTTCCAAAAATCGCGCCGTTTTACTGTTTTACTTTCTTTTCTTTTTTTCACTTGCCGCCCAAGGGGGGGGGGTGAACCGACAACCCCCCCCCCCTATATTCGCCCCTGATATTGCAAGGCAAATTACCATACCATAAGTTGGTACCACTTTTTACTGACAATTTTGATGACTTCTGCTTTCAGAATAAAGATTTCCAGACCCTTGTCGGTAGGTTAATATTTTTATGGAACAGACGCAAATTAAGATCTTTTTTCAATATTTTCATATTTCACATCTAATTCCATAGAAATGTTGTCTCGGGATAATTTTAGGTTCCTCTTTCCTTTGGTAATATCAGATTTTTTAAATCTTATCGATTTTTCTAACCGAACTATATCACGCGCGAACTATGGTCACACCACCATAATAGAAGCGTTCGATAACCTAATAGTATGTGAAAGGATGTCGATAAATATACAAAGGACCTCGTTAAAAAAAAATTCAACATGTAATTACTACATGTCGACCAATGTTTCACCTTTTTTGTAATGTTAAGTTTTGTATAACGTGTAAAGACGTTGTATTGTTATGCACTGATTTTAGTTCATGAAAATGTAAATTGTTATGTTTGTGCAATATCGATGATTATAAGTTTGTCACGTATAGGCTATATGTTTATCCTAAAGTTTATAGTATCAAATACAACTGAAAATCTCAGAAATGTGTTTAATGTTTATAAATTCATGATGAATAAAGTTCCGTCACATTTACGTTCAAAACACGCGGCAAATCTAGATGTATCTGCAACAAATCGCTTTGTGGATTGCGTATGTACGACACATGATGTCGGGCGACTATTTGGCCTTGGTCAATATCCTATACGAACAAGTCCAAACTTACAATCCTGGATTAAATATGTCACCTATAAAACCCTAACCCTACACCCAACATAAAACTCATTTGCAGCCCTGGAACCATAACCCTATATCTTTGAATAAGTAATCCCGAAGCATTATGTCGATCGCCGGAGCATCTTTTTTCTGATCAAAGTTGACTGCAAATCGGTAGTTATACTACAGTCAAACCTGCATTAGTTACCACCTGTCTACAAAGACCGATTTGTTTTGTTTCCCTTTAAAATGGTTTATCATTGAAACATGTACTAAAGGACCTGAAAATAAGGACCACCTGCCTATAAAGACCACTTTTCTTGACTCCCTTGATTGGGTTTTATAGAGGTTTCACTGTAGTAATGATGGAGGGTTGGGTATCCGGACACTTAGCAAACATAAAGCCTTCTCTATTGCCTTCGGATTTAATGAAAAATAGTCATCAAATAAAAAGAGTAACTATTTGTCTTTTATAATAATGTCCAAAATAAGTCTTAGAAGATTATGAAATATTGCTTGTAAAATTCTTCATATTGCTATTTCAAATCAGGTGTCCGGATACACAACCTATCCGGACGCAGAACATTTGGGTTTATCGTTTCCATAATTATGTTTTTATGAAGCACCTATGATAAATTATGTGGACGGTATCGTTGTTATCATTAAATACATTATTTTCTCGCGTATTACAAGATAATGTATCAACAATTTCCCCGGAATTCTACTCATGTTTGGTGGAAGGAAATGAGTTGAGCTCACGATTGTGTCAATGATACTCTGTATTTGTTTTTATTTTTAATAAAATAATTTTGTTGTCAATTGATGTTGTCCTATGCGTAATATCTAGAGTCCGTTTCAAGATTGATGTTCATGTAATACGATTTTTTTTTTACGATTTCTTGTTGTTGAAATACCGACAGCATAATTATTTTGTTCCTTCTTAAAAAGAACATTTGTTTAGGACCAAAGGGTCGTCAAATGGCACTTGGGGGATTTTTAATTTTGTTTGCATGATGTTTTTTTTTCTTTCTTTCTTCCTTCCTTCCATCCTACTACTTCCTACTGACAAAGTTTCGTGTCCGGGCTATTAGATGGGGTGATTCTCGTTAGAAAACATCTTAAAGACCCTGACATCAGTCCTAATAAAGCGACTGGAAAGTTGTGAAGTTTGGTTCCTGAGAACGGTGCTTAGAATGCCATGGACAGAAAGAGTTTCTAATAATGAGGTATTTGCCATGGCAGGAACAAGATGAAAGCTTCTGAATAATATAAGAGGTCGCCGGTTGAGCTTCTTGGGTCATGTTATTCGAAAGAATGGTTTGTAAAATCTTGCACTGACTGGAAAAATAGGGGTAGAAGGAGGATTCTGTGGATGAGTAGCTTAAGGAGTGGGATTTCTTAAAGTGGAATTGATCTCGGCAGGGGCGGCGATTTCTTTTCATGGCCGGGGGGAGGGGGGTGAAATGCGAGGGACGAGGGAGCAGTGGCGTAATGAGCAAAAACATTGGGGGGGGGGAAGGAAATCCGCATCACCCCCACTTTAACATGTTACATGTCGGCCGCGCGGAACGTTTTTCAAATGGGGGGGGGGGGCTAAAGTATATACGATCACGTAGAGCAAAGCGAGCGAAGCAAATGGAGCGTAAATGGCGTGGTGTCCAGGGACAAAGCCCCGACGAGGGTCAAGGTCTTTAGGCATTTAATAACGGTCGGATGAGCATATTTATTTATGACACTGGCATGCAGGTCACTAATTAAAGTGGGGTAAGTAGATTTTTCATTCTTATTTGTCTAAACGCTGCACTCTTGGGCCCTCCAGAGCCTAAAAGTTTGTTGCAGTCTTTAGTCAGTATTTACTATGTACTTTTTGGGGGGCACTTTTTTTAAATTTTCCGGGGGGGACGATCCCCCCTAAAAAAAATTGAGGAGGGGACGTGTGTCCCCCCCCCCCCCCCCCCCCGGATCTCTAGGAGAATGAATAAATTCATAGAATATGAGACATATAGCCAACTAAAGAAGAAGAAGAAGAAGAGGCTTCAGCCGCCGGGTCCGGTTTGTCTGACAAAACATATTTTTATGTTCTGGGAAAAGGCCTGTCCCGAAATGGTCGCCACTTCACGTTCTATCCTTGTATGTAGAATTGTATCATTAAAAAAACAAAGACATTTGGAAAGGTTTTTTATGCGACTTCATAAATGATGAGGTCAAGTTTCTCCTCAACGCATTATGGAGCACATTTGTCAGAAGAAAAAAGGATGTGGTGTTAAAACCATCGGGAAAGGGGTGTCAGGACTCGGAAGGAAAACCAAGAGTGCCCCTTCACCAAACTGTGTCCAAAAGAAAATGCCATGGGCGTAAAGAAAAGCATTTTTTCACCAGGCCCTTTTCTTTATAAGTGCATTGCTGATCAAGTGGGGGGGGGGGGGAGCTTTATCGATTTGGCTTAGATTGAAAATTTGTTGAGGCTATGATGATGTTGTTTATGTACTAGTGGTATTGAATAGTGATTCAGGGTAGGGTGTCGCCTAGCTACTTAAATCTCTAAGGTTTGAAATTTTGCGACAAGACGTAAAATAACACTATTGACTCTACAGTGCCGCCGAATGCGAAGTATCATCAGTCTTTTTCTGTACGTGTCATGTTCTGAGACGTCTCGGGACATGGCACGTAAAGAAGAAGTTTCAGTAATGGGGGGGGGGGGGAATTATGTTTGGGAAACAAGAGTCCTTCAGGTATGTGTTCAAGCTAAGTACCCCTAGCCAAAATTCTTAAGGGGTGAGCTTACACCCTCCTTCACTCCTCGAAGAAGAAAATGTTGGGAGGAGTGTGGAGAACTTTAACAGACCTGCCAACCTCTGGAGTTCAAAAACTGTATTCTTTAGTCCCAAAAGTTGTATTTTACTGACAAAAGTTGTATTCTTGAAAATAAACATGGATTGTTACGCGGATCAATGCCTCTTACAGTTTCTACCTCCAGGAAGATTTTTTTTTTATTGATCATTGGTTGAATATGCATGCCATCATGACTGGTGTGTTCAATGAACCAATGAACATCCCCAAATTGCTGATGTGAGATGCTTGTAGGATACTTTACAGGACAGAATAGACATTTTGCCATTGAAAATGGCGGACGCACACACAAAATATTAATTTAAAAAAAAAAAAAAAAAAAAAAAAATCTTATTTTATTAAGGAAAATCGTACTGTCGTATTTGCTTCTAAAAATCGTACTAAATACGACTAAATCGTACTGGTTGGCAGGTCTGCTTTAACCCCCCCCCCCCCCCCCCCCCCCCTCTCCCTCTCTCTCTCTCTCTTTCCATCCCTATATGATGGTGTTTTTTTAATTATAAATGTGCTTTTTATTGGGTATTCGACTTGAATATGAGCTTACCTTATATTAATATAATTTGTATAAGCATTGTTTGAAACAGGCGAAAGGTGAGTACTATCAAGGCTGGTTTGCTACATGTGTAATCAATAGGGACTTTTAGATTCTGCACGACGAGAACGTGGACTGCCCTTTTAAGGCAATGTGACGTCACTGCCAGTGCCTTAAAAGGACATCACATTGCCTTAAAAGGGCAGTCCACGTTTTCGTCGTGCAGATCTAAAAGTCCCTATTATGGGTTACATGGGACCGTGGGGACTTTACCTTGATCAGACATATAACCTGCATCTCTCACTTGCCCCCAACCATTCAACATGAATGCAAACGAATACATGTCTATTATCTATAAATATGAATACAATTAAATACCTTACAAAACATGATTCAGATAAAGAATACAAAGAGACGGCTTACATACCATATATTTGCCCAAATTTAATGATATACAGCTCAATTAATACACCACATTAGTTTGATACATAGTAGCATTATACACATAAGTTTCCAAAATTTGTTTGTCATAACTATGTTCAAATCACCATCTGTATTCTGTACCTAGCAATAGGCCTTTTCTTTTCATGCGAATACCAAAAAAAGTCATCCATAATCTACTCTATGCATACATGTATCTTCAAAAATATATAATTGCGCAATTTATACTACAGTAGTGCTCAAAGATCAATCATTCTATATTCCATTTGGTAATGTATTTTGCAATAATCTGCAGGACTACAAAATCTACAACGTCTTACACAGGATACAACAGTTATACCCTCATACAAGATATAACAAAATGTCAAATGATCCCAAACACACTTGTACGAATTTCACACCGGTGCCTTGGCATACAGAAATTATTTGTCGGGATATATAAAGCTCTTTGTACACACAAAAACATAGTGACATAACAGTGTTAAGTAATCAGCATATAATTAAAGCTATACAGTACATCGATTGAGAAATATACAGCGGTCAGAATAAAAAACAGAAGACAGACATTAACATACATACAACTACTGGCACGAAAAAAATACAAAATTTAAATCGATATCTATTTTTAAAAAGCAAGTACAAAAAGAGATCTGTGACACAAAATTCTTAGCTAATAAGTTCCCTAATTCTCCACAAATCAACACTGGATGTCCGACACTTTGGTGAGAATTCTACATTTATTATCTGGAGAGTTGGTGAGGAGGACTACAATGGGAAAGTAAAGAGAGAGGTACCGGGTAAGAGCCCGAAGGCTTCGTCTCTGAGTTGAAAGATATGAGTTAATGCCCTTCAGCAAATTATGTAGATGGGGGAGGGTAAATGTGCTGGAGTAGAGAAAAAGAGTGACTGAATAAGGGAGAGGGAGACACAGAGGGGGTGGGGAGAGAGAGAGAGAGAGAGAGAGAGAGAGAGAGAGAGAGAGAGAGAGAGGGGAGGTAGGGGAGGGAGTTATAGAAGAGAAGGATATTAAAAAAGAGAATAGAAAATTAAAACCAGTGGTTTTCAGATGGGCAAGAAGGAATCATACGACCAAATCCTGTCCTCACAAAGTTAAACAAAGGAGACAAAATCATTTAAAAGCATTACGGTAGTCTTACTGGACTGCCAACCAAACTATCTCCATGTTGGAGATTAAATTGACTTAAACTGAATAACACAAGAGAGGGTGAATATTGATGTCTAGCAGTTGAGGAAAAACCGTGCATAGATTGTGTGACCTTCCCGCTTGCATACTACATGTGGTATCTTCCAGAAACATTCCAATTACAAATTACATCAAAACATACAGCAATTCAAAGGGGACAAGCAATATTTGTGCGTGGCGAGTCACTAATTGGTTTGAAACCAACACAAAGAAGAAAAAGGTAAACAAAACAGATCATGAACAGAATTCCTTTGAAGAAAACTCGTGATCCATTTGTGAAATTAAACAAATCTAAATTTCATCATTTACAACGTGCTCTTGAACAAACACAAAAGTTACATCACAAAAGAAACAAAACTTTTCAAGAACGAAATCACTTGGTGATATATATATACAACATCGTAGTACTTGACAAAATATTTTCATATTGATAACAGCGGAATGAATTGGACATCATGATTTGATCATGGTTTCAATGAAGTGTAGATGGATTGTTGACATTTTATTATTTTTACACTAATCCTAACAGTGAAAGAGGTTTTAAAATAGGTCCAATTACTCGCGACCTCTTGACCTCTAAAGATAGAAATCGAAGGAACAAATTAACAATGCATTGCCTTTAAGAGTAGCATCCAAACATTAGTGTTTTGACTTGTAATACAACAAAAATAGAAGGCAGGCTTGAGCATAATCATTTTATAGAACAAGAGTTAAATCAATCTTAACCATTTTTACAGATTCCAAAATTATCTTTGGCAAGTCAAGGTTTATCGCATAAAACCAGTGTAATTCTGATTTTAAACATTGTTCAATTTCAAAGGGCTAGTATTGTTTTAAAATATATCTATTTAATATAATTACAATTTTACAATTTTTAAAAAATAGTGCATTACTTCAAACTTGAAACTTTCATGAAATGTAATATTTGCAAAATTCTATTGACAATCATGATTGCTGCCAGGCATAAAGATGTTCTTGGATAGCGCTCATCACATTATGATATAGCATATCTATGCTCTTCCAAAGAACATTGGATATTATTTCCAGGCCTCTTAATTTGCAAAGTTAAGTAGTGTGATAGTGTGATTCAAATATTTCAAGAATCTGGCACACTGATAGAATTTTTGCTTTTAAATGTTAATTTAGAGTACTTTCTGAATTCTTGGTTTAACTACAAGGGAAAGTTATTTACAATTATCACATCGTCAAATTAGGGGTAAAAATGATTATGGTAAAGACAGATATGAGCATAAAAAGATCAAAAATCAATGATTTCCATAAGAAATGAATAATAAACATTTCATCAACAGTACTTAAATCCTAGAAAAATAACTATAGGCAGTGCATACTGAATGCACAGGACCTGGCAATGGCGATCTCCTTTGATTGCATTTTCAAATGTAAAATCCATATACATGTACATAAAAAGTGTGTCAAATAGCACCAATACCAATGTTAAAAATAAAAACTGTAAACCCTACTTTTTTCAACCATGATTATCTTTAAATAATTTAAGAATTTATGAAAATGTTCTTAAGGCAGAATAAATAAAAAGAACCAATCAGTCGATAATATGTAAGATTTCTAGCAGGGTTAGAATTATTTCAATTTTTTAACTGTCCATGTATTCTTAGATTTCTTAGATCTGGATATCTGAAGTATCATTTTTGAGTTAGTAATAAGATGCTCAGTTCCAAACCTTTTCGCCTTTACGTTACCCATCTACAATTCAGTATATCTGATGACTGTGTTGAATTTATAGCTCAACTGGAGCTTAGATCGGACATGCATGTACATGTAACATGATTTAAAATGACAGATTTGATGTGAAATTATGTTCACTACTCCACAATACTTGGTAATGGACACCAAATGTTTAGATACATTATGTATCTTGGACATGCCAAGCTACATGTACAGTCAAACTTGCTTTAGTGACCACCTGTCTACAAAGACCACCTGTCTACAAGGACCACATTTTTTGTTTTCCTTGAAAATGTTTCTCATTGAAACATGTACTAAAGGAACCTGTCTAGTCTACAAAGACCACTTTTTGTGTTTCCCTTGGGCGGTCGTGTAGACAGGTTTGACTGTATAAGTATTGTTTGGCTCCCTCATTGTAGCAATGGAGCCAACCCTCTTCTATATATCTTAAAAGGTGTTCAGTCCTTGGATTAATAGCTGATACAAAGATAAACTTCTCATTCTGCTCAAAGATTTGTGAAAAATGACCCTTGCACCGCTTCAAGAAAAGCCATATATATTTGTTGATGAATTCATACATTTGTTTATGATTATACTAACGTTCAGAAAGGCTAGTCAAGATCATATTTTCACTGTTGGAGTTTCGGTTCATCTTTGAAAAAAATTATGGTATATCCATTAGAGATTTCAGTGATATCTTATATAAAAAGAATTCAAGTACAAAAAAGCACAATAATAGTAATAAAAAAGTTCCACAGCCTCTTAAAACATTGACACAATACGCATCTTCTTAACCTCAGCATAATTTCACTATTCAGACGATGATCAAGGTGGTTACTTACAGGGTTTTAAAAAAAATGAATACATATATTTATGTAATCTTTGTTGTTACAAATTCAATCAAGATACAAGATTGCATCTCTTCATATTCTTACTAGTACATCCACAATTACATTCACAACATCGAGACACCGGGGCAAAAGTATCTAACTTACATCTTAGACAAACATAAATCACATTGAAATACAAGGCGGCGGCGACAAAATAAAGCATAGCATCTCTTACTCTAGGTAAAATTTACAAACTTGCAAATGTACAAATAATTCAAGACCTTGCCAAGGAACATCTCATATCAAAAAATGCATTTCAGAACTACTTCTCTTTCACAAAAAAAGTACAATTATACAATAAAACTTTTTACACTGTACAAGAAGACACGGTTGACACAAAAAAGTACAATTTCTCTTTTATCGGGACTTCTTTTTCAGCAAGTTTTAGACAAGTTTAGAGTGATTTACAAAAGCAGCCCTTGTGAGGGGTTATGCAATCCTTTCTTGGTGCTAAGGTAGCGCCAACACAAAACTATTCCATGACAAATCAATGATGAAAGCAATTAGAATTCATATGCAAGGGTAAAGCATTAACCAGGTAAGCTACTAGGCAAGTCCAGTGGGGCTGGATATTTGATAAAGATCAATGTAACTTTGAAATTTCAACTGAAATGCATCAGGTTTTCATAGTAGGCATGGTTAGATGACATTTACGAAAACCATAATTCTCCTCCGAAGTTTGAAGACGTGTTTGTTCAGATTATTTTAAATTCAGAGTGCCAGGAATTTGCATATTATTCTCTGATTATCCTTTGGTCTTGTCATTCTTGTTAGTGAATTCAACGTTGATGTTAGAAATTAATTTCTCTTGAAAAGGCTTAGTACAGCAGTCACCTGATATTTTGAGGGCTCTGCTGAGAATCTTTCTCAAATTTGTTAATGGAGAAAGACCAACTTACAAATATAAAACAAGTAACAAAATTAACAATTAATACAACACATAACAAAACACTAGACAAGTCTACTTTGGTCACTGAAAGCAGTCAAGCTATAATTGGTCATAAAAATATCTCCTATGGAATATAACATTTGATTTGAGTCGTCATTCGAACCTTAGTTTCAGCTAAGGTTTACACTGATCTACACAGAAAAAGAGTGAGGTTTGTGCATGAGAAAGTGGACATGGTTACCTGACAGAAGGGCTTATGTCCTGTCGACAGAGATGTTACCTTAGGGACCCTCATCTGGCCATGTTGTAGACGGTGGAGAATACCGGGTTAACACCTGCTGGTAATGACATGGGGAACCCAGCAGGGTTGTGGAAAGGTGGAAGGGCTGAATGCAAGGTTGTTGAGATGTTGTGTGCTAACCCCATACCTTGGCTAGCCATGATGCCGTTAGTGTGGGATAGGTGAGAGGCTTGGGAATGCATGCTGATGCTTGTACTCGGCCCTGGCGTCTCACTACCCTGTCTTACCTCATGATGTGGGGCTGCTGGCGGGGGCACGCTGTATGAGTTGCGTTCCAAGGTGGCGTTGGGGTTGGAGATGATGCTGACGGGGGGTAACGTCATGTGGTTGTCAAACTTGTCAATGCCCGACGTAGCAACCTGCTGCTGCTGCTGTTGCTTCTTCTTTTTCTTCTTCTTGGGTTTGAACTCTGGAGGTGGATTCGCATGCCCCGCTGCATTAATATGAGGGTTGATGGTCGTCACCGAGTTGGTGACATGGTTGATGATGTTGATTGCCTGACCGACGATATGGGGGTGTTTCTCCATGTGCTTCATTAAGTACAGCTCTTGAACGTAAGACTTTCCACACACCCCGCACGAGAAGCGCTTCTCACGCCGGTTATTCTCGTGGGACTGCGTGTGATTCTGCAGCACGTCCGGATCGTCGAACGCGCGGTAGCAATCGCGGCATTTGTACGGCTTGTCCTTGTTGTGCCGCCGCCAGTGCTGCTGCAGATTAGACAACTGGGTGAATGATTTCTCGCAGCCTGGCTGGTTACAGCGATAAGGCCTCTCTCCTGTATGTATTCGTGTGTGCTGCTGGAGATGTGAAAGCTGCTTGAATACCTTCTCACAAAAAGTACAATGGTATGGTTTCTCATTCGTATGCACCTTCATGTGCTGCGTGACGTACGACGTGCTGGAGAACGCTTTGCCGCAGTCGTCGCATTTGTAAGGTTTGCCTTCTTTATGTGAGCGGCCGTGGAGCAAGACGTCTGATTTACTGTAGTAAACCTGCGGGCAAACCTTGCACCTGTACTCCCGCGTCTCACCTATATCTTCCAAGGTCGGACCGGGTCGTACCCGAGCCTCCCCTGGTAGTCCTGTGTGTAGATGTGCAGGCTGGCTGTTGCGTGACTTTGACCCTGGTTTGCGACCTCGCTTCCCGGACCCTTGACCAGCGGGTGTAGGGGCTCGTGTGGTGGTGGCTTGGCTAGGGCCTGGTTGACCATGGGATTGAGTGGTCAGCATGCTAGCACCGTTGCTGGGGGATTGTTGATGGTTGCTCAGAGATTTGTCATTGTGCTGGTTGTTTTGTTGTTGCTGTTGTTGTTGCTGTTGCTGCTGCTGCTGCTGTTGTTGCTGCTGTTGTTGTTGTTGCTGCTGTTGTTGTTGAAGATGCTGCTGTTGTAGAAGCCCAAGGTTCATCTCATGTGCAAGTTGTGGTGGCAGTGGCAGAGGAAAGCGTTCCATTGCTTTGGCTTGCTCAAAAGCTTCATGGAAACAAGAAAAATATAGTAAATAGAAATGTGATTGTCAATCCAGCGTAAAGACCTCAAATTATTTTTAACAAGCTACAAACTCAGACTGTGATATTGTTTTACTTCAATTTCTCCCTAAACATAGCTGTAAGTCAAGAGAAATTAAAAACATACTTTTTGATGTATGGGACTAGTTGCTATGTAAAGAATAAATTTAGAAAAAGTTGAAACAAAAGAATGAAAGCTCAAATCATTTTTAGAAAGCTACAAACTCAGACTGTGATATTGTTTTACTTCAATTTCTCCCTAAACATAGCTGTAAGTCAAGAGAAATTCAAAACATACAATTTGATGTATGGGACTAGTTGCTATGTAAAGAATTTAGAAAAAGTTGAAACAAAAGAATGAAAGCTTTAAAAGCCTCTGTTTGAATGTGTCGTTTTTTAATTTCATTTAAAAATGACAATATACAATATAAAATACAAACACGATGGTGCTTTTATTAAATATTTTCCACAATAAACTTTTGATTCTTATGGAGATTAAAAAGACCGATTTACAAACGTAGACCTCAGAAAATCCACCTGAATTAGGAATTACTTCTCATCAATTTTCTAAGCTTGAATTCCAGATTATCAAGACTTCATGTATAGTCAAACTTTTCTTAGTGGCCACATCTCTTTAAAGGGAACCTGTCTATAGTGGCCATGCATTGTCTACATTGAGAAAGGAATGTGTGCTGTAGAACCTGTCTAGAAAGGCCACCTGTCTACAGTGGCCACTTCCTGTTTCCCTTGGGTGGCATTAACATCAAAACCTGAAATTAAGTAACATTCTGAAAACTGGAATCCCTTAATTCAAAATTTTCTCAAAAGTTTGGGAAGAAAGACAAAATGAATTGCAACTACCCGGTATTGTAAAGATTGTACAAGTGAACATGAATCGAAGAAGCACATGCCTCATAAACAAGCTGGAGGTACAACAACCAAATAAAGAAATGTCAAAAAAAACGAGAAAAACAAAGAAAGAGAGAAAGAAAGAAAAACGCCACCACCAACAACAACAAAAATGCATTAACTGTAGTTTTAAATCACTCACCTGCCCTGTCTTGCTTGGCATTCACAAGATGAGGCACTCTTATAGGAAACCTTGATGCTTGCTGTGGTGAAGGGGGAAAAATTATATTTAGAATATGAAGGCATTGGAAGAGCCATGCTTTTCAGGAGACATTTTTTCTCTGATGTTCTTCCACACTTGCATACCGGTAGAAACTAACAATGATAACGCTTACAAATTATTTTCACCTCTCCCCAGAACTCAACCTTCTCTTTAAAAAGATAAGTTATTTAGTATAGTTAGAAATGTTGATGCTTGCTGTATACAGTGCGTCCCAGAAAAAACGAAACCGAGAAGTATCGATGTTCTATCATAACTTAATCACAACCATAATTAATGAATGATACATATTTGGAAAGCTTAGAGTTTCCTCTTTCATGTGAGGCTACTCAGATAATGCATATTTCACGCATGAGTGATTAAAAGCAATTTGAGGGAAGGAAACCAAAAAGACATTTGGCGGGCGGTATCTGAATTTCGAAGAAAAATTCACATTTCTAGAAAGTTGAGTTTCTGCCCTTTCATATGATACCTCAATCAGGAAAAATGAGCGAGGAATGACAAAGTTCTGTTTGTTTAAAGTAGTGCTTGCATTTCCATAATTTTATTAAACGAATTCGTTTTCACTGGCTGCCTGCCGTATCAATAAACGAAATTAACAAAAGACTTAACTCCGTTTCGTTGACAATCAGCCGTAGACGAGAGTCTTCATGCATGGCTGATTGTCAACGAAACGGAGTTAAGTCTTTTGTCAAATCTGTTTTTTGCTACGGCAGGCACCCAGTGAAAACGATTTCGTTTGTTAAAATTATGAAAATGTAAGGGCTACTTTAAACAAACAGAACTTTGTTATTCCTGGCTCATTTTTCTTGATTGAGGTATCATATGAAAGAGCAGAAAATAAACTTTCTAGAAATATGAATTTTTCTTTGAAATTCAGAAACCGCCCGCCAAATTACTTTTGGGTTTCCTTCCTTCAAATTGCTTTTAATCACTCATGCGTGAAATATGCATTATCTGAGTAGCCTCACATGAAAGAGGAAACTCTAAGCTTTCCAAATATGTATCATTCATTAATTATGGTTGTGATTAAGTTATGATAGAACATCGATACTTCTCGGTTTCGTTTTTTCTGGGACGCACTGTATATAGGTTAATTATGAAATAAAGCATAATGTACTAAAATAGGAAACTTTAATACTTGTTATGGAGTGGACCTACAAATGACTGTTTAAATGACTTTTGTTTTGTGTCAAACCTGGTGTGGTATTTTGAAGAAAATAAACTTTTAGCAGTCTATTACCTCTCAAAGGAGTCGAAGGACCGCCTCTATTTTATCTTTGAAATGCCTATTTTTGTTTTGACCAATCAAGATAGATATTTTATAATTCGGTCAACCGATAGGAGCACTCCTTAACGTAAAGACATAAGGATGCACTCTGCATGTACATGTATATAACTTCTAGTCATAATTAATAAATCACGCGTCATATACAAATACATGTTTGCTCTCTATGCTAAAGACTGTAATTGATTAACAGAATGATTCCTCCTCTCCCGCTCGAATTAAATCGCATAATGATGATTACCATTGTCATTACCATTACCATTACCATGATTAATTTTATTCAAATTTCAATTATTTATTTCTTTGTTTGAGTACAGGGCCCCTCCTAATAAGCTTTACTTTCTTAGAGGTCCTACCAATGTATTTCTTTGTATGTAATCATTATGGAATCATTCTGTTTTTTAGTGAAAAAATAACATAGAATGGAATTGAACCACATACCTCCATAGAGTCCCTGGCCCATATGTAAGCAGTCTCCAGGTTGGCTGATAGTGAGGAAGCCATGGTGTTCTCGCTCATTCTTCACACCGCGTCCGATAGATAGAGGGTCGCAGATTGCATGCCTTGTTGGGCCTGGAGGGAGGAGTCTTCCAGTGACTACAGGGGACTTCTCATATACAAGACATCATTCAATCACCCTGTCATGAATGCTCTACCTAGATTTTAAAGGTAAAGTCAGAAAAAAAGGAGAGAGGCAAATTAATGCAGGCCTTCATTTACAGTAAATCTGGGCCTTGTCTTGTAAAGAGTTGCAATTGATCCGAATCAATCGTACATGTAAGTCCTCTGATCAATCGCAAGCTTTCAATCCCCTATCCGTACATAGCTACGATTGATATCAATCACAAAAAAAGTTGCTATCAATCAAAACTCTTTATAAGACAGGGCCAAAGAGAAAATTGCTGTAGATGTACAAGGAAAGAAACTGGATGAGAAACAATCGACTAGCAACAAAACTTGTTGGTGTAAATCATTTTTCAAAACAGCAGCATAATCAACGAAAGATCCATTGTCAAGGCTGCTCATCTGGTATAAGGAGGCAGGATAATCAAATGATTTATCTTCTTAGGCTAGCTTCGTCCAATTAATCCTTCTTATTACTGGAAGAGTATAAAGCAAGCGCAGTAAATCAGTTTACAAAATCAACAAGAGGACTTTTGAAGAGTTACATGTAGTAAAGGGAAGAACAGGTGCATCATCACCATAGAGGTATACATTTGGTTCCAGAATTACAATGTATATGTAATGAGAGAGTCAATAGAAATTCAACATAAATCTGACAACAAAATGTTTAAAAAAATAATATTTTTGTTTTAAATCACATTCTGTGTAAAGATCATCATTCAGGTATGATAGATAGGCCTCTAGCAGTTCAGACAAGAGTTCATGTCATTCCTTCAGACCCTCACTATTCATCAAATGTCTCGTACATTTTTTTTGGTTGAAATTTCACAAAATATTCTGGCTCAGATTATGTCATTACAGTCATTTTATGTGCACCTTCATTTTTTTAAAGTGAACTTTCTTAATGAACCACATGTCAAAAAAGAGAAATATTCTCATAAGTTTGTTTCCTCAATAAAAGTCATCTTTTATGAAGTTCATCCTAAATTCTCCTTCTGTGCACATCTGAGAATGAAAATAAAGATGACCTTTTCCTGAAATGCATGTTAAAAATAAGTGCACACACATTTATATGATTGAAAGTTTGGGTAAAAGAACAATGTACATGTATTCAGAATATTATTAACTTGGGGAAAACAACAGTAACAAAATACACACAATCACTGATCAAAAGAGAGGGAATGATGGGAATCACAAACTCGTCACCAAGTGGCAAAATCATCTCATTGAAATAGTGATCTTAACATTACATTTTAAAACACGTTTAAACTTTCTTATTTGATGTCCGACTTTCCTACTTCTTTTCCTTTTTTTGCTGAAAGCAACAAATTTCAGGTCAGGGATTGAATTTGATTTTACAAAGAAAAAAAGAAGGATAGCATACATGGAGAAGGAAAGAGAAAGAGAATAGCTAGACAATTTAAAAAGAAAAGAAAAAAGAGAATAAATAACACAGAAACCACATGAAAACAAAGATTTTAAGGAAGTACATCATGTACTGTATATAACCTGACGTTGTGTGTCAGGAAAATTGATTTAAAATGGCAATTTGAAGAAGACCTTACAGTATGTTGGACAATATTATAAAGGACAAATATTCATGATGGTTAGTGCTATTTGATGAAATAATTTTCACTAAATCTAAAGACAAATGAGAAAGTGTGTGGACACCAGACCTCCATCACAGTTGAAAGACACATTCATACAATTACAGGTGTACATGAGCTTTTATACACAAAACAAATTACCTTACATTTTTATCAAGAATGAAAATTATACAGATCTAGAAACAGAAAGGAAATAATAATACACATTGACAAGAAAATAAATAATTTAAAAAAAAGAAAAAGAAAATTCATTTTGTTTTAAGGAACAGAAAATGAAAGAAAAAAAGGGAAAGATGGAGAGTGATATAAAAAGAAACCCAAGGAAAATAAAAGAACCTTACATTTTTCTTTACATATACATACATGTACATGCAGATGCAGACAACTTTCGGGAAAAGGAAATTAAAAGACAGGGGAAAATGATTATGAAAAACAAAGTTGTGAAGTAAAAACGATAAGAATAATATTATATTAGATTAGGAATAGGATCTAGATCAAGCAAAGAATCACAGTAACTTGTTAGATGTCTCAACCTGAACTTCGGCAAGCTTCAATGTGCACACTGACCTTACTGCCTTAGAATTTGTCATCTTGTCTTAAGATCATGCAGATCAATTTGCATAAACATAATTAGAATGTAGGCTGCAAATGTCATTCCATACTACTAATGTCATGATTGTAATTTATAGAAATGATAGCCAATCGAACAAAATAAAATATATCAAAAACATTGAAGTTTTAACTTTTATTTTTTTAAGAGATTAGTTTCAAGGTTACATCTAGATCTATCAATGATCGTGAAATCATGGTCATGACAATCATTGAATGACTCGCAGTCAGTCAGATATTTAAACTCGACAAAAAGTGTCGAGAAATTTGACAGCAGTGAAGGAGGCAGATTATTTTGAAGAAGAAGAAGAAGAAGAAGAAGAAGAAGAAGAAGAAGAGTCTTCACTTCACTATTCAGTCATTGGCATTGCTCAGCAACCCTCACTCAGCCAGTGGCAGTGGAGTGGTGGCTGGAAAATCCCTAATATTAATAAAGTAATATGGCCTAGTATTAGTAGTAACTAGCAGTTCGATCTACATGATCTAGATCTAGTCAGATCTATAGGGCCTGTTAAATTAGTGACTCTGTTTCTTTGCTTTGCACACAGTAAAACAGCCACGGTCTCAATCAACCTCGGCGATACAGATTACAGATTACAGGTGGGGGATAACGACTGTGCAGACAAGTACCAGACAGACACTTCACACACATAACAGGGAATACGGTACATACACAATAAGACACACACACACACAGCGTGCAATGCAATGTCGATAAGAGTCAAGCTTTGCGCCGAGGAAAAAAAAAAGAAAAAAGGTCGAGTCTCCCAGCGGCTGACTGAGACATTAACTTGTACGCGTTTCAACAACTGACATCTCATTTCATTCAACAGTATTTAAGATTCACACGAATTCATTGAGATATCATGCACATCTTTCAAGATCACCAAAAATTGTGTAATATAAATCTCAAATTTTACCTGATTTTTCGTTGTTTTAGACCTTCATTTTCTACAGTTGCATGTTACATTATTGATAAAAGAGCTCGAATAAGAAAATACAAAATTACTTATAGTAGATTTATATTATATGTTTAGTGATTACAATTATAATAACAAAATAGAAACTATGCTTTTTATTTTATTTAGGGTAAACAACATACATTTTTTATGTCTTATCAAATTGGCATACTAAATAAACATTGAGATATTGAGCACACTTTTTAATCACATGTATTCAATCATAACATAAAGGAGTGCAAAAGTATGGTACCAGTCTCACACAGATTGCAAAATAACATGCAGTACATATACAAGTTGTACGCTAAACTTATGCAATGCGACTGTTCTGCTGGAAACGATCATTGATGTCGACATTGATGGTGTAAAAATGTGCCTGATAAACTGCTAGAATTGTATTAAAAATGTCGTTATTACGATTTACAGTCATAAGACGAAATATTTTACCTTACTTGTATGGTAAGAAATCAAATTATGAATTTACAGAGAGGAATACCCGTAGGTTTTCTTCATTCCGTGCTGCTGTTTCATCGGATAACCAGTGCATAGCCTGCCTGCTGCGTCGGGGGAGTGTTCCTCGAAATTATGGTAGGTCATCTCGTGCGCACGTGTGTGACTGTGACTGCACTGTGTGTGAGTGTGAATGTGCGCTGAGTTTGGGGAAGTGGAAGTCCACCCTGGAAATGAAGTCGATTTTAATAGAAGCAGAAAAAGAAGAGGAATAATTCAGTGAAAGTTTAGGCTAAATCTAATTAATAATAAAATAAGCTGTTAAAAAGTGTTATCAATATCAATATCACTGAGTAACATGATGAGTAAGGGGCGCTGGTTGATTGTTAAAGAATGAGGATCGTCCGCATAAACGAGGATATCCTCGTAAACACTGACAAATCGCTTCCCGAAAAGTAAGGATTGTTCGTGGAGTTTTTTTTTCTTTGGCGCTCTGAGCTGGGGGTGTAGGGTTCCTGCTCCGCGCTGGTAATGCAAAAAACAGATTCTCAGAGCTAATAACGCATTATGCGTGAAGTCACGCATTTTGAGGGTTTGAAAACGCTCTCACTCACAAAGCGCGCGCGTGATTAAAAAAAAATGCTATACGTACGCTATACCCTCGCCTGCGCCGAGTTGTGAAAATGTCACGCATAGCCAATCTTTGAACTTGGCGTCTCTGGATTCTATGTAATAAAATACCCCCTGTTCAATGTCTACTTTTAGTTTTATGGGCTGCCCGTCTTCCCCCCAGGATTTATCGTTCACAACGTGAAAGTCTCTGTGCTGCGTAAGTGAGAAATGCTTTGTGGAGCATCATTGCGAAATGCCTTTTTTCGCATCGCCAGCGCAGATCGGTAATAGAATAAGGATCGTCCGTGCAAATGCGGACGATCCTTATTTTTTAGGAGGCGATTTGTCTGCGTTTACGAGGATATCCTTGTTTATGCTCGGACCAGCGCCCCTACTGGTTATTAACTCGTAACACAAAAGAAAAAGCAAGTTATGATTTTTTAAGTTTCGATCAATCAAACACAACTCTGTGACATATCTTGTGAGGTCCTATAAGTCCTTCTATAAGTTCTGGTAGTTGTAGACCTCAGTGTGTTTGTAAGGGCAAGCAGGGAGTTCCGAATTCCCTGGTTTGCTAAATGGCAACAACAAAATTCTAGAAGCCGGTTGAAACCGGTTGAAAATAAAGAAGTCAAAACAGAGCTTTGTTTCCATGTGAATCCTGCTGACGTGAACTAACATGGAATTTACATGACAAAAACATTGACCCCTGATGAGGGTAAGCAATGTTTAGTCGATCATGGGTGGGAACGCACTGGCATTCTGGTGTACGAAAAAGGATGATTTCCTGTTGCCAATGTTTATGCTGGCTTAATGAGAAAAAAAAGTATGGGAGTGTTGCTGAATTTGCTGAATTCATCTTACTATCGTCTGAGGCATGAATGTCAGAAAGACATTTTCAATTTGCCTTTTGAATATAAACGCAGAGTTTGTTCTTGTTTCTCCCTTTCAGTTTCTCATCCTAGACGCTCCATATCCACGAGCCAGCCATCGAGGTGTGAGGCCAAGACTATCAGAGTTGTCGAGTATATCGGTGAACAACGCCAACCAAAACAAGAGATCCATGAAAACCTTAGCAACGGTAAGAAAGTCATAACAGCCACTGTGTCTTAATTTAGCTTGCAAGCAGCGTAGAAGGGAGGTCCGCCTCGATAAAACAACTGTTTGTTTTCTTTTGTAATTGAAAAATGAGACAAGCATGTAAGTCAGCGTTTGAGGAAAGTCATGTGGAAATGAGAGAGTTATGATTTTCAAAGTTGTTATCCATCAACTACAATATATCTAGGATTTCTGTTGCAAATAGGTGTGTGTTAGTTTTGTTCCGAACAGAAGTACAAAGAGGTATTTATATTCTTTCACAGTGCAAGATCAATTTGTGTGGTGTAACAAATCTAGCTCACAGATATGAGGGAATAATATCCTTTGAGGTAACGTGAAAATGCATTTTTATATCATTCTCTCCTTGATACATTTCTCTCATGTGCCACTTTTTGTGTCCAACTTTTCTAAAGATGTAAATGCTTTTCCATTTCGAAATCTATTGGCCCAAATTCACAAAGGAGGTTTAAATTTAAACCTTGGTTTAAATCTTCATTTACATAACCCATGGTCTAAATTAAGCAGGGTAAGTTTAACCTCCTTTGTGAATTCAGGCCTTTGAGTCTGTTGTCTCTTTCTGATTAGCATTTCTCTAGCAGTTTCTTTTGCACACTTTAGTAAACATTTTCAATTACATTATGTTTCATTTCATCTTGATGCACGGTACAGTTCTCCAGACGAGGATCAGCCAGCTAGGAGATCATTTCACAGTGCCGATGCATCATCCTAGAAAACTGGATGTTAAAGAAGAAACCACAAAAAGTGCAATCAAGTCAAAGAAAGCAGCAGTTTCAGCAAAACAAGATGCAGCAAAAAAGAATGCTAAAGATTCCACAAATTCGAAGACTAAGAATGCAAGTGCAACTGGTAAGAAAAGTACAACACCAACTTCAAAACAGTCAAAGTTGGTTTCCAAACCAAAGGCTGATCAAAGTAAGACTAAGAGCAAGACGAAAGCAAGTAGATTGCCGATTGTCAAAAAGGTCGAGGATTGTGAGCCTTTGAAAGATAGGACTACAAAGAACACAAAATCAAATAATATTTCTAGCAGTAATGAGAGAACAGCACAATCTAAATTATCCAAAAGTAGTGCAAAAGTTAAAGCTTCTAAGACTGCAAAGAAGGAGTCCACACAAGATAAAGGAACATCAAGTAGACTGGATTCAGTGCAATCTAAAGTATCCAAAAGCAGTACAAAAGTTAAAGCTTCTAAGACTACAAAGAAAGAGTCGACACAAGATATAGGAACATCAAGTAGAATGGGTTCAGTGCAATCTCATTCAACACAAAATGCATCTTCTGAACTAGCATCTTTGTCATCGATGCAGTTACAATCGACTCATGCCTCAAGATCACCTTCATCAGAAGCAATATCATCAAAGATACCAACGTCGTCATCAAAAACACAAACTTCATCCTCCTCTACTTCGGAGCAGTCGCCTCAACTACCTCCTTCCAAAGACAGTATGCCATCTTATCAACAGCTGCACAACCTAAGTCTTGCCTTCAGCACAATACCTTCCAACATCACCAGAGAAACCGATAACAAACTGCTTACATCCGCCAAGTCATTGGCCAGTTCGTCCAACGTGCTGCATCAAAAACACCACGATTTGAACGTAGAGCGCGTGGACGAGTTCAGGCCAATGTCTCAGATGACGACGATGGCGAGTCTTTCCCAGCATACCTTTGACGTCGACATCGAGGATGTCTTTGAGCAGGATATGCAGCTCTTGGATGCTGCTGTCGCTGGGAAGAACCAGAGCAGTCTGGAGTCGGTCTCGGTCGTAGACAGAAGTGCAATAAAAAGTGATTTGAAGAAAGGAACGTGGAAGAAGGTCAGGAGGAAACAGTTCACAGAGGATGCAGAGAACTACCTGAGGCCCTATATGGAAGCATCTGTCTTCAGTGATAATGTGAGTACAAGATCAGTATGAAAGCATTTGAATAATAGAGCTATTGTAAATGTAGGTCATCTTATTAGGGGTTGGATGATTATCTCGAGGCATATTGTACTTACGGCCATAGTTAAGGCCATACATGTATGCAGATGGTAAACTTCAAAGTTAAAACTGGGACCCAAATATATGGTAAAGTACGGTGAATAGTGCATAGGATAGAGAGGGTACTGTCATTAAACAAGATCAAACATAGTAATTTAAGTCAATTATATTTCTAAGGTAAAATCCTACTGTATCAGTGTTGAACAAGAAAATAGTTTTTTGTTTAATCATAAGCAGTGTCTTCGTTGCTGACCTGGAATAGTGTGAATATTCTCCCCTTCCTCTACACTGCTCCTGGTAAGTGTGCTCCAACCCCACCCCTTTATTTTCACCAGATCCCTTCTACCCCTTCTCATCATTTTCCTGTCCATTTCCTCATCTTCCTTTCCTCTTCCAAGTTCTCCTTTTTATCCCTTCCCATCTTCTCTTGAATCTCTTCCTCTTTTTTCCTCCTTCCTAACCCTTCTCACTCCTTCCCTGGCTCCTGCCCCTTCCTTTCCTTTCCCACCCCCTTTCTCTCATCCTCCCCTCCCTCTTTCCCTCTTCCTTTCCTTTCTTCCTCCTTTCTTCCTCCCAAAGTATTCTAGTGACTTTTAAATCGGTAAATTCTGAACAAGGCATCAAATAGAATAATTTACTTATTTTGTTTTTATCAGATTGAGGCTGCACAGTCTATGATGTTTGCCTTTGAGAAGCTGAATGGTGGTGTGCAGGTAGATGATTACAATACACTCCTACAAGCTTTGGCTAGGAAGGTAAGTCTAGAGTTTGATATTATGAGGGATGTTCAGAGAACTGTCATCACTGGGCTATCTCTTTTTTATGATTGTTGAAATGGACATGTTGTTGTAGGGGACCACTTGCCAAACAGTTTGCTCTGAATGTTTTGGTTCCATACCAATATACTGTATTAAATCCCCTCTGCACTAGTTTGGCATGGAGGGATTAGACCTCACAGCATGGTCACTGACACAGGGTTATCTCATCAAATCAGCTCTCAAATGACATAAGAAAAAGGGGGTCATGGGGGACTAACGGGTACTGCTTAGGCATTGTTTGCAATATATAGAGGGTGTTAGTAGCTACAAGTAGTGCAGTCCTGCTTTAAGAAGATTGGCTTTGATTCTACTTCTGTAAAAAAAATATATTGCAAAAATATTTAATTAGTCTCACAATGAGGGTAGATAAGACTTGTCAGTAGACTACTCTAAGCACACGTGTGGAACTCGAGTCCAACTCATATTTTTTAAGCTGGGGCTTTACGTTATCGTTTATTGTCTTCTTATTTCTTAGCTGTCCACCCATAAAATGCTTGGTTTGGTTTGTGGTTTGATTTTCTTCTTGGTAGGTGATTATTGCACCTCTAAGGCTCTGCCGCTGTGATAACAAAATATGTATGTAATAATAATGAAAAGAATAATCATTATGATGCAGATGTAAAGCCCATTGCCTTCTCTTTCTCTTTAACTTCCTCTTTCTCTATCTACATCCCTTTCTCTTCTGAATAGCTATGTATATATCTCCCCATTGTGTGAATTTAAAATCTGTCTCATTCTCTTTGACTTTTAATAGGGTAAATGGGACGAAGTGCGCCACCTCTTGGCCAGAATGGTGACCAAGAACGTGACCTCTAACAAACAGACCTATGCAGCTTCACTAGAATGCTTGGCCAGGTATGTACTCTGCACTGCCAAATCATACACATTCAGTATCCTCACAAATCATATATTTTTTTGCTTGGAAGCATGACCATTAGGCCTGAGTCATGTCGGGATTTTCATAAACCGGGTCCCGACGGCCTTGCACCGATCGGGACCCGGTGTCCCGAAATAAGCTCGCAGGATTTGTCACTTGCCTCTATAAAAAGCGCATCATCAGTATGTCCCTTAAAAGTGACCTTTTTTATCAGTCAAATAAATCAACACATGCATACCTCGGCATAGATCGGTATATTCTTCCATTTGACATTATTTTTATCCATGATTGCCGATGTTTAGTGTCATTATCGTGCCTCTAAAAGTAAAAAAAACTGGAGCAAAAATAGAAAGACAACGATCGAGCCGCCATTTTGATTCATGCAGGTTGAATAAATCGGGTCAGAAAACATTAATGTTTGAATAATAAAACGGCTTTCTAAAAAGTACTCCTTTACAACATACCGATCAAATAATTTTTAAAAACAAAATAGATATTTTTTCTTTGATTTTGAACACCGCATGCTTCTTTTAAAAGCTGAAAATTACTTGGTAATCACAAGAAGTTTCGATACGGATAGCTGTTGCAAGGCAAGTTCAGACTAGTCTCGGAAAAATGCGCAGTGCTCCTTGTTAGCTGTAATGCGTGCCAGAACGAACCCAAACAAAGACGTGATCGTAACGAGAAAAAAATCATTAAAAACTACGAGAGCACAATTGGAAAGACAACTACTGCTCAAAATTACGATAATCAGATAAATAACTTGGACAAAGAATTCAATAATCGCCCAAGAAATGCCAAAGAAATTGTGATAATCGAGGAGTAACTGGGTACATTTTTATCGCAAGGGGCTTGCTGCAAATACTCGAATCCTTTGTTATACTGCTTTTTACCGCAGAGGGCGTTATTTGGTTTCTAGCCTCGTGTTAGAACACGAGGCTAGAAACCAAATAACGTGTAATTCGGACATATCAGTACCTATAGTAACTCCTTAAATATCACTATTTCTGTGGCTTTTCTTGGACAACTATTGTATTATTCCTCCAAGTTATGTATCTGCTTACGATAATTTTGGGTAGTTGTCTTTCCAATTGTGCTCTCGTAGTTTTTAATGATTTTTTCTCGCTACGATCACGTCTTTGTTTGGGTTCGTTCTGAAACGGATTACACCTAACTACGAGGAGCACTGCGCATTTTTCCGAGACTAGTCTGAACTTTCCTTGCAACAGCTATCCGTATCGAAACTTCTTGTGATTACCAAGTAATTTTCAGCTTTTAAAAGAAGCATGCGGTGTTCAAAGTCAAAGAAATAATATCCAGTTTGTCTTTTAAAAATTATTCGATCGGTATGTTGTAAAGAAGTACTTTTTAGAAAGCCGTTTTTTATTCAAACATTAATGTTTCTTTCAACCTGATTTATTAATCCTGCCGAGAGACCCGGCCAGTACAGTAGCTAGCTAGCAGCTGGCAACAACAACCCCATGGGGCGAACTGCTTTGCAACCCATATTATATCAGCAGTTCGGATTGATTCAGGATGAGCTAGAACAGGAATATGATTGGTAACAATTAAATACTTAAGTTTCAAGGTGGAATGATTTTAGTGTTGTGCAAAACTGCAATTTATTACATATTTCATTATTTTTTTCGGAGCGTCGGTTCTCAAAAAACGAAACCGGGACCCGACGGCAACGGTCGGGTCCCGGTGTGATCGACCGTACCGACTTAAGAACTGTTTGCAATCAAAATAGCCATAACATGAGAAACCACTTTCTTTATTGCCCAAAATCTGATACTGCAGGACTTCAAACGTGTCATGGTCTAGTGGATATGTTGCCGGACTCTTGATCCTTTGGGAGACATATTAATGTCCATGTACTGGTACATTTGCCACTCCCAAACCAGGTGTAGAAAATGGGCACCTGATAGGGAGAAATTCTTTGCATGCTGTTAACGCCTTTGGGCAGTTTAGGTAAAGGGTGATATCAGTAGTCAAACCTGCTTTAGTGACCACCTGTCTACAAAGGCCACATTTATTGTTTCCCTTGAAAATGGTTTCTAATTCAATCACGTACTAAAGGAACGTGTTTACAAAGACCATCTGTCTTCAAAGGCCACTTTTTGTGTTTCCCTTGGGTGGTCATTATAGACAGGTTAGACTGTACATTGTAAGTGCCTTGAGCATCCCCTGGGATGGATAAGTATACAACATAAATGTAGCTATTATTCTATTATGATTATAATCTCATCATTATCTTTTACGTACATTTATTAACCAGGTGTGAGGAGCCTGATTTGAACATTGTCCAGAAAGGCATGGAGCAGATGGACAAGGATGGAATAACACTCGAAGATGTCCTCTCCTTAGGATCGTTCAGCGGTGAAGGGCGCCCCCTTGTGATCAAACTTATCCAGAGGTTGCTACCTGACTATGAGCCTCCTGCTCCTGTAGTCAAGGCTCAATGCACTACCAGGATTGTAGAAGATCTGTATAATGAAAGCTCATCTTCAGAAAAGGTAAACAGATTATATATCTTCTAGGGGGTGTTTCATAAAGCATTGCGTAAAGTAGCGTAAAGTTATGCATGACTTTATGAATGACTGGAATGTGAAGAGCTAAATGGGATTCTCAAATCATTTTAATTGCATAAGCTAAAGTTGAAATATGCAGATGTAGATTGACCTTATCATTATTAACAAAACATTTTAATGCGAAGTTTCTTTGGGGCTACAATTTCATTGAGATTACGGGAAATAGAGTCACATTTTGTTAAAATGTCAGGAAAAACTTGGGGCTTCCCATTTGGCCCTTCATATGCAAATCATTTGTAAGGTCATTCGTAACTTTAGGAACAGCTATATGAAACTCCCCCCTGGTCATCTTTTGTGCTTAACTCCTGTCAGATTTGTTCATGGAACTGTAGTGACACTATATTTGTAGAGACCAATACAAAATACAGGATAACGCAATCATCTTTTATCACTTTCACAGTTGGCAAGAACCATATTGGCATTAAAACATAGTTCGACTGACCCTTAGATACTTAATTTCCATCATGCAAATGAGCATTGGAAGATGATTGGTCCAGATATTTGCTGCTTTGGTGTATTTGGTTGGTATCAAATTGTACAGAGACTAAATATTGCCCCCCCCCCAAAAAAAAAAGCATTGATACTCTGCAAGAACCTTGCGTTCTTTTATTTATTCATTCATCCTTATCACAATAGACCAGTTCACGGTTAGCACGTTACTGCAATGACCCCGAATATCCACAGATCTTCAAAACATGAAGAGGGCCCACTTTGTTCATTTTGAAAAAATTACTCTTATAGCGATGGAGGTGCTATATAAATAGCCTTTGTTTCCCCCTTTTCAAAGAATACTCCCACCTGTGTATCATGGAGTGCACTGAATGTTCATGAATAAATAATGTTACATAACTTTCATGAGCACGTATCCATTGTTTAGTTTCCGTGTATTTCTAAATTTGTTCTGCAATGACCTTTATCTGCTCATGCTCAGACTGCAACCGTGAACTGGCTTATTTTCAACATCCAAATAAAGAATGAACATAAATAACCCAGGACTGAGGTTTACAAATGGAAGTATAAGTTCCTCAGTCAGGGTAACATAACAAGTGCATAATAATGTGCCAGGGGGGGGGGGGGGGATACAGATTCATTTATCCTTAGTTTCATTTGAGGTGTTCACACTTGTACAAGCATTGTTTTTTAGTGGACCCCTCTGTTTCCAACATGTATTTCTGAAATTTGTTTTAAATGATTTGTAATGTTTTGTTGGAAACATGAATAAATTTGAAATTGAAATTTGAAATTGAAATACTTGGGTATATTGTCTCTAGGGTTGCAGTGGTTTGTACACATGAAAATAAGAAAAACTATTGAAAAATCAAAATTTGTTTATTATGATTCAAAACTCAACTAAAGACGTACCTATTTCAGATTGCTTGCAATTAGTCACTGCTTTTTTTTGTCTTTCCCGGTTAGAATCATGAACAGACATTTTTGGTAGTTTTTCAGTTTCATCAACGCCTTTGATTTGACGACTAGATATTAGCGCTTTATGAATACCTGGATTGGATTGGATTGGATGGTTGATACAAATTGTGAGAACCTTGAGCTCCTTGTTTTCATCCTCAGGGTTCATCTTTATTGGAGCTGATGAGCAGAGAGGACCTAGAGCGTAAGATCCGGCAGCAGTGGGCCATGGAGCTTGCAGAGACGGTCACTGTGACATCGGTGGAAGAGATTGGAGAACCGGATGCGACCACAGCTCAAAGGGTAAGGAGCACCAGGGCCCTGTTTCACAAAGCCTTTTTTCAATGACAAATGACAAGAATCAGTGACAAATCTGCTAATAACCAATCAGAAGCAAGGATTTCAGTAGCTTATAACAAAAACTGTCATTTGTCACTGATGACATGTTTTGTGAAACGGGTCCCTTGGCTCTGTTTCATAAAACCTTTTATCAAGAAAAAGTTACAATCCCAGTTATAAGCTACTGTTATTGTTCCATCTGATTAGCTGAGAAAAAAGTTGTCATAGAAATTTATCATTTGTTATTGATAACAAGTTTGATGAAACAGGGCCCAGGAATTGTGTTTCGACACAATTATTTTTTTGATGTCATGCAGAGACAATCTGTAAACTTATATATATTGAATAATCTTGTTGGCTAAGAACCCTTCATATAAAGATTAATAGCAATAGTAATGATAATGATGATGATGATGATGATGATGAAGATGATGATCATGATGATGATAGTGATGATAATATGTTTTGGGGGCTTTTACTTAATCTTACTGAGAACTTTAGTTTTGAAAAAGTCTTGCTTAATGAGTTTCTCACCAAATAACATTTATATGATGCTGCTATGCATGTAAATAAGACAATCCTGCCTTCAGTTGACTTCTTATCTGTTTATTGCTTATATCCTACTCTCTCCATTGTTATGTTCATATGCTTATAATTATAACAGTAATCTGGCAACCTAATATCTTCATTTCTGTTTTATTTTGTATTTTTTGTTTTTATGCCTCCGTTTACGAAGTAGCCGGAGGCATTATGTTTTCGGGTTGTCCGTCCGTCCGTCTGTCGTTCCGTACGTACGTCCGTCCGTCCGTCCCGTTCTCGTGATCGCGTTATCTGAAGAACCAATTGATGGATTCCTGCCAAACTTTGGTCATGTATGTATCTTGCAGAGCCGATGAACTGATTAGATTTTGGGGTCACGAGGTCAAACGTCAAAGGTCACAGGGCTCATTATGTATGCAAAAACTGCTCGTGATCGCGTTATCTGAAGAACCAATTGATGGATTCCTGCTAAACTTTGGTCATGTATGTATCTTGCAGAGCCGATGAACTGATTAGATTTTAGGGTCACGAGATCAAAGGTCAAAGGTCACAGGGCTCATTATTTATGCAAAAACTGCTCGTGATCGCGTTATCTGAAGAACCGATTGATGGATTCCTGCCAAACTTTGGTCATGTATGTATCTTGCAGAGCCGATGAACTGATTAGATTTTGGGGTCACGAGGTCAAAGGTCAAATGTCACGGCTCATTATATATGCAAAAACAGCTTGTGATCGCGTTATCTCAAGAACCGATTGATGGATTCCTGCCAAACTTAGGTCATGTATGTTACTTGCAGAGCTGATGAACTGATTAGATTTTGGGGTCATGAGGTCAAGGTCAAAGGTCATGCGGCTCATTATATATGGAAAAATAGCTTGTGATCGCATTATCATTAGAACAGATTGATGGATCCCTGCCAAACTTAGATCATGTATGTATCTTGCAGAGCCAATGAACTGAGTAGATTCTTGGGTCATGAGGTCAAAGGTCAAAGGTCATGGGCTCATTATGTATGCAAAAATAGCTTGTGAACGCATTCTCATTAGAACTGACAGATGGATTACTATTTAACTCGGGGACATCTTGCAGAGCCAATGAACTGAGTAGATGTTAGGGTCATTAGGTCAAAGATCAAAGGGTCATATATGTATATGAGAAATTGCTTGTAATCACGATATTCTGAGAACCTGTTAATGGATTACAATTGAACTTGAATTTGAAAAATTTCTTCTGTTTTGGTTTGTAAAACTGCTCTATGACGGAGGCATCATTTCGACTGCGCGCAGTCGAAGTTCCATCTAGTTTTAATCTGAAATCTTGTCATTGAATTTTGTACCTATCAGCTATCGTATAATAAAAAAAATAGTATGACAGCCTATAAGACTTTATATTTGATTATGATATATTTCTGTTTTTTCTTGCAGAGAAAACTTCTTGATCAGCATCGTGTTCACTGGAGGAAGTCTCTCAAGAGGGCACTGGAAAATGAGAAAACTCGCCAACATTTTAAATTCAAAAGTGAGTGATAATATAAGTAAACATCAACTATCTTATTGTTCCCCTCACTACCTTTTTAAACTTCCTCCTGCCGGTTCAACTTCACCCTGTATCTCTCTTTTTGTCTCCCTTCCTTTCATCATTTTCATCTGCCTTTTAAAAACATCCTTGTCAATCTCATCTGCCACTTGTGCTTCACCTGTGATTTGTTTATTTGTTTGTGTGTTTGTTTGTTTGTTTTGGGGGAATTTGTTGGGGTTAAGTTCTGTTACTATTGTTTGGAAAATTATTTTTCATATTCAAGAATTCATTATTCCACAATTGCCTCTTGTCTTGATATGTGATGTTGTCTTGAAGAGAAAATATCCTTGGAAAAATGTCAAAATATTTCAAAATGTTTTTCATTTATATATGACCTTTGCCCCCTAGGTCCCAACTTTGCTTCCATATGTTACTACCCGTTCATGGTCCTGCTCCAACCCGACGAATACGTTGACCTCATGCTCCAGTCATTGTCTAACATAGCGTCAACCACAGAGGGCAGTATGACCATTGCCCTGGCTCGAGACCTGAGTAACAAGCTGTACAGGAAGTACTGCATCAGAGCCAAGCTGAAACAGGGCAATGCCCAGCAGGTACATTGGGCGGCTTAGGTTGCAAGTGTGAATGGGGTCTTAAATGTGAATCCACACACTAACACAATGTGAATGGGGTTATGATTGGGTTCTGGATTTGAGTTCACACATTAAAACAATATAGGGTAGAGAGTGTTCAAATTACATATGTGAATGAGGGTCATTATTGAGTGAGGCGCGATGGCTCAGTGGTAGAGCAGTGTCTCGTAGCCGGGAGGTCCCGGGATCAAAACCAAGTCGATGCGCTAGTCTTCTTTGGTAAGGCATTAATCCTCAGTACCAAGACCCTCGGAGAGGACTTAAAGCTGTCAGTCCCCTGGTTGTTTGCTTACAAGCATACACATGCTTTCTTAGCAGTCAGGTAAAAACAAAAACCATCCAACCATTGTATTCTTTGATATTAGATGTGAACTTACAGTTTCAGTTACTTTGGTTCATCATACAACATACAGCTGCTCTGTCCTTGCAGATGATATGTTTACAGATTTTGTTCTTCATGTGAGAAAGACAAAATTGAACTTCCACAGCAATAAAGTGTAAACCATTAATTGCAAACTCACCATATCTTTCTAGCTTTGGATATTGTCAGATATATAATAAGTGATGTCATGTACAGTTAACTAAATTATTTGTACTAGGAATTTTTACCCTTACCAAGTTTGTAATTTCTTAAGTATGTGAATACTTAATTTGTCCTGATTTATTTTTCTTGAGAGAGTGTGAGATATTAAAGCTTGCATCTAGAAGCATTCAATAAAGGCCCTAAATCAACTAGTCTACTTTTCATTCTTGAGTTACAGATAACACAAAAAACATCAAATTTATAGCAAGCCTATTTTTCTTCCACTTTAGATTGAAGAGCTGTACGGGGCGTATGTCTTACGCTCAGTAGATGATCAGGAGACTAATTTTGAGTTGCCTAGGGAGTCCTTTCACGAGCTGGAAGATAGGTTGCTAGGGAGTTCATCTCTAGACCAGGTATAGGAACATGTTCTCTTTGAATGTTTTATTGGTATAATGGTGATGGTACATTACTTGGGAATGAATTTATGCATACGTAGGAGTTCGCCCACAGGATATGTAGCCTTTGGGTCTGTCTGAGGTGAATTTCAACTACTGTAAACACAGAAATATTTGCGGTACATTCATTTTCGCGAAAATATAAGCATGACTTCTTATGTGTGTTTCGAACGGGGTAAATTGCATGCAACGTAAATTTAAGAACCCGTAAATATGTTTTGGGGTCGCTCAGCGCGAAAAATTAATCACGCTAAAATAACAGCGTTTACAGTATTCTAGAATTACCAAGAATTTGGTATTTAATTTTCTTAATGTATTGAGAACTGAGTGCTCATTCATTTCTAAAACATAGACATATGGACCCTTGTTGAGTTTATATTTATAACATGCAATGTTGATGTATAGGAAATGGATTTAGTCCAAATGTGTATCATATTCATGTATTTATTCTTTGTCTCAGTAAGTGTGTATTCTTTATTATTTTATTATTTCTTTATTGCAACAAAACTCAAGGTTAGATTTCAAATAAAAATAAAATACAAACAGATTGATAGCAACGGAAGAAATAATGTACTACTTTGTACTTACTAATTCTTATTTGCCTCTCACTTGTTGCTCAATTTTAATCATGTTTTAATGATATACCCTCTCTGTCTCTCTCTCTCTTCCTCTCTGTCCTTCTCTCTCTTCCTCTCTCTCTCTCTCTCCCTCTTCCCCTCTCTCTCTTTCTTTCTCTCTCTTCCTCTTCCTCCCTCTCTCTTCCTCTCTCCTCCCTCTCTCTCTCTCTCTTTCTCTTTCTCTATTTGACAGGGTTTCAATGCTAAAGTGTGGCCACCAGGAGTGATGATAGGGGTAAGTTCTTTGATCTCATCATCGTATCTATTGAGATGGTGCCATTCCTTTCCACAATCTTAATATTGCCTTTTGGTTAAAGGTAAAGACCAGTAATGGTCATGCGATTGCATTGTGAAAGAAACGTTGTGGAATCGATCAGAAAAGGTTGATCATCTAGCATCTAGCATCTGCAAGGTTCTGGAATCATCAAAATGATAAGAAATTTGGCCCATTCTTCGTAAAGTTACAAGCACTATACACAGAAAGATGTATATGGGACTACCCTATATCTCTCACACGACCATGAGAGAAACAAATTTACCAAATATATGAATTAGTAGGCGGTTTCCCGGCAAATTTTGTATCATCATGTATTGGTCAAAACATATTCTTTCACATGATTGGTAATGAGAGCTTCCATTTCATTTTTTGAAATTGGGGCGTTACCAATACTGGTCTTTACCTTTAATGCACTATCATTTTTTTTTTTTTTTTTTTTTTTTTGAGATTTAAAAAATAAAATACATTTGAATCATTATTTTCAAAAGAATTGATATAATCGAAATTTAAGTATAGTCCCTTCAGACACCAATATTGTAGTTGACCAATTGAATATGAGATGCATATCGTGTATATCATTGTAACAAAAGTTTTGTATTGCACTAAATTAAGTACAAAATACAAGACTGAAGACATACTGGTAGGAAGGACCTTTCCATGGTATCTTGGCTTAAGCCAGGGTAATGATATGATTGCAGGGCCCTCAGGGAGAACATCGTGAATACCGATGAGGCTAACCTTGGTAAACAAAACATATTATCATTGTTAGTATTAGTAGTATTAGTAGTAGCATGATTATTATACTTTCCATATCTTGTTGTTATCATATACTAATGAAAAAGCTCTGGTTTATTTGACAGATTGGTACCTTGCTGGCTGACATGATGTTGAGAGAGGTTAAGATAGATGCTAACATGCACAACAATAAGCCAGAAAGGTAAGGGCATATATGGACTCAAGTTAGTAGAGTTTGGTATACATATACCCCAGCCCTTATTGTTATTTAGGGTACACGCATGCATGTTCCCTCCCTTTGAAAGCACCCCCTATCTTTGATGTGTATAAGTCAGTATGGGCCACAATTGTTGCACGAATAGTCCCCCTTTACCAGAGGTTTTGGGGACATGAATGCGGTCCCTCCGACCCTGGAGTGAGGGGGGGGGGGGGGGGGGGGGGGGGGCCGGGACATATACATGTATAAGGGATTTGATTATGGGCCATGTTGGAATTTTGTTCTCCCTTGGGGGGGGGGGGGGGGATAGCATTTGTGTGTTTTCAAGTATGTATACATTTGCTAAGCATGGATTGGAAAGATTAATATACAATATCAAAAGTAGGTATTATTTAATTTCCAGATATCATTAGAATGTTTATGATCATAGGCTATGTAGAAACTTCATTTTTTGCAGACAGTGACTCGGAAGACTAATGGATGTTATATGCCTCTCTTGAGAATTTTGAATAAATCTAGTCATCTGATTGCCTCGGGGTCATAGCAGGATGTAATATCCCCTTGAGCTTATAGGAACAGCTTTGCCTCTCATAGCAGTCAATATATATATATATATACTATTTCCTAACAACAATAAGTCTTTAGATGTGTCCTTCTTCTGAAATATGTATTTTTCTTGGGGGAAATTTCCATGTAGTTGAGGTTGGTGGTGCAGCAGGGATTCGAACTATGACCCTATGAACTCATCCCCTTGTCCATGATCATAAGGTTCTTGGCTTGAAAAATCCTATATTCTGAAATACATTCTCATTTATTTTGCTTGCAGACAATGGATCCCTGCACTGTACCACATGTATACATACAGGAGCTTCAAACATGTTGGATTCATCAAGGTACAGAATTTCTTGTTCCCTTCATCTCTCTCTCTCTCTCCTCCCACCCCCCCCCCCCCTCCCCCGCCCCATTTCTCCCCCTCTCTCTCTCTCTCTCTCTCTCCCTCTCCTTCTTCCCCTCTCCTCATTCTTTTCTTATTTTTTTCTTTCTCTTTCTGAAATGATTAAATTATGACTATGTTGAATTTCAATTATCAAATTCTTAAACAGTTTGGACAAAATGCACTTTGATCATCTTTTTTCTTCAAGATAGACATAATTTCTATCAAGTCATCTTAAATATTTACTTGCCATTGCTTTGTAATGATTTTGCAGCAGTAACAAAGGGGGTGGATAACAACAGATAACTTGAATGGCAGGCAATCAATCTATTAATATGTTCAAACTCTTATTTGCTTATCTGGAAGACACAGATAATTTCAACATTTTTGCACAATGCCAGACAGATATGCAAAATGTGATATATTTCTTTTTTCAGTACAGAAGACTGGACGCTTCATGGTGGTGCAATATATCATGGTACAGGATTTGATAATCTTATGAGATTTAGCTGATAGAATAAATAGAAGTGCATCTATTTAAAAATTTGTATTCTCGATTTTGTTTCTCTGGTTCAGCCTCATCCTACATTGGTAGATCTGTTCCAGACAGCGAAGGATCCTAACCTAGAGTTTGATACCAACATGCTTCCCATGTTAACCCCTCCTATCCCTTGGACGTCGGTCAGGTTTGGTGCTTATCCACTCAGCTCTAGTAAGTAGTTTCTTCTTCTCTACCTTCTTCTGCCTCCTCCTATTCCTCCTCCTCATCCATCAACTTTTCCTATTCCTTCTCCTCATCCTTCTCCTTCTCCTATTCCTTCTCCTTCTCCTATTCCTTCTCCTTTTCCTATTCCTTCTCCTCCTCCTCTTCCCCTCCTCTTCATCTTTCTCCTTCATAAGGTTTGGCGCTTATTCACTCAGCTCTAGTTAGTAGTTTCTTCTTTTCCTCCTCCTCATCCATCTCCTTCTCCTATTTCTTCTCCTTCTCCTTCTCCTCCTATTCCTTCTCCTTCTTCTTCTGTGTAGAACAGGTGAATATGCATGTTACACCTGTTCTACACATTTTTACATAATAGCAGTGAAGGGATGTTCCTTTGTCTACCTGAGGAACTGTATATTTTGTCCGCTTTCTTTGTCCATCATATTCATAGTGGGTGCTAATCCACTCAGCTCTAGTATGTAGTTTCTTCTTCTTCTTTTCCTCCTCCTTTTCCCTCTCTTCATACTCCTTCTTCTTTCATCTTCATGCGGTTCGGTGCTTATTCACTCAGCTCTATTAAATAGTTTCTTCTCCTCCTCATCCTTCTGTTCCTTCTCCTTCTTTCTCCTTCATGAGGTTTGGTACTTATCCACTCAGCTCTAGAAAGTACTTTTTCTTTGCCTCTCCTTTATACTCTACATGAATATAATCTGACAGGGGTCTGATTTTTTGAAAAAAATCTGCTGTAGCATTTAGGCACTGATGGGGGACGTGTTACCATGATAACCTACCTCACGCACATCACTATGTATTTTTTTACAGCAGCTGAGAAGGAATGTCACCTCACGTCAGACTGTCGTCTTGTGTAACACCTAATGATACTGATATAAACAGGATAATAGTGATGGTAAACCAGTCATGGGATTGTCTACAATTATTTGAAAAATCGTTTAGATATTTACTCTGACTGAGAGGTTTACAATGCCCCAAACTCTGATTTTTTTAAAATTTTATTATTATTATCACTGTTCAGAACCGATACAGTGAATGAAATTCCCAATTTGATTTCTTTTGTAGCCAAGATCATGCGAAGTAAAGACGGAGCTCACCAACATCTAGATTTATTAGAGAAGACTCCACCTCAAGAGCTCTACCCCATCCTAGATGCTCTCAATCAACTCAGTACTGTTCCATGGATCATTAACAAACCGGTAAGTACCGCCATCAGGCAACACAACTCTTCCTTCTCAACAATTGAAACTTCTCCCAGCAGGGGGCATTTCACAAACACTAAAATCAATTTTAAGTTTTTTAAAGACGGGTTGTTTTCAATGTTAGGCTTCCTGGGAGAAGTTTCAATTTTTGTAAAGAAAATTCAGAACGAAGTCAGAACAAATCTTGGATCCGGCGGGATTTGTACTTTCCATCTAGTTTATTATATTGTAGCTGCTTTGGCATGCTGTCCTACTCCTATGATTTTCCTATTCTATGGTTATCTTTCTTTAAATGTCTTTATACCTAGATTCTGGATACAGTGATATCTGTATTTAGGAATAGCGGAAGTAAAGCGCTTGATGTGCCTCAACCAGCATCAGCTTGCCCTCATCCACCAAGAATCACAAGGTAAAACAAATCATTTCTATCAATGTTATCTTCATAATCATTATCATTATCATCCTAATCATTATCATTATCATCCTATTCATTATTGTCATGATCATAATCATCATGATTAGTATTATCATCATCATCATAATTATTATAATCATCATCACAATCATTATAATCATCAGAATCATCAGAATCATTATAATCATCATCACCATTGTAATCGACATTGCCCTCATTCACCAAGAACCACGAGGTAAAACAAATCTTTTCTATCATTGTCATCAGAACTTACATTAATTTATAAGATAACGTGTAATAATTTGATAGTAGCACATTGTTTCTACCATTGTAATCTATCAGTTTGTATTTTTATTTTGTATTTGAAATCCAATCTCAAGTTTTGGTTTCAATAAAGAAGTAATATTGATGATAATAATAATCATCATAGTAATCACCATTTTATCATAATCATCATAACCATTATCATCAACATGTTTATCACTGTCATCGTTGTCGTCATCATCACCGTCATCGCTTTCATCATCATCATCACCACCACCCTCATTCATATTTATTAGACCTAGGCTCTGTTGCTTAAAACTTAACACTGATGGTAACTGTGCCATCGATATTAACTACCATGGCAACATCACTCAACAGCCAATCAAATCAAGGTTCCCATGGAAGCTACCATTAATGGTAAGTTTTGTGCAACTGGGCCCTGGAAATTGTGATTTGAAATAAAGTTGTAGGATTCTGTTGTACAATCTTTAGAGTACTTGTTTCTGTACTTTGGAGATGATATGGAGAACAAGTGTATGATTTTGATAAGAAAATTTACCTCTCACTATGAACATGACGGACAATGAAAGAGGACAAAATATACAGTTCCTCATTCTACCCTCAACAATTGCTGTGGTAGACAAAGGAACATCCCTTCACTGCTATTATATAAAAATGTATAGAACAGGTGAATATGCATGTGACACCTGCTCTACACATTTTTACATAATAGCAGTGAAGGGATGTTCCTTTGTCTACCACAGCAATTATTGAGGGTAGAATGAGGAACTGTATATTTTGTCCTCTTTCTTTGTCCATCATTTTCGTAGTGTCTATACACAAATGTTTAGGCCAAGAGCATCACACACATTGTCTGTGACTCTTTCTTTTTATCCAATTTGATGTTCATATTTAGCGATGTCTCTCGAGAGGAGCTGGCCCAGATTCACAGAGAGAGGGCAGCAGCTCGTAAGATGCAAGCTGAGATGCATTCATTGAGGATGGACATGCTGTACAAGCTATCCATAGCAGACAAGGTGGGTCGCATCAACCTTAATCATTTCATCAAGTATTTCAATTATTTATAATAACTTTTCCATATATTTCACAAAAGTTTCTGTAAGTGCCCATTGTGATTTTCCTCATGAGTACTCTTGTTACTAAAAAAACGGTCTTATTTATTTCATAGCATATTTTGCCAAGAGCGTTTCAAATCGTGAGAATGGCAGGCTGGTGTAGTGCCATAATATATTTAATGCTCAAATATATTAATTTGATACAAAAGCACTGGATTTAATAGCCCCTTTTCTCATTACAATCAATGGATAATACCTCTCAATCATGTATAGAGGTAAGAAGAAAATAAGAACAATTCTAGGACATGTCCTGAACTCCACATTCTTTCTAAAGATAGTCAGATTCATGTGATTTTAAATTTCACATTGTAATCAGAAATCTAATAGCGACAAGAGCATAATAAAAACAATTACTTTCACGGCTCAAAAATTTGATGATTATTATGAAGAAAGCTGAAAATTTAACGATAGAAGTTCATCAACATGCAACTGCAAAAGTCTTGGAAGAAATCCTCAAGATATCTGCAAGTGTATCTTGTTGTCAATCTAAGGATATTGTAACCTTGTTTATTATTTTAGGTCCGAAATGAAATTTTCTGGTTCCCGCACAACATGGATTTCCGCGGTCGTGTCTACCCCTGCCCGCCACACTTCAATCACTTCGGCAATGACGTTACCAGGAGTCTTCTGTTGTTCGCCCGGGGGATGCCGCTCGGTGAGGAGGGGTTCAGGTGGCTCAAGATTCATCTTGTAAACCTCACTGGCCATAAGAAAAGGTGAAGGAACTTTGGAGTTTTTTAATTTAACCAAAAATACCCTCATTGGTAGAAAGTATCTCTCTTTATTTTGTTTGATATCTGTGCCAGCTCACTGCTTAAGATGCTAAGATTTTAGGTTCATAAATGATGATAGACAGTTTAAAGGGAACCAAAACCTTCATACTAAGTTACTTTTATTGTAAAGTTTAAGATATTTGAATACAATCAGTGAAAATTTGAACATAATCGGGCAAGGAATAAGGAAGTTGAAGCTTTTTAAAATGACTAGTCACTAGAGGGCGATATTCAATTTGATGACATCATTTGTGGACAACTCTCCATGCCTTTTGTACATCAAATTTCATGTTTTTCCTTCTTTCTTGTGATTGAGATAATCTACTCCCCTGAAAGCAAGGTATAGAATGCAAAATGATATTCTACTTCACATGTTATGAAGTCGGATCACTTCCTTATTCCTTGCCCGATTTTGTTCAAATTTTCACTGATTTTATTCAAATATCTTAAACTTTACAATAAAAGTAACTAAGTATGAAGGTTTTGGTTCCCTTTAAGCAGACAAATGCTGATGCCCATTTATACTATTCCTCAAAGTCTGACAAGCATACTGTTGATTGATGACAAAGAGTAAAGTGAAATAACATGTAGGACAGGGATGTTCCTAGGGATTAGTCAGATTTCTCTAGTACACTGACCCATTATATCATCAGTTTATTGAGCACCGGCACTACGGCATGGAGGAAAAGTTTAGGTTACTTTAATTTTAAACCAAGACTGTATCATTCATGCTCTTGCCCAAGACTTATGTTGACTACATAACTGGTGTGGATGCAGCCATGGTTAGAATACCCTAAAATGATTTTGGTTTTTATTTGTTTTTTGTTTCTCTAGATGCTCTGTAGCAGAGAGGCTGCAGTATGCTCATGATATGATGCCTGAGATTATGGACTCGGCTGACAAACCACTTGATGTGAGTTGAACCGAGTGTATATACAGTGCGACCCAGAAAAAACGAAACCGAGAATTATTGATGTTTTATCATATTTGTAAAGCTTAGATCCTCCGCTTTCATTTGATGCAACTCGTATGATGCATATTTCAGGCATTAGTGATTAAAAGCGAAAGAGGAGGATCTAAACTTTACAAATATGTGTCATTTATTAATTATAATTGTGATTAAGTTATGATAAAACATTGATAATTCTCGGTTATGTTTTTTCTGGGTCGCACTGTATAGTTTCATAACTTGGGTGAGATGGATTTATTTCAACCATACTTTGTACTTATAGGCTGAATTTTGATTGTTTGCAACAATTTCTCAATATAATTTCATATGGCATTCAAAATAGCAATGATTGATAAAAATGTGATAACAAAAACAAAGTGCTGAATAGAAGTATACATGGATAAAATATCTGAAATATAGAATGGAATTGTAAAAGTGAAAAATTCATTATGACCACGGATATAAAATTGCAGAATCTAAGAGAAATAGGCGTCTTAGAGCATGACACAAAGAAAATATTTATGTGTAGTTTCAACAGTTTTCTTAAAGGTATGTCATATTTCAGGCTTGACATGGGAGTTGATATACAGTGCGTCCCAGAAAAAATGAAACCGAGAATTATTGATGTTTTATCATAACTTAATCACAATTATAATTGATAAATGACACATATTTGGAAAGCTTAGATCCACCTCTTTCATTTGATGTAACTCATATAATGCATATTTCATGCATGAGTGATTAAAATGAATTTGTAGAGAAGAAAGCAAAAAGTCATTTGGCGGACGGTATCTGAATTTCAAAGAGAAAATCACATTTCTAAAAAGTTGATGCATCATATGAGTTGCATCAAATGAAAGATGAGTATCTAAGCTTTCCAAATATGTGTCATTTATCATTTATATATGTGACTAAGTCATGATAAAACATCAATAATTCTCTGTTTCGTTTTTTCTGGAACGCACTGTATATATTTTTTAGTACCACCCTGGATTGTTGAGATTTAAACAAAGTTTGAGAACAATCCCTGCTGTGTGTCTGAACGCTATGACAATATCATGAATGATTATTGATTGGTTTCCAGGGCAACAAGTGGTGGCAGAAATCAGATGAGCAATGGCAGACGTTGGCATCGTGTATGGAGGTTACCAAGGCGATAAGGTCGGGTGACCCTACATCGTATATCAGTCATCTTCCCATACACCAGGTAAGAATGTCCAGCTGATTACAAAAAAAAAAGATACTGGTATTACATTCAAGTTATAAATGCAAAATATAGGCACAAAAGACATCAGTCCCCTTGGTTGCATACTTACAAACATTCACCATTTTTTTTTATCAGTCAGGTATAACAAAGAAAAAAAGAAACAAAATATGCTTTGTGTACCTATATGCTTTGATATTTTTCAAGGGGATAACCTAGATAAGTATTTATACTTTTGTTATCCCTCCACTTCATTTGATTGTATCATTTTGTACACTTCTATTTCATGTTTTGTGGAGAAAAAAATTCAATTCAAAATATGCCAAATGTCCTTTGATTTTATAGTGAAATATCACATGTGAAGAAAAATATTTCTTGTGATTTATAAGCTCTCCTTGTATCGCCAGTTGGTGGTATGGATACACATAGGGATTAGAAATTAATCAGTTGTGATGTAAGGATACTTGTGGAGAGACTTGATAATCAAATTTTTCAGTACACACATGTTATTCCTAAAAAAAATCCATGCATTCCAGAGCACATCTTAGTGAAAATGTGTACTATTCATTATACTATGAACTAAAACAAAAAAAGTATGAAATAAAAATAGTAATAATGTTATTGCCATGTAAGTATTGTTGATTATTATCTATATAAGGCTTCCAAGTGGTACAATAAATCAGTGTATTTAATATCTTTAGTGTAGTACCCGGATGACAGTTCAGTATTGTTTTTGTATTGCTTTGTCATCCGGGAACTTCAACTGTGGATACAATATTGCTTGATTATCGAGTCAAATTTTGTTATTTCGCTAGTCAGCCTAATATAGATAATAATATTATTATTGTATGGCTTTGTTTTTGTGTGATACTATATAAATATTGCTCTCTATGACAATATATTCTTGTATGACACACAAAGCCATCCAATATTATATAAATCTTTGACATCAGTGTTGTTATTTTTCATGCTGCCTGTTATAGGATGGTTCCTGCAATGGTCTTCAGCATTATGCTGCCCTGGGTCGTGATCTCATCGGAGCAGAGCAGGTCAATCTGCATCCTTTTGACATACCACAGGATGTCTACAGTGGTGTCGCTCAAATGGTAAGGCTGTGATGGGAGATTGCATTGAGGAAAGAAGTATGGGAGGAGGAAGTTAAGGGCGTTAATTCTGTGTTAGAGTATGAGCTGACGCCCTTCAGTCTCCAAAGAGTTGATCACTAAACCTAAACCTGACCGAAGCCTGACCCTAACCTAGAACCCATTTGAATTCATAGCTTAAAGAGAAGGTTGAGTTCTGGGGAGAAATGAAAAATAATTTGTAAGCATTATCATTGTTATTATGCAAGTTTGGAAAAACATCAGAGAAAAAAAGTCCCCTGAAGAGCGTGGCTCTTCAAATGCCTTTATATTCTAAACATGACAAGTAACAGCTTAAAAATGAAGCCTCATTTTTATGCCACAAGTTTGTGTAGTCCCATATACATCTTTCAGTGTACAGTGTTTGTAACTTACCAAGACTGGGCCAAAATTCTTATCATTTTGATGACTCCAGAACCTTGCAGTACACACCAATATGCTAGATGATCAACTTTTTCTAATCGATTTCACACTGTTTCTTTCACAATGCAATCGCATGATCAGAACTCAACTTTATCTTTAACTCTGTGCCTGTGACAAAAATAAATCCTGGATGATTTGTCACCATTACCAATGTGAGGTCATCAAGACCGGGTCGTGCGATGAGGAGGAGCGGCAGGAACAAAGAGGACGAAAGTGAAAATAAAAAAAGAAGATTAATGAAACGATGAAACGAGTAAGGGAAGAAATTGAAGAAAAAAGGATATAGATGAGATAAAGTCATGGAAATATCATCTTTTTTGTGTTATAAATCTTATTCCTTGGTCATGTCATCAGTGCATAATTATCATCATACTGAAAAACTACTTTCCTATAGATGCTATCAAAATCTTGATCAAAAGGTACCTTATATCCTGTAAATAAGATTTGGAACGTTATCTGATTTTGCTTGAAGGTTGAAGAGCTACGGAGACAAGATGCAGAGAAAGGAAACAAGATTGCTCTGGCCCTCGCTGGTCACATCAAGAGAAATGTGAGTATATGATTAGATTAATTCCAAAAGGAGCTAAATCCATTTTTGTAACTTCAGAGAAAAAAGAACTTGTTTACCAGATTTTGTACATTTTGGACTTAAAAATGTTGAATTTATTGACATCACTTTCTCCATGACCCTCTAGCATTGCTGGTTCTGAATGCTGCATGTATTGCGTTGTATTTATTAAACTTCATTGATGTACATCAATATTCTGTTTATAAACATATAAATCAATTTACAATGCAATGTATACTTGAAAAAAAAGTTTAAACATTTTAACCCTATGCTCAGGTATGCCCAGTAAGCTTATTAAAATACATTATTCATTAACCTAATTCATTTTGATAGTTTTTTGCAGTATTCAACTGCTACCATTTTCACTTTGAAATGTTAGACTATCCCTTTAAATTTGTCAATGTATACCTTATCAGGTTGTGAAGCAGACCGTGATGACTGTGGTGTACGGTGTGACGTCGTACGGTGGTAGACGTCAGATCTTAAAGCAGCTCAGGGAAGAGGATGATCTGACCATGGATCAGAAGTGGTTTGCTGCAGGCTACATCACGCTCAAAGTCTTCCAGAGTCTGAGGAAGATGTTCACCAAGACCAGAGAGATACAGGTAATGGGTGGTTCATTTAGTGTTCCAAAATTCTTATATAATATTGGATGGCTTTGATTAGTGGTGATGGTGGTTATTTTACCTGACTGCTAAGGAAGCATAAATGCTTGTAAGTAAACAACCAGACGGCCGACGGCTTTAGGTCCTCTACGAGGGACCTGGTAATGAGGATTAATGTCTTACCAAAGGGCACTAGCGCATCGCCTTGGTTTCGAACCCGGGTCACCGGATTACGAGACCACTGCTCTACCAACTGAGCTATCGCCCCTCCTCGCTTTGAGTGTGATACAAGAATATATTGCTCGAGCTATGACAATATTGAACAAGTCGGAAACAAGTCCAATATTGTCATAGCGAGATGAATATATCCTTGTATCACACGAAAACAAAGCCATATAATATTATTATTATCAGGCTGACTTAGCGAAATAGAAGAATTTGACATACATCGGTAAATATGGATTTTGTTGTGTGTGATATCAATACCGATATCGATAGTTGAAGTTCCCGGATGACTGAGCAATACATAAACAATATTGGTCAGTCATCCGGCTACTGCGCTAAAGATATTAAATACACCAATTTATTGTACCACTTGGAAGCCTTATATAGATAATAATCATTTTTATTGTGTAATTCGTATAGTAAGACGGAACAGCTGTACATGTCCAAGGAATCAGGGAAATAATGGCAAAAATACTTTCATGATAAATTTTCCCCTTTTCTTCTTATTCCTTTGTAGCATTGTTACCTCAATTATAAAACAATTGCAAGGGCCCTGTGTAAATATATTTACTGGTATAAGCAATTTATAGCTAACCGAACGCATAATTGTAAGTAGGATATATTCCTAAAGTATGTACAAATACAATAAATTATATAGTAGTTACCAGAGTGGTATTCTGATAAACAGAGATTGAGAGAAGAGAGAGAGAGAAGGGGAGGTCAATAACAACAGGGGGTAAGAGAGAAATGCTACAAGAAAATGAAGGAGAGATATGCTAGAAGAAAAGTGTTAAGAAGTAACAATATAAGATCAATAGATTTATAGGTGGATAGATAGTAGTTGCTAAAATAAAGGAAAAAGGGAAATCAAGTCATTATGGAAAGTGTAAGTTTGCTGCTGTTGTAGTAGAGATAATTACCAGAGACTTTGTATCGTTTCTACAGGACTATTTAACAGAGAGTGCTTGGTTGATATCTAAGGCCGGTGAGACGGTTGAATGGGTTACACCTCTGGGTCTACCCATCGTACAACCCTATCATAAGAAGAGTCTCAAGCTCATCTCACATGGAGGGCGCAACGTATATCATGAAGAGAGACACAGCCAGGCTGAGTGAGTAATTCCAGCTATTCTCAACTGTATTTACACTAGTTTTAATTTGAACATTCTGTTCTCTTCTTCAGGTATTCCAGTGTTAATTCATGTAGTTTTATTGCATTGTGGTAGTTTCATTGTAAAAATATGTAACTTAAAAACCACCTTATAATTTTGGTATGAAATCCAACCTATGGTTGCAATGAATGAATAGCTGAATCTCTTTTTTTGTGTTTGTCATTTATCGCAACATAACTGAGTAAGTAATTACAGCTACATACAACTTTTTTAGATATGTTGTTGTTAGAGACCTTTAACTTTACCAATGTTAATCATTAATCTCAACACTTTTGCTCTGAATCCATTTCATATTATAGCAAAGGAAAAAAAATTATAACAAATTGTAACCTATTTTTATAAAGACATTTATTTACAGAGAAACAATCACCAACAAATATTTTGTTCTATTTGCTTGGAGTCTTGTAATGGTATTCATTCTCTAATTACAGCTATTCACACAATTATTCAATTACATTTTTGTTTGAGACCTTCATCTATACAATTCATCCATCAATTATCATCAATCTCAATTGTTTACTTCTGTATCCACTTGGAAAAAAAGGAAGAAAGAAAGTATAACCTATTTTTACTAACCCTCTGTATGATTTTGATGTCTTTAAATGATTTTACAACATTCCTGTAATAGTTGATTTCATATATATTTTATTATGTGATGTCTAAATCCCTGATTCTCCTTCACCTTTGTAGACGTCCAGACACGATGAAGCAGAAGAATGCATTCCCACCAAACTTCATTCATTCCCTAGATTCAACTCATATGATGCTCACATCACTCTACTCACAAAGGTAAGTCATTGAAAAGGTACATAGTAGAAAAAAATTGTCTGAACAGACAATCTTGAACAGACAATCTTTTTCTTCTATTTATGGTTAATTTTGGTGGGAGTTATAGTGGTGGTACTGCTTAAAGGCTGTAGTTATAGTGTTAGAAAGTTGTACTTGCTGTTTGTTTACAGTGTTAGTTGGTGGTAGTTGCTGGTGTTGATATTGATACAGGCCTGATAATAACCTGATTTAAATCGGTTCCCTGATTTTTTTTTTTTTTTCTTCCTGATTTCTTTTTTTTTTTTAATTCCTATTTTCCCTTATTTTCTCTATTCTTCCCTATTTTCCTTATTTTCTCTATTTGTCCTTATTTTTTCCAATTTTCTTACTCAAAAGGGGCGAATGTTGTTAGATGCTATTTTCCCCCCGCGAAACCTCTTCTTTCTTTTTTTTTTACTCAAGGGGGGCTCACTATCACCCCTGTTGATAATACTGATGGTAATAGTGGAAGCTGTTTCTTTTTTAAGTAATCTTGTGTGAGATTGAATTTCACAATACTTGCGTCAACAAGGAAATATTGTTGTCATTCCAGAATATGTAATTGTGTTTTTTTAAGCTACTATATACAATATCACTCGTTCAGGTATAAGCAGTCATTCAGATTAATGTAGATGATTTAACAGATAACTTTGAACATGAATAGAGGATACATTCATAATATGAATGAATATTTTTAAGTTAATTACAAATTTAATTATAAACAAAATACAGATTTGTTAGATGCAATTTTCTTCATTCTGTTTGTGGAACAGTGTAAATCAAGTTTGTTTCATCAAGTATTACCGCACATGACTTCTATTACAAGTCTACATATATGTTTTTCTTGTGCGTTATCTTGCAGAGCCGGTATCGCCTTTGCCTCTGTTCATGATTGTTACTGGACACATGCTAGCTCTGTCAATCAGATGAACAAGGTAGGAAGTGCTACATCTTAAAGCTCTACTGCATTACTTATAGCTACTTACGCCATCTATATAGCAAACAACGCCTAATCGGTGACCATTGGTCCCCCATAGTCCCCTTTTTCTTATGTTAAATGAGAGCTGATTTGATGATATAACCACCTGTCAATGACCATGCAGGGAGGTCTAATCCCTTCTGGCCAAACTAGTGCAGATAGGCTTTAATTTCCTCTCTCCATTTTAAATTGATAGCACACCATAGGATGAAATGGGGGGGGGGTATTTTCCAAAGTGATTGTGTGTTATCTTGATTTAAAAAGATAAGGAAATAAGGATGAAAATAGGTTCCTGATTTTTAAAGTGATTAAAAAGTGAATGAACGTATTATCGTTTGTATTGTAAAGATGTATAATAAACAACATGTTTGGTAATTTGAGACCCGCAAAATAGAAAATTACAAATTAAAATGTCCCTTCTCCAACATAGTTTCATGACTGGATTTGCCAAGCCTTTTATATTCCATTCATTCCCATTATTTACTCCAAAAATTATGTCAATTTAACATCAAGAAAAAAGCCTTGATAGATTATTACCAGAGTTATCAAAATTAAACCATACCCACACAGTGATTTATTTTTTTCTTCTTCAAATCTTTTATTTGTTTACTGTTTGCAGATCTGTCGGAGCCAGTTTGTGAAGCTACACAAGGAACCCATTCTAGACAATCTCTCTGAATTCATGGTGGAAAAATATGGACAACTGTAAGTATGCAAGATAACTTATCTGTTTGACTTTTACAAACGGGAGAATGATTTAATTTATTTCATTTTATTGATAATGTGTAATAATTTGATTGTAGCACATTGTTATTCATATATTTTTGTATCAGACTCTTTTTTTGTTTACTATGTGTACATTATTTCTACCGTTGTTAACTATATGTTTGTATTTATATTTGTACACTATTTGAAATCTAACCCTAAGTTTTGGTTGCAATATAAAAATAAAGAATTAATGATAATTAATAATTTGTACTTCTTTATGCTATTTCCAAGTGCTTGATAAGTCTTGACAACTATTCCCTATTTAGGACATTTACTCCCTAAAGAACTACATATAGCCACAACGTCTCTATCTGTAGTTGGAAAGGATTACCTTGGTATATTATGCTGAGCAGCTATTTCAGCACGTGCAAAGAAAAAATTGTTGCATTTCTTTGCACCAATGTACTACAACTAACGCATCTCTCTTTAGAATTTGCTATTAAGTGCTGTATGCTACTCTTAAGAACAGTTTATAAACCCACCAAGATTTTGAACCAATTTGAATCATGAATAACACTTGAATTTTAAGAGTTTCTTCAATTCGCAACTGTTTATGCAAGAAGCCTCTTACTTTATAGGGGATTCAAGTAAACAAAAATTCCCCTGACAATGTATATATTTTCCCCAAATTGAAGCCTACTGTAAATACATTTGCAATGAGATATAATTCGGGTGTCAAACATAATAAGAAGCAGAATTATTTCTTAAATCAGAAAATCCGCCTGGATCTGCCTCATTGAATTTTACTTACGGTAATCACATCTCTTAATATAGAAGAGGCATCTGAGTAAGAGGAGTCCACAATATGACTACCATGTTTCACGCGCTGTTGAGACAAACAAACAGCATCATGTAACAGTACTGGTATTTCCTTTTTGCAAGAGTTAATAGTAGAATAATCAATTAATTAATTTGTTTGTTGTTTTCTTCCTATGTTGTAGGGATATGCAGGACACGTCCAAACTCAAGCGAGGAAACCGGAACATGAAGATCTTGGAGGATTACATCAAGAACGTCCCAGAGAAGGGCGACTTTGATCTCGACAATGTCTTGAAGTCTACTTACTTCTTCAGTTAGAGATACGTTCGAACATTACGAGGCTATGATAGAACTGGTCCAGTTTTGCACTTTTGTGGTACATGATCATAATTTTTTTTGTAACCATATGTATATTTAGTATTTATGTTTTCTAGTGACTATACTCAATTGGTTGTTGCATAGCCATGCAAACCATCTAAAGACTATGCAAGTGTACCAAGTGCACCATTTATCATGTGTGTATATTTTTTTCTTCACTCCTATGAATTATGCAATATCAATTTGTATCGCATTCAAGTTTGTTATTATTTCAGCACAAGTATTACATGTACTTCTACCTTTCATAAGTGATTAAACAGAAAACCAGCCTTTCTTTGATTGCATATTTATTGCTTCTGAGCTTCTCTTAAAGGCATGCATTTTGACAAGATGGTTGTATAACCTGCAAACAGGGCATTCCGTGCCCCTGGTTTAGGAAACCAGAGTGGCAAAAAGGCTCTCTGTGAATTATTGTAAATTAAAGAAATTAAAGATGCCATTGAAAAAAACTAAACATCAAGACATGTGCATATATGTGCTACAGACTCCAGCTGAAAGGGATGTTAAACTTAAATTTCACACGTACAAGTTTCTTATGTGATTTAGACTAACATGCACATGAATTGAACTATCCTTATTCCTTAGCTGCCTGTTAAGGATAGTTTGTTGTGGGTAACACTAAAAAGAGCTTTTGTATTTGTTTTTAATGCATGAAATACTTAAATTTTCTGTTTAAAATGCTATTATGCAAATCTAAAATGGAGCTCCGGCGACCAAAAAAATTATACTTTAACCTGGTTTATATCAGTTGTGGGAACCTACTTGCCAGGTTTGAAACATACATGGAATGAATAAGTAATGCATTGAGGTAATTAAGAATATGGATGTTTAAAACTACCAAAAGAAATATATTTGTAAAGATTTGTATCATAAAGACTGTATTTTAAGATGTCTCAGTGAAACAAGAGAATAAAACTTGATATATAAAATTGAAACAGATGTTTTTGTCAATGTTTGTGCCTAAATGTGATGTCCACATGTATTTTGTTTAAAATCAGCTGTGCAATTGTGTTGAACCCTCTCCCACGACCCCCCCCCCCCCCCCTCCCCCTCTGTTAATTGCAACTTTGCAAACCAAACTCCTAAATGCAAAAGTGATAACAATCTCACTAATTCTCTACCCCTGAGATAAGTCATCAAATCACACACCCTTTTCCTCCTCTGATCAGACCTACATTGCATGTTGTGTTTTTCATTGTTCATTTATGCGTTTGTTTACTTTTACTTCTTACATCGTATACTGATATTCCCTTTTGATCAACCTTTACAAATATTCATACATTCCTCCTTCGGATGAATCCTTTTCCTTTTCTATTTCGTCTTTTTTCTGTTTATCTCTCCCTCTTCTTTCTTTGTTGCTCTCTTTTTCTCTCCATCCTATTTCGTCTAAAAGTGTTTCTTCTTTCTCTATCTTATTCTCACTTCTTTCTCTCTCCCCTCTATCTCTCTTTTTCAAATTGCTAAGTTCAAATTGCAGATAATAGTCAATATTCTGGTCAAATACTATAATGAATTATTAATTTAATTTCTTGGCACAGATATATTCATATATACATTGTCAACAAAAATACCACATGTAAGGAAAAGAGCAGATACAAGCATAACTTGAATATAGAATTATTAATACAATTCTAGCAATATTTGTTGGGCTTAACTTTGGAATACTCCACCAATAGGATTTATGTACATGAACGTCCAACACCTAGGGTCATAGGTAGGGTTAGATTTAGGGTAAGTGTTACCTGAGAACTTAAATCTTTAGATTTAGCTTCATTGATGAAGCATTGGTTAACTTAAAGACGTCTGGTCAATTTTTGTGGAGAGGTATTCTGAAGTTGCTCCATTTGTTGAAATTTAGTCACATTAAATTAAGAGTACCAAGCATATGCTGATGATGATGAATGTAATAAGACATTCCTTGCATTATCATATCTATGATTTATAGGTGTTTGTAGTACAATTCAAACAATCCTAATCACATTTATAAAAAATAAACAGTAATTTTACTCCCCACATACATTGTTCAATTACTTCAAACAAATATATTACTTCCATTGCTAGGCAAATAAATACACAGTTCAACCCATTTCATTGTTAAATGTTACACAATACTTTAAATGCTAATGATTATCAATATTAACCAAACTCTCTTCAACTGCTCTCCTACTAAATTGGTTATTTGTCTACATACTATGGCATAATAAGTATTTCTAGAGACACTTCACAAATTAATTTTTAGAAAATATAATTTCACACTCCTTTTGGCCGATACTTTCTATTCTTTCAGTCAATCTAAATTTTACCAACTTAACTGACTTTACTAAAAAACAAAGACTAATATATGTACTGTATATCACATAAAATTGAATTTCTCACAAGTATACAATTATTTGTAATAAAGTAGTGAAATATATATGTATATATATGTACATGTATATGCATTAAAACATTCAGCCTCTCTCTATTTTGAACATTTACAATACATATATCTACTCTTGATATTTTCACCTATTGCACATATCTAAACATATTTTACAAAACACGATTCCTATGTGTACTGTTTCATGCCTGACATCACCAAGCAGCCTCGCTATATGTACTTTTATTTAGAGATGATTCTTCTGATTTCATGCCCAGACAATGATAAGATTTGACTAATCGGGCAACTTAGAGCCAAGCACACTTGAAGATCAACTACATTTATGACTAAATTTGAGACAAGTCAGAGCATCAATCAAATACCAAATCAAGTTATATATAGTGAGGGGTACCCTTGATAATGAATCGCATTGTGACACATTTATTTCTGAGTACACATACACTGTACATGTACACCATATCTTTGTCTTCCATGTTAGTACATCAATGAAACACACACTTTACGGCTCTACGTTTACACGAAAATGAGCAAAACATTTAACAATTTCTATACAATATGAACACAAACACTGAGATGTTCAAACGACTGTTCTCTTAATATCCTTTATTTGAGGTAGTTTATGGAAATTGTTTTGTGCATTTGTATCTTCATGGTACACGTCTTCATCCTAAAATCATCAAGGCGAAGTTTCAGATATGAGCAGAAAGAGCACATTTCTTCCCAAGTTAAAGAGTGTGTAGCATGGCAAATACTGGCTAACGCCATCTACGACTTCTGTTGGACAACTGCAAGTAAACAATTGGACTTGATTAACGGTCAGCGTGCCCTAGCGTTCGCGAAACAGTTTTGTGTATGTTGCACGCACATGAATACTGGGATCGCGTTGTCCGTAGTGGTACTACACCCGATTGGCCCCGAGTCAGGCCACGGGAAAGACACGTAGTCTCGTCATGCTACACCTCCTTTAAACAAATTATTAATGAACTGCTGAATACTTTGATTTTTTCAATACCAAGCATTTATAAAATATGCATCTAAAACTTGAACTCAGCCACACTTTCACTAATATAAATCACAGTTCAATGGTTTACATTTTCAGTACTCTGTCATTACACATTACTTTTTATCGGAATGGTGTATCGGTAAAAAACAATTAATGTGGGTTGCCAATTTGATTTTCAAAAAACATGATTCTGTCAGCCTAATAAAATAAAAAAAACTTTTCTTTGATGACCAAACATGACAGGAATATTTTGAGAGTTGTCCTTCAGCTTGTAAAAGATTGAAATACCTTGTATAGGTATGATGAAAACTAGACTCTTACATTTGGATGCTGCTCAGTGGCTGCAGGGCTCACTCACGATCAATTGGGCAAAAGTATTTCCATTTTCGGTTTAACTTAATAAAATTTGGAGTGGACTTTAAAGATTATTATTATTATTATTATTCTTTAAAGACAGGGGGGGGGGGGTGCCCAAATTAAGCTGAAACATGAAAATGTAACGGGGGTACCAACTGCTCTGAGAAGTTGGGCATTGGTTCAAAATACTTGGCAGCCAAAGCAATTCTACCATGAAGCTTTAAAGAGAATTAAGGTAACCACAATAATGCAAATAAGCATGCCATTTCTTTTTAAAAAGCAAACTTTTGCAAAAAAAATGTTCATGTAGATACCATATTCCTTTTGACATTGCCTTTCTGACAACTACCAGAGACAACTGGCAAGAAAAGACCCACAGACTTCAAGCTGGTCATATATGGTGTGAGGGTGAGACACCACGTCAAAAGCCTACATGTCTATCGACTTGCTGTGCTACTAGCTCTGCTTGTCCGCTTATGATTAAGATGCAGGAAGTGGCTCTTGTTTGGGTTCTCCACGATGTCATTAAGGATGGCTTTGAGATGGTGTGCCACAGGCTTTGGGTCCTCTGAGTTAACCAAGATGTTGTACGATGACAGAAAGTAGTGATTGCACGTCCCTGATTTCAGCATGCCAATGAGCGCCATGAAGAGGTCAACGAATGCTCTCCCAAGCTTGTTGGGCGTCCAGTCGTCTTGCAGAGGATACTGTGTGCATTGATGCAGGAACGCTGTTGTTACGATGCGTGGCGTGATTGGATGAAACTCTTCCGAGTTCTCGTCGCAGAGTGAGAGCATCGTGAGCAGGACGGGAGCGCGACACGACACCTCCGTGGCATCTTCTTCGATGACCGTCTGAGCCAGGACCTTCTCACTAAGGCCGAAGTACGTGCACCATAGCCGGAAGGCGTCGTGGCCTGGGGGAGGGCGGGCGGGGTAGACATGGAATTTATGCTTGACCTTTGACATACGAGCGTAGTCCAGCCACTGGTTAGGTCTTGCGGCACACTCAGGTCCCCAGTTCTGCAAACTCTTTGGCCAACAGCCGCTGAGTTCCAATGCAGGGATTAATTCAATCGTATATTCCTCGCCTCTCAGTATAGCATGTAGCCTCACAATGTGACCTAAAAGAGAGAAGGAAATCGATGGTTAAACAACAGCTGCAAAAATATGATTTTTTTTTTCTGTCACGAAAAGAAAGATACTTTGCAAAGTATACAAACATAAAGCAGGAATCTACATTAATTTTAAGGGATCATTTCAAGGAGATTCTCAAATATTAAGGGCTTAAAAAATCTATTAGCGGACAAGAGAAAAAGTCATCCATTTTGAAAAGAGAAATAGGCTTACAGGAGATGCAAAACTATGTATTAAATGAGGAATTCCTGAACACATGTGTGTGAACTTGCTTTGGTCACCCTAACTTCCTAAGCTAAGGCAAGCAGGTAAGGCCTAAATCGATGCACACGCACCTTCTCTTTTCACAGAAATTTCATAGACCGTTGGTTCTTTCTCCCAGACGCACTCCTCAAGTAAAATCTCCACACTTTCCTCTATGAGGTTGGCAAACCTCTTCACGACCTTCCCAGGGGAAAGGAAAGATTTGTTCGAGAAACTAATATCATCATGCTGGGCTGAGGAGACATCATCTTGCTTGATACTCAACAAATCTTGGATGAGCAATTTCTCGGGATCAGCAAGAACATATCCAAAGCCGAAAAGAGGCGAAATGTATGGGTTGTCACAAGCAGCACTGTCTAGGAAAGCTGCAGGTAGTTGCCCTTGGCCTTGGCCTTTTGGAGGAGGATCTTGAGAAGATTTTGCGAGACATTTTGGAGACAGGAGATTCGATAAAACGACGGCGACATCAACTTTGTAGTATTCACTGTGATTCACACGCACAAAGCTATTCCCGGTTTCATTCAACAGTCCCTCGCATTCACTTTGGAAGCGGTCATCCAGCTCACCCACCTTGCTCAAAATCGGCGCAATGATTCGCCTGATAAGCGCTCTATGAACCTCCTGTATTTCTTGTCTTCTCGGTAAAACAGTATCTTGGAGATATTTTGTTAATGAATTCGATAAACTGGTTTTGTTCTTTGCCGATTTCACTCCAGTGTCTGCCATCTTGTTTACGTCCGTATTCATGGCTACATCAGCGAGTTGTGATAGTCTACATCTTCAGCCGCAGTACAGTGTGTAGTGCAGATTTTGACACTAAATTATACATCCTCCTTATCTTAGGCCTAGCCTAGACCTAGCTTATGGCTACATGACTGTTTTGAATTTGCGGGGCTGTCAGATAGAATCTACTGAGAATTTAAAGAAATATGTCTTGACTTGAAATTAGATAATGGCAATGAAAACAAAAAAATAACATGTAATGATAACAAGAAGAAGAATATATGATGTATTGAAAATGATGATAAATTACAATGATAGTGACATCAATAATAGTTATCATCAAAACGAAATGTTTATTATGCACTGAAGAAGAGTAAAAACATGTATATATGTATAATAATTAAAAACAATGTTTGTGTTTTAACAAAATGTTAAACCTTGCTTCCTACATAGTACAGAACCTTTCCAAAAAATATGTCTGATGAGCACTGAAAATTGGCATATGGAAGTACAAATATATGTGATAAATATTGTTGTCTCTCTTTATTTTTGTTGGAGTGATATAATAGCCGACACCTATTTCCTCTCTCTTGTCATATTTCCCCCTTTCATCGCTCCACCACCCCCTCCCCCCCCCCTTTTTTTTTTAAATTTGTTCTCTCTCTGTCTATCCATTTCTCATTTATTATGTTCCTTTTTTATTATGCAGTATAGTTTACATTCAAAGTAGTTATTTGTAGACTATGAATACTATACATCTACAAATATTCTTAGGGGCGAATTTGTTACAATAGCAAGAAAATAATGAATCGAAACAATATTTTTTAACAATTTCTCTCTCTCTCTTCTAATCTTTCCATTTTCCCCTTTCTTTTCTTCTCTCCCTCTCCCTCTCTCTCCCTTCCTCTCTCCCTCTCTCTTCCTGTCTGTGCTCTCTACATATACTTGCTTTCATTCACTTCTCCTTTGACTGCAAATTGGAAAACATGGAAATATCATCAAGAAATGAAAATAATCACACAATAATATTACAATGAATATAGTATGTACAAGACTATATACAAATAACTTTATTCTCATGTCTTCCAAATGGATATTCAGAGAGAAACATTAAACAAAGCTCGCCTTTTCATAATTCATGATCATAAAATAATTAACATTTGGTGAGTGCATGTGACATTGTATGATCATGTCATATTGAAGATTTAGACAGCATTATAACTAGTAATCGCTCCATAAAGAACTTGATATGGGAAAGGAATTACAAAGTACATGTACATGAACAAAGCAACACGTTTAGATAACTACAATAATGTACATACTACATTGCATGCTCAGATCTTGTCCGCACTTATGTTTTGAGAGTCATTTAACATTAATAATGACACCTCAAACAAAATGGGAATGTTATTACAGAGCACAAACAATAAACAATAACACTGTTCATCTAGTTCACGATGAGGGGGGGGGGGTGAGGGTGTGTATGTTTTCATGGGACTAAAATAAGTAGTTTCAGTAATTTGATTTATTATCATTTACTCTTACCGGTACTTATTCTTGGTTTGATGGTTTGTTTTACCCGATTGCTAACAAAAGCATGTGTATGCTTGTAAGTAAGCAACCAGGGGACTGACGGCTTTGAGTCCTCTCTGATAGACTTGGTAATGAGGAGTAATGCCTTACCAAAGCGCACTAAATCATTGAATTGGTTTCAAACCTGGACCTCCCGGTTACGAGAACACTCCTCTACCACTGAGCCATCGCGTCTCTTTTTTTTCTTCATTCGTAATTCATTTAAAAGAGATTCTGAGATTGTTACAGATCCCCCCCTCCCCCAACCACCATGCCCTAGCCTGAAATCCTCACATATAAATATCAACAAATTGTTATGTACATGGAAATGAACATTGATTATAACAGAACAAAGTATCTTCATACACTATGGGTGTACCAAGTGTATTAAACAGCACATAGAAATAAAATGGACAGGGTAACTCAAATTATCCCTCCCCTTCCCCACCCCAACCCTGGTCTGATTACATTAGATGAAGAGACAAATTCCAATACCAGAGAATTGCTATTTGCAACAGCGCCAATATTCATATTATCCCTTTTAGCTGTCATCACATTTTCATTTCCCTTCCCTGTAAGTAATGGACTCTATGGAGTTCAAGTCAGTAAATCATGACACACCTGGGGGAGGGGTAATTGTCCTGGTATTAATACTTTGGCAATCTTTTCAGGGGTTTAATTTTACTGGAGGTAGATGCCCATGGGGGGGGGGGGGATTGCCTAGGATGTCATTTTCCAGGGGGTAATTGTCCCGGGTGTAATTATCCGTCTAGAAACATCTTTTAGAAATGTAAGACTTTCTTAAACAGGATGACCATTTTCATTTTAACTTCCCAGAGAGTTCCCTTCAAGTATAAACCTAGAAACAACATCATGATCCGCATCAGTACTGGAAACTCCTCTTTGTTTGCATGTTCTCCAAGACTTCTGTAAGTTCATCGTCCTCAAACCTTCCTTCAAGACTGGTTAACAAAAAGGGGAACAAACAAGAAATGCATTATTTTATAACTTGCAAGCATATAAGTAATAGTCATTGAAAACAAATCTGGTGAATGATTATTGTATAGCTCTAAAATTACATTACTGAATTACAACCAGTGATAAAACGTGATTAATTGAACACAACTGAAATTGGAGGCTTAACTAATGTAGAGCTTAACTTTCACATCTAAAAGGGAATTAGTATATATTTGGGGTAAAGTATTCTTTCTTCGAGAAGATAAAAGGTATAGGTGTAAACAAAAAATGTTAACAAATTAAATGAAAGAAAAAGCAATGTTTCATCATTCATATCAAAAGGTGATTATTCATACATGCACAACTTGACTTAATATATATGTAGGCCTACTCCTCCTGATACTATCATGAATATAACTTTCTCTCCCTCCTCGCTCTTCTTTGTCCTTTATTCTTCCTTTTGTCTTTTGCTTTCTTTCTTCCTTCCTCTCCTAATTTGTATGCATCGCTTCATATTGTAATAATTCTTATTTTTATTTTTGAGAGGACATCACTTTAAGCTTATGCTTAAGACAACCCCTTTTCTGTATATACCATGTCATTATCATACATTTAAAGATATAAGATTGTAAATGTTGATGTGTTGTTGTATATGCAGAGCTGCCAACCTTGTGCGACCAAAAAAATGAACCATGATGGCAAAAAAAATGGAGTTTCAAGCAACAAAAAAGGAAGGTAATTATTCAAACGACCATGCCGACACACTTCCAATGCAGAAATATCCATTTCCATGCTTTTTTTCCATACTAGGACTTATATCGGTAGTTTATTTACAAGTAGGTATTTTTTGTTGTTATTTTGGTATTATCAGCGTTTCATTCTTTTGTGGAATATCTTTCTCTTCAAGTATGTTTTAACGTTAGTTTTCTATTGAATTTGTGATCAAATCAACATTTTGGAGCAGTTGTTTGATGTGGGGTAAGAAAAAAAAATAAATAAACAAATAAACAAAATTATAAAAATAATTAAAAAAAACATATTTTATGAAAAACGTACTGGTACTGCCTTAATTTGGAGGAAAAAATGAATAATTCTGGGTAAAACGAATGTTTGACATCTCTGTATATGGAATTAAACATCAAGTGTTTGGTTGTGTTAAATAAAACATGCTGTCGTGTGAGGGTCAGGATACCTACCTTGGAATCAATGCTTTGGCCTCTTCTGCGGTTTCAGGACACAGGTTGGCAAGCAGGGCCAGCTCAAACTTGTGAAGCTTAGGTTGCTGCTGTTGTAATAATCTACAGGTAAAGAAAGATAATACAGTAACAGTAGTCAATTAGGGAGCGATCTGACAACATATGATGAAAAAAAGGGGTTGTTTAAAGTGTTCATGAAAGTTACACAAGTCCAAAAGTAGATATTATAAAAAACACAATATGAAGAATTTCATTTAATCTTAAATATTGTGTGTTGCAAGTAAAAGATAAACTTGAGTTCTGGTAATGCGATTGCATTGTGAAAGAAAAGGTGTGGAATGGATAAGAAAAGTTGATCATATAGCATGTAAGTAAGTAATGGTGAGTAATGCAAGGTTCTGGAGTCATCAAAATCATCATAAATTTGGCAGAGTCTTGGTAAAGTAACAATCACTTACACAGAAAGATGTACATGTATATGGGACAACACACATGGTGTCGGGGCTAGTACTACCCTGATTTCCTTATCTTTCTATGCTCATTACTCAGCCAGTATACATTTTCTTCCAAAATTGTTTGGCACATGACATTTATTTGTAATCTTGAGAATTCAGTGTAAGTTTCGTTAGATTCTGTGAGAATTCATTTTCTTTTTTTACCAGAACTCACGTTTATCTTTAAGTTATTTATTTTTTTATATTGAAACATAAAGAGAGAAAAGCTCACATGTCTCCTAAATCTCAATCTTATACAAAATCATGAGAACAGGTTAAATATTTTGTACAATAAGCATTATTAACATCACATATATCAATATAAAGTTGTCTACAATGCTCACTGCTCATTTACAAAATCATTGAAATTACGAAGTTGACCACTAAATCAATATCATAAATCGAATTCCGGCGGTATTGTGGTCTATGTACTTTGTCTACTTTTTACATCTTAGTTTGTACATGTACCCAACAAATTGTTGATCTCACTAAGAAAGTGTTACGGTAAATTTGTGCTCACTGCTCAATTGAAAAATTCAAATTAGAAAGTTGATAAATTCATCCAAAAGATCGTTCACCTCACCCCCTCCCCCGAGGCCCCCTTGACAAAAGTGGAACTGTACATGCTCTACCACCAACACACAGCAGGAGTATTAAAATTTGTGATAAATCTTACCCTCTGACATCACCAATGGTTTCTCTGTTTTTAAACCGTGAGAATCTCCCTGTGTAGTTGAGTGTCTTCATGAAGACTTCACTGAGCTCCTGTTCTTCTTCCTGACTTTCATTCTGTTGTTTTCTATGCTGCAATAACATCTGCACTTCAGAGATTAGGAGGGTCTCTGCTTGCTCAAACACTGAAAGGTAATGACAGTGAGATGAGTGGATATGCAAGCTGTTTCAGTATTAAATAATTTAATAGCACTGGGAATAATTTTTTCAGGACAATGCGATCATTTTTTTATAACCGTGAGTATGTACAGCGGCCGAGAAGTGGAGGTATAAAGATTGATGTATACACGGTTAGAAATAGGGTTGCATTGTCCAGAAAAACAACTAAAATTCTACCAAATGAGCTTCAAATTTGTTGACCTTGGGGGTTTGGACTAGTTATTATGCATCAAGAAGGTATTTTCAATTATTTTGTTTAATTCTATTTTAGTCATTTTAGTCATTTTAGTCATATTTAAAGCATTTTAAGGATGTTCTGGAAGTTTTGACTGATCTGGGCCAGGGAGAAACTGTAGAATTACCCGCTTCGCTTTTCTAGTTTTCCTTTTCTTTTAATTTTGCCACTTTTGGTATGTTCGACTTTGGCACTTTGTCTGAAGTTTGGGCTTTGGATTTTTCTCTGGTTTGGCTATTTCTTCATGTTTCGATGGACACTTTTCTGATTGGGAGGTCAAATATGATTTGTATTCTCTTACTGTGCATGCAAGAATGTGCTGATTCATAGTCTATAGAGTAAAGGAGGGGGTAAAGGACCAGCTCCAGTTTTCGGCCGATCCGTTGGATGCATGGTAAAATCCCTTAAAATACATCGCATAACAGCATATCACATATCCCACACATACCATACCATGCCAGAGTCACTGAAGAACCACATTTGCAATGGAAAATATATCCTAAAATATCACATTTTAGTGATGTAATCGGCGGTCCCGCTACCCAAATCTGAAAAATCGAGTTCTTACGCCTGTATGTAAGAAATATGGGTACCATAAAATGAGCTTTATTTCAAGTATTTTTCAGATTTAGAGCCCGATTTTGTGTTAGTCGCAAGCTCAAAAGTATCTCATCGCATGTATTAAATCAATGCAGCCGGACCCCGCAATGCACACACGATGTCTGTCTAATTCAGATTCCAATTTCCGATCACTGCAGTGCTAGTCTTCGACCAGGCGAGCACCCAAGAGCTCGGGCGTGGGATACCTGCTCCGCCCGCTTGTGCTATAGATCAGCGTGGAAACGCACGGCGCGCGCGCGCGCTTCCTATTGACTTTGTACATGCGGTCGTAAACTGAATCGCTAGGTCGATAACTGGCTTCAAACCAGTGAAAATTGAAATGAATATTGTCATGGCAATTCGTGATTTTTTTTCTGGGATTTGTCGTTTGTTTAAATAATAATAATATTTGCTTCATGATTTAAACAATAAATGATATATAGGAACTAAAGAGTCCAAAAAAATGGATTTTGTCTTAAGTGGTCGAAAACCGGCTCCTTTACTCTAGACTCTATATTTTGCTATTTTTGTGGTTTAATTTACAAAATTAATAATTTGTGTACGAATACTGGCGCTAATGCGCTATACAAATATATGGGTTGATTCTCCCTTCCAGCTTTATGCGGGTACTACATACATGTACAACTGATGTTTATTGCATTCATTAATAGGCACATTCATGGGACACTAGAGGGCGCTTCGCGCTCGTACGAAAATCTGAATGGCCTTGCTGCGGTGGGTCGGCAATAATCAGCCCAAAACTTGGATATGGGAGAGTGGAAGGATATATCTTTTTTATAATGTTATCTGGTCTTACCCTTAACCATCCTATGTTTAATCTATGTAGAAATAACATGCGAGTACGATAAGAGAAACATCGGGCCCATTACTGATGCAACTTTTGAAATATTAGCCTAGAAATTACCACCAAACGGAAAAAAATGACATTTTTTCCCGACAAATCTTCATAAAATCTGAGTTATAAACAAGTCACATCTAGGTACACTAATACAAATACGATTTTCTGAAAATTAAGGTATGATTTATTAAGTTTCTTTCAAGTATATTTCTGCGCATTGCAGCGCCAATATTCTACACTGCTTCAAAATCACCCTTGAAATTTTTTTTTGCAACGAATTTGTTACGAGGTCCGCGAGTGTTCCCCGTTCCTTGCATGTTGAAAGTTTGGTAATACATAGTTTCCATTGACTCGCGCACGAAAAAATGGTCGAAAACAAAATGTCAAATGAAGAAATAAACAAGCTTTTGTATAGTTATAAGAGTTCTACTGAGGTTTCTTTGTCGATTTAATTTATTATACAGTGCGTCCCAGAAAAAACGAAACCGAGAAGTATCGATGTTTTATTATAACTTAATCACAACCATAATTAATGAATGATACATATTTGGAAAGCTTAGAGTCTCCTCTTTCAGTTGATGCTACTCAGATGATGCATATTTTACGCATGAGTGATTAAAAGCAATTTGAAGGAAAGAAACCAAAAAGACATTTGGCGGGCGGTATCTGAATTTCGAAGAAAAAATTACATTTCTAGAAAGTTGAGTTTCTGCCCTTTCATATGACACCTCAATCAGGAAAAATGAGCGAGGAATAACAAAGTTCTGTTTGTTTAAAGTAGCCCTTACATTTTCATAATTTTAACAAACGAATTCGTTTTCACTGGGTGCCTGCCGTAGCAAAAAGCAGATTCGACAAAAGACTTAACTCCGTTTCGTTGACAATCAGCCATGCATGAAGACTCTTATCTACGGCTGATTGTCAACGAAACGGAGTTAAGTCTTTTGTTAATTTCGTTTATTGATACGGCAGGCAGCCAGTGAAAACGAATTCGTTTAATAAAATTAATGAAATGCAAGCACTACTTCAAACAAACAGAACTTTGTCATTCCTCGCTCATTTTTCCTGATTGATGTGTCATATGAAAGGGCAGAAACTCAACTTTCTAGAAATGTGAATTTTTCTTCGAAATTCAGATACGGCCCGCCAAATGTCTTTTTGGTTTCCTTCCTTCAAATTGCTTTTAATCACTCATGCGTAAAATATGCATCATCTGAGTAGCATCAACCGAAAGAGGAGACTCTAAGCTTTCCAAATATGTATCATTCATTAATTATAGTTGTGATTAAGTTATGATAGAACATCGATACTTCTCGGTTTCGTTTTTTCTGGGACGCACTGTATAGTCTCAATTAGAATTCAGAATTATCTCACTGAAAAGTTAAGAAACCGACGATGTTCTCGATCGTAGTTATTTTCATTTTGCCAGCAGCCGATCTAGCGTTGTTTGGGCAAAAAGCTAGGCCGCTGCCTACCCAACGCGAACCTTTCCGAGTCCCGCTAAAATGGCGCTCTGCGGAGCTCCGCGGCTGCGTTGGTATCGCTGCAAACTCTCAGCCGGCTAGCTCCCCACGACGGACCATTCGCGGTATGGCGAGAGTGTGTGTGCGAGGTATGATTTTGGATTCGAGAACGCTCGTAATGCAACCGTGCGCGTCATTTTCAGCTGTCGAATGTATACGACCAATTTTACATGTACGATTTTTAGTACAGATACTTGGTCAGTTTTCTTCTTATATCTTTGGTTTTACAACATTTAAAAATATAATTTCTTCAAATTTGCTCCTGACTCGGTTCAGACTAATTGTATGATGTGTTTTCAAGTCAGTTTTTTGAATATATTTTTTTGCATGAATTTGCCTATCATTAATTGCAATTTTATTCAATTTTATTTAATTCATTCATTTAAACAAAGTCATTACACATAAATAACAATCCATAATTACATAACATACACGTTAAAAACATATTGGACAAGGACATACAAATCAACTGAATAGGCTGCAACCTGAACTGAAAGGAAACATACTGGTAATCTTTAGAATTATAAAGGTTGACCCATTGCCATGATTGCACTACACAGAAATGAATATGTCGGGCACATACAGTCAAAACTATCTAATCACTCTCTACTAAATACATCATCTCAAAACACTGATACGATTAAAATGATCTCACCTTTTGGAAATTTAAGTTCCGATGCATCTTCTTCCTGCTCTTCCTGACCAGGAATAAATGAAGCCATGATTTAAGTCGCAATTTAGTGATTAGTTTTTCTTGTTATGGATGGATTTCCACACTTTTCTCAATGCACTGTACCAATTTCTAACACGAGATGGTGCTGTTGATCTTTCGTTGCGCAGTCGCCGATCGACATCAACAAGCTTATCATTATTACAAGTATCATTGTTATTATCAGTACCAGCAGCAGCATTATTTCATCATCATATTTTCATGTCCTACCCAGTTTAGCCCAGAGTGATCACAAATTCACACTTTACTATCATAAATTGTCAAAATACAATTAAGGAATCAATTATACGCCTGTTAATGGTGCTACTCTGACCAGCCGGAGTAGCCATATTTTTGTATGAAGCAGGAGTTTAGAATATGATTCTTATATTTATTTGTTAATATATGCCTATTATTCTAACTTTCATTTTTCATTTAGCATGACGAAGAGATAAGAAGTAGACTATATTGGATGCACGGGGAGGGGGATATAAAATCAGTTTCATTGCAAACCCCAATAGCAAGATCATTCGGCCCTTGTCCCGAACCCGTTCTTAAACAAAATGAAATAAAACATAATTTAGCTGATACTCTACTTTTTAATTGTATTCCCTTTTTTCTGTTACACAATCAGAGAAAATTAATGTTTCCTTCCTGATAATCCTACATATCTGAGTTCATTTAGGCTCGGATTTTTAAGTACATGACGCTGTCTTTAATTTCCTGTGAATGAAAGCAATTAGTCGTATAATAAAGGTCATCCCGCGCATCTCATGGTAACTTGGCCTTGCAGTTGAAGATGGATAAGTGGTGATGCAGTCGGAGCTAATCACCCGGCTAATCATCATCAATTCCAGCTATAGCTCCCGCAAGACTAATACTAATAGCTAAACCACTTACCATGCTTTATGCTTGAGATGTCTAGTTAAAGGTATAGTTATTAACTTTTCATGATATTGATTATACAATATCATGACAAATTGTTAACTGAATCTGTTTTTATACAGAATGAAATGAAACACCACATAGCTGCTACTCTTCTCAATAATTCCCCCCCCCCCCTTTTTTTTCCTGTTAAAAATCATAGAAATGTATCCTGCTTAGAAGAATAAGAATTATTCTCACATATTTTATTTTTGCTGCATAAAATCACATAGAATGTTTTAAGAAAGGTTGATAAATTTAAAATCCTGCTATTCTATTATATGCCAGATGTATATGATGATGTCTTCGACAGCAGTATTCTACCATGGACTTAGTAAGTCCATGATTCTACCGAGCTCCTTGATCTTACCATGGTCTTACTAGCTCGCCAATAATTCATGAAACCATGGATAGGTCCATCATGAAACTGTCTGATCGCGGCAGATATGTTTATGATGATGGAATTATATGAAGGGGCTTTGGGATGTATGAAAACCTTAGCGTGTCCAAGGACTATCGGTGAGTCTACCTTCCATGAATTAATCGCAAAATATAAGATGTAATCTGAGAAATTCAGATGTACAATGGGCTATAGTGTGAACACATCGTTGAATCTTCATCAATCGTGTATCAGATGTATAGGTCTCAATAATAATATTAATGATAATAATAATGATAATGACCACTATAACAATAATTATAGTAACAATGATAATAACTTTAATAATAATATCAATAATAATGATAATACATGCCATTATTCGCAAAGTGTTAGCCTACTGGACTGAGGGTATCTCAGAATCTCAGATGTAGGGAATTATAACACGTCAGTGTGTCTCATCACTTTGATCATGAAGAAGGACAGTTGCATGTATGGGCATGTATGATGGGCATAGTATCGTGTTAACGTGTAAGATTCTCGCTTTCATGCAGTCTCTGTTATGTAGTTGGGAATAATATAGATTTATTTGATTTTCTAGTGTGAACGCGTATTTGTGAAGAAGAAGAATAGAGAATGTCAGATGTATATGGATTAGTCTAGTGTGAACACATCATGTCTCGCTTTAATCAATCGTGAAATATGGGATGCAGGATCATGGAATATTCTATAGTGTGAATATAGTAGTTGGTCTATATAATTATGTCTCCCTTTCATCAACCGTGAAAAGGGGATAATGGGATATGATGATAGGATGAGGGGGTATATCATGTGGGATACTCTAGTGTGAACACATCTGTACGTCTCGCTGTCGGTCATCAATCGTGAAATATAAGTTCAAGGGAATGTTTGAGGTATGAGGTGGTCTTGACCTTTGGAATTAAAAGAATTACACTCATCACATCACCTTGAGGTGACTCATCATGCGATGCATCATCTCGATACATTTCCAAGTGGAGGGCTTGGTGGATGACACTAAACAGAAATTACCGTCTGGTATATGGGGGAACTCTTTAATAAAAATGACATTAATGTGTCAACCTTCTGTATTTGAGGGGGTGATTCAGTGAAGCCAGACGTAGTCTCAGCGAAAATGTCAATAATAAGAGACTGAAGCTTTCGGTCTAGGTTGACATAGGAGCTCGCGTATTCAGGGACATTATTAATGTGGGTGGGGGCTGCGTGGATGATAGCAAGCAGAAATTAATGGGGAGCTCTTTAATAAAACTGACATGAATTTGTCAACCTTCTGTATATAAAAACGGCCAGTGGAGCCAGACAAGTTTCAGCGGAGCAACCGTCGATATGAGAGACTGAAGCTTTCTGTCTAGGATGACAGGAGCTCGCGTATTCGATTACATTATAAAGGGACTGATTAATGATTCTGTATGAAGAAAATCGGACAAAATTCCCTAAAATGTATATTTTTTTAATAGCTTTCGGTCTCGGATGACATAATAGGAACTCGCGTATTCAACTATACAGGGACTGATTAATGATTCCGTATAAAGAAAATCGGACAAAATTCCCTAATATATAATTTTTTTAAATGCAATTCAGATGCCTTTTGGTCTCCATATTTGAAGGGGGTACAAAATATAATTATTAGAAGGCCTAAGTCAGATTTAATTTTAAAATAGAGTATAGTCCCCACGGATAAAGGTTGTGCCCCTTATATTTAGCCATTGTTGTTCGACAATATCGCTTACTATTCACATCTTAAATAGTGTATAAAAACAAATAAATGAAAGCACGATCATGTTTTTATTCGGATGATGTATTTCAAAATGCATTTCACTTTTAATCCTTCCTTTTATCTGTGAAATAAACTCACTGCATTTCTTCATGAAACTTAATCCTTATTCATTTACGATCACGCAGTAAATTCGATAATATACAGTTGGGAGTACCTGTGTTCTTTTCTCAAGGGAAAGCAAACGGCATGCCTCAGTATAGTGGCCTACCGGCTTTTTTTTGTAATCAATACAAGTCCATGGTTACGCTGCAAAATTCGTCCTCTCATATTTTTAAAAACAGATGGTATATTTGTGGATTAGTATCACACTGAGGAAGTTGAATACATGCATTTCCACTCCATTGTTTTTGTTGGCGTGTATTTCAGATCTTCAGGCCAAGGTCTATTATACAAACTGGCTGATATTACAACGTTCAACCATCGGGGCTCTTTCCGCTCCTGCATCCGGGAGTGCAGTCTGGAAGATGGGTGAATGGGATGGCCAGGCACGTTTTGGTATTGATTATCTGTTTAGCGAATGAGTCAAGTGATATAACAGTCACAGACTGAATCATTAACAATCTCTGCAAAATAAATCGTTTTTTGTTCAGGGGGTTGGGATGGGTGGCAGTTTCAGTAGATAGAAGGATTGTTAAGTTATTATTCGAGAGCCTCCTATATAGTCCCCCCCCCCCCCCACCCCTCCCCCTCGCCGTGTGTACGTCATGAAACCGGAGATCCTCACTTCATAATCTTCTCTCTCTTATTCATTTAGCATTCATCATGATAAATCAAAAGTCCAAACAATTCCTAAAATGTAGACCTGGTCCCCGTTTCATAAAACTTGTTACAATAAAAATTATTAAAACAACATAACTGTTCGAAGCTATCGAAAATCATGCATTTGGTTGGCTGATAGCCAATTTGTTATTAATCTTGTTATTGAGTATCTTCCTCAACCTTTCTAAAGCATTTGATAGTATCAACCATGTCATATTATTAAACAAATTAGAATATTATGGAATAAGGGGAGTATGTCTAGAATGGATAAGAAGCTATTTGAATAACAGAAGTCAGTTTGTTTACTTGGATGATATCAAGTCGTCTTTACTCAAGATTTCTGTAGGTGTACCCCAAGGTTCAATATTAGGCCCCATTCTATTTCTTCTTTACATTAATGATGTTCAATATGTTTCTCAACTCATTTGCCCTACAATATTTGCTGATGACACTACTTTGTTTTTAAAAGGGAAAAGTATAAATGAACTAAATGCCATTATTCGTACAGAAATTTCAAAAATTGACCAATGGTTTGCAGCAAACAAGCTTATGATCAATTAAAAAAAGACTCAATGTATGGTGTTTAAGAAAAGAAATAGACATCTTGATGATGAAATTGAGGATATATACATCAATAATTACAAGATTGATAAAGTATACTGCACAAAATTTCTTGGAATTGCTGTAGATGATAGCCTGACTTGGTCTTGTCATATTGATGAAATCATGGGGAAAATAGCACGTGCAATTGGAGTATTGTATAGAATTAGACCTTTCATTCCTCTGAGAATTTTAACCAATTTATATAACACATTGATCTTGCCATACCTTTCTTATTGTAATATAGTATGGGGGAAATGTTCAAATACTTTAATAAATAAGCTATATGTATTGCAAAAAAGAGCTCTACGTGCAATAACTAACTCTCATCCCAGAACACCAAGTGATCCTCTTTTTAAGAAACTTAAAGTCTTAAATATTTTTGACATTTGTAAATTGCAAACTGCATTATTTATGTACAAATACTTCAACAACTTGTTGCCTGAGGTTTTTAATAATATGTTCATGTTAAACTCTGAAATGCATCAGTACAATACCAGATATTCCAATAGACCATGTGTTCAATTGTTAAAGTATGAGTCGTCCAGACAGACTATGGAATTCATTATCTGATGACATAAAAAACAGCCCTTCGCCTGCCTCTTTCAAAGGCAAATACAAACAATGTCTTTTGAAATGTTAAAATATGTTGATTTTTTTTTTTTTAATAATTACTACACCACCTGAATTATTTATGCTCAAATATTCTTTGTGTTTACTTTTCCATCACACAGACCGCCTGTTTCCCTTTTGTTATGTACTAAATTATGTTCTTTACCTACCAATATATTTTTAATTTATTCCTGGAGACCAGCCCTTGACAGGCCAATGGCCTTTGTTGGCTCCTCCACATACTCAAGTATAAGTTCTAGGTGCTAAAAATTCTTTTAATATTGTTATGTTATTTTCTTGTTTTGTTGTATTTAATCAGATATTGTATGTAAATTGTTATATGTTTTTTATGAGAAGTGGAAAAATAAATGAATAAATGAAATGAATGAATGATACATGTATCCAGTTTTATGAACCATGGGTTCCGTTCTTGCGTTTAGGCCCTGTATTCAGTTGGAGATATCAAGGAACCTCCATTTAGTCGACGGCTCTTCGGTGGATAGCCCTATTTGAATATATGTTTTAAATATATTTTTACTATGAACTTGAACGCATTTTAAATTTATATCATGTAATTTTTGATTTCACATGTATTGATTGTATTCTAATGTTTTTATCAAATTGCAAAAAGTCACACAATTCAGCCTTCGGGCTGCGAGATGATTTTAAATAAAACAAACCATTTTACATCTTCCTGGTCTCGATCTGGCTGTCTCAGAGGTAGGAATGTAATTATGGAGTGAATTCTTACCAGAGACATAATAGATGCCATAATATTTACAGGTCCCTAGTGTTATTCAGACCCTCTGAACATAACGACTGACACAAGTTTGTGCCTGCAAACTATGTAGATACCGTTACATCAAGGGAGACAGCTCTTCATACTAATTCCTAGCCCCCAGGGCCCCAGCTTCTTCTTCATCTCAGCAAAGAGATACATCCTCCTTGATCTCAGCATGGACAAAATAATTTGTGATAGGTCCATCTCAGCTACAGCGTTTTCTTATGAATGGCAGCGGTGGGATCTGTAACGACTGACACGAGTTTTTGCCTGTAAACTAATGTAGATACATGTACATCAATATCAAGGGAGACAGCTTCTCAAGCAAATTCCTAGCCCTCGGGGCCCCAGCTTCTTCTTCATTTCAGCAATGGACAAATTTGTGGTAAGTCTACGATCGCGATCTCAGCTATAGTGTTTTCTCATGGATGGCAGCGGTGGGATATGTGAATGATCGCGGTGGGTCAGTGGGCCGGTGATAATGATGAGTGACAGAATGAGCGTTACTCTGTCATTATGTCCATCCATATAATTATAAGTAGTTGACCACATCTCGTTGAAAACAGGCCAACATGAGGATGCACAGGATTCAGGAAATGTATACATAAACCAGGGGTACTACCACACTCCTGCGATTATAACCAACGTGCTTAAAAAAAATATATATACTTCATGATTTTCTAATTGCATGTGAACTATCTTGGTACTACAAAATAACAGTTGATGCTGATATCGGGGCCTTAAAAAAAATAGAAGAGGTCAAGGAAGAGAGAGGGAGAGAGAGAGAGAGAGAGAGAGAGAGAGGGAGGGGAGGAGGAAACGGGGGAGGAGGAGGAAGAGAAAGAGAGGGAGGGGAATGTGGATGGGAAAGAAGGGATCCGGAATGAACAGTGGAAGGGAAGACGGAGGAGTAATTAATTAATTAATCTATTCATCCATCCATCCATTTATTCATCAATTCATTCATTTTCTCAAGGAAATACACTAGCTATATTAAACACAATCGGAAATGGAAAGACATTCGAATAACCAACCCAAGGCAATCTTCGATTCTCAATTAGTTCTCATGAATCTCAAGAGCCTTGTATCAAAACTGCAAACATTAAAAGAGTTTATATTATACAAGTATTATATAATGCTAACCTGATGTCCATGGGATATACAATAGGACATTGAAATTGTCCTTGATCTGATTTCTCAAAGTCTTTGTGATCGAGTCAAATGCAGAATAGATTATATATATATAATGCACCCCCTTACAGGGTTAGAGTAAGGGTTAGAAAGAAGGAGAAAAAAAGAAAGAAAACAAAAACGATCTTCAAATCTCGAAATCGGCGGAAGAATCTTATCCTTTTTTTAAAATAAAATGTATGTAATGTAACAATTCAGGAGAAACAATGATAGAGACGGACAGGATATTACATATGCATTTCATTTTTTAATGATTTGAGCCAAATAACAAAACATACATGTATTTGGTATTGTACTGTATCAACTCATTCTACAAGAAAGAAAAAAAAAGTCACACCTATATACTGTACGTATTGATTTACCAAAACCTGTACAATCGGATAATATATCACTTATATTCTTCAAGGCACATTGTTCATTTACAAAATGAGACATTGTTTATTGATCAGGGCCCTGTTTCATAAAACTTGTCATCAAGAACAACTGCCACAGATCTATGACAAGTCTGTTCATAACAAGAACCAATCAATTGTAAGGATTGCAGTAGCTTACACTATGAACATGACGGACAAAGAAAGAGGACAAAATATACAGTTCCTCAGGTAGACAAAGGAACATCCCTTCACTGCTATTATGTAAAAATGTGTAGAACAGGTGTCACATGCATATTCACCTGTTTTACTCATTCTTACATAATAGAGGTGAAGGGATGTTCCTTTGTCTACCTGAGGAACTGTATATTTTGTCCTCTTTCTTTGTCCGTCATGTTCATAGTGTTATAATAGTCACCGTTCCTAGTTATTGATTACATGTTTTGTGAAACAGGGCCCTGATATACCAAGGGCCCTGTTTCATAAAACTTATTATCAAGAACAACTGCCACAGATCTGTGACAAGTCTGTTCTTAACCAATCAACTGTAAGGATTTTAGTAGCTTATAACAGTCACCGTTCCTTGTTATTGATTACATTTTTTGTGAAACAGGGCCTTGATGTATCAAGTTAACCTGTTTATTATTAGCAGCATATCTTAATCCAGCATCATCTTTCTACGCAACTGTATACAAGGAATCCTGTTTTCTTTCCGCCTAGGGTGTCACTTTCAGCTACATCCATATTATGTACAGGGACATTCCTCTACCATAAAGAAATCAATAGTGTTACAGGAAAATGAATATTCATGAAGTGACAGGAAAGTATTGTTTGCCATCAGTGGTTCCAAAGTAGACATTTTGTCAGTTCCTTTACATGTTTGAACCTACAGTCTTATCCTATTAGCTGTGTGTGCAAATCCACTTTGACATTAAACAAGAGCATCAAAAATAAACTGAGACATACATGAACAAGGTCGCACCCCCCCCTTTTTTTTTAAAAAAGAACAACAATCAAAGAAACAAACATAAATTATCCATATTCCGGGACTTTTGGTAGAAATACATTTTAACTTAGGGAGTAGATATGCGGTACAACCATGTTGATATGTCTTAAAAGGGTTGTAACAAAATTGTAATACGATTTCAAAATATATCGTCCCTATTTTCACGAAGTGACGATAGTGAGAAAAATCGTAACGCAAAGTGAATGCAATTTTTTTCACTACCGTCACTTCGTGAAAACAGCGACGATATTACAAATCTATCATTTTAGGACAGAATCATCAAGAGTAACCCTCAAATCAGTATACATCATGTACATGTATACATGTAGGTACAATATATACAAAGGTAAACATATATAAAATATACATACAAGCAGTAGCTTTAAGTTTAAGTATGAAATGAAACAAGGGTCTGGTCTTACCATTTGGAAAAGAGAAATCAAACTGCGATCAGCGCAAGTATATTGTACGTACATACAAGTCACGTAGAAATTGATGTATGGTGTGGATGCATGTGAATGAATCAATGAAATTGACAAACAGCAACAATCAATAAATGATTTATTGAGCAAATGAATGAACTAAAGTAACTGGAGACTTTACACTTTACAGCTGTTTGCATTGGCATTTAGTACTTGTATGCAATCTGTGGTATGCAATTGCTGAGGGAGTGTATCGTATTGTCACTTGTTCTTAAAGTCAGTACATTCAAACCTTTATACACTATATGAAGAACATTATATAAAGACACAAATAGGAAAGGAAGTCAAATTCAGAGCAGGGGGGAGGGGGAAGAGAGAGAGAGAGAGAGAGAGAGAAAGAGAGAGAGAGAGAGAAGAAGGAATACAGAAAGGATGGATGGGAGAGAGGAAAGAATAAAGTGGGAAAGAGAGAGAGAGAGAGGGGGAGAGGGAGAGTGAGAGATAGAGAGAGAAGGGGCAAACCTTTTCTATGCATAACAATTAACAATGCAAATGCAATTGACTTAATCTTGTCCATAATGTATTCAAATCATTAGATGTTCTGCTAATCAAATAATGATATACTTGACTAAATCTTTCAAATTGAATTTCAAATGTACTTTAAATGCATCAATAGCTACTTAGGCTGACACACCTTCAATGAGCTTTACAGTTAGTCGAAAACATACATGGCTTGAAAAAAATGAATCAAAATGTCAGAACAATACGTTTTCAGATTACCGTACCCTTTGAAAAGGTTCCGACACTGTTGTTGAGTTTACACAAGGTATGTGGATCTAGATAAGATCACAATGCTCTGATTGTGAGCAGCATTACATTACACACATCACTTCAAGCATGAAATACAAAATCTAGCAACAAACGCATGTGTTGGCTTGTACAACTGAACAGCCAAGAGGAAAAAAATATAAAAGATCAATTGTCCTTCAGATACAATAGAAATGAGACACCTACTCACAAAGCAGAGTTTGGTAAGTGGAGAAAATCACAATGCATAATGGGCAATTAAGAAGGATTAGGTTAAACTACTGGCATACAGCTCCAGTAATTTTATGCTATTCAATTGTAGCCGATTTAGGCATTAAACACAAAGCTCTCAACGATCGATGCTAACCTTTAACAAAAATGCAGTTCTTTTAATGCTGCAACAGCTTCTCAGAAAGGACATGAAATTCACATAGGCCTAATGGTAATTGTTCAGTAACACTGTTGAGAAGTGAGAACCAAAAGAAACACACAGATTTTATCCAAAGTGATCTTCTGATGTGGAAGATAATTGCAGCACGTTTTACCAGCACATTGAGCTTACCCACATGACTTCTACTAGTACCTACAAGATGAAACGGGTCAAATATTAAATACTATGAATTAAATGTATCACTCTTCTTAAGTTATTATATTTTGTATAAACTGGAATGATTATTTACAATGTAAAATCCCAAACCACTCCAAGGTTTCAAATACATCTATTATACATCAATAGCTAAAATACATATAATATATGATTAAATGGGGAAAAATATCATTTGTAGGTAAATAAATGTACATCATCATGTCAAAACCCGGGCAAAGGTAAAGAATATTAATCATTGATCTTATATAAAAGCCTATGCATGGACAGTGGAAACTGGTTATTATGAGGCCCTTGGGACCAAGGAAATTACCTTGTTATATCAGGAATCTTGTTACATGTATACCAGAGCTCTTTATACTGATGTTCCACTGTTCTAAATAAAACGTTTGTGAAACGTCTGCACGATGTAGAGCCATTAACACTTTTCCTGTTCACAGGACAATCTGTTAACCAACCAACAAACAACGTCATTAAATGCCGCAATGCAATTACGACAGGTGTGAGGATAATTACCTGGGTGTCTGTTATGGAAATTAAAGTGTAAAGTACTTTCCACATCCTCTGCAAAATACAGTTAACAACTAAATCATTCATACCCTTACCAAGTGTTGTAAAAACAGGTTAAGTATGTGGACGATCGATTTATTTCTGATCTATGTGTCTTGAGAATGTGGCATACAAAACATGTAAAAGTATTCAACAAAGGCCCTAATTCAGACCTGCCAACCTCTGGAGTTCAAAAACTGTATTCTTTAGTGTCAAAAGTTGTATTTTACTGACAAAAGTTGTATTCTTGAAAATAAACACGGATTGTTACGCGGATCAATGCCTCTTACAGTTTCTACCTACAGGAAGAAATTTTTGTATTGATCATTGGTTGAATATGCATTATTTCGTCATGACTGGTGTGTTCGATGAACCAATAAACATCCCCAAATTGCCGATGTGAGATGCTTGTAGGATACTTTACGGGACAGAATGGACATTTTGCCATTGAAAATGGCGGACGCACACACAAAATATTAATTTAAAAAAATTATTAAAAAAAATAAAAAAAAAAAAAAAAAAAAAATATGTTTTTTTTTTTTTTTGAAAATCGTATTTTATCAAGGAAAATCGTACTGTCGTATTTGCTTCTAAAAATCGTACTAAATACGACTAAATCGTACTGGTTGGCAGGTCTGCTAATTCAACGTACATGTATTTACCTGTTATGCTTGACTAAATGATTTAGTTGTTAACTGTCAGCCAGGATAGGAGGTTTGACTTTCAAACAAGGACTGCAGCATTCACAGTTTTCTTCCATTGGATTAGTAGTACTACTGTAATATTATTTGTACAAAACGGAGCAGTCACATACACTGTACATGTACGATGTACAAAACTTGGAATCTGAAACAAGCACATAGCTCACTAACACAGTACGATGCTTTTAAACATGATTACTGGGGAATGTATATAAAAGCAAAAACACATTTGGCCAAGTAAAATTAATTCCTAGTTTCTTGCTTGGGTATTTTTTAATATGACGAGACGATTCTACTTCTACCTTATTTGGTTTTTAATGTTTCTAATTCAAATATGCTGTACAGTATGAGATAGATATGGGGTTCATACTTTCAACACAGGTTTGAAAGGAACACAAATATCCTTGCTAAAAAGCATTTGTCCACGTACTACAGAGGTTAAATATGTTGATATTTCATTGATTCTTTGGATACTGTTGTATAGTCCATTGTCGAGATTTCCCCAGAACTCTTTTTTGTCCATGGTCTAACAATGAAATGAAAATGAGTAGGTGGAAGGAAAATAAGAAACTAGGAATTAATCTAATTTTGCCTCAAGCACGTATCTTAATACAAAATGGTTATGTCAACAAGGCCATGAATAGTGCCATAAAGCCTGTGCAAAATATAAAAAGTATGAAAATACTGAACCGACTTTTCAGAGGTTATATAAAGTACAATTTAACAAGTCTAGTACATGTACAAAGATTTAGGGATGATGCTTTATGGACAAGTGACGTACACACAACGCCATTATTTACTTACTCAAATGTGCCGGAAGTAAGAGAACAAAGCATAGATTTAGTGAGACTTTGGGGACATTTCTGTGACACTGACTGACTGGTGACTACCAATACAAAACGCACATTTTTGCCCTTTCTATGTGAAAGTGAGAAAGAAATCATCCAATTAGAGTAAAAAAGGGCATTGACTCTGTGTTGAAGTATATGAGTTAACACCCTTCTACACAGCCTGCTTCTACATGTAGTTCTCAACAGATGAAAGTGTCATAAAAGCATATTCATATTCTCTCCTTTATTGTCATGTTCTCAAAGATAAAACTGGTAGACAAGGAGCATCTCATCGTCACATATCAGATGAGTCACTTCATATAACCCTTATTGTATTTCACATGCATTGATGATATTCGTGACTGGTGCGATATAAATGAGTTCTATTTCTCACTCCAACAAGAACAGAGTTAAATTACGTGCTATTGATGATTCATAGTATGTGGAAAGTATGACACATGCACTGGAAAACACACATGTACGTGTATGTTTGTCCAATTAAGGAGTTATGAGTTTAGCCTAAATTTGTAACTCCTTGGTTTGTCTACCGATATCAAATTTGAGGTTTTTCCATGAAAATGGCAAAAGAATGTGAATTGTGAATAATGCTTTGCATTGTTTGCAAATCTCTTACTGTACATGCACATATTTTCAAAAGGAAACAAATTTGAATCCCTTTATAACCAACCACATCCATGTATAACCACATGTGCATGTATGCATCTTTTCTTGACATTCTTAACGCATGACATTGTTACAACTTACGGTGACAGTGACAGTGACAGCTACTAACGTACATGTTGCAGTAGATGAAAGTTAGATGTATGTGTATTGTGTACCAGCAAAGGGACTTAAAGCAACAAGAAAGCCATTACATGAACATTTAACATTTTTAGCCTTTTCTTGATATTGTTCGTCAAAATTCCAACGCCATGTACATGTACATTATTAGTGAGCACAACAATAAATTGTCTGCAATAAAAGCTTTCTGTTCGCAACATCATTGCAGGCACTCTGTGACATGAAACTGTAGTCGACTGATCATTTGGCTGTAACACATTCACAGCAGCTACATGTACATGTACCTATGTATAAACTAGCTGCTGTAAAATTGTACATGAAAGTGCTCTCCAGAAGAGCAACATTAACAAAAAGGCCATACAGTGTATATTCTTGAGTCATATTTACATAGCATAAAACCTGCATCCAGGTAAATATAGTCACAAGTCCACAACGGTCTCTCAAAATGATGATTATGGATTACAAATATGTTTGACTTTGATAACAGCACTGACCTGACGCTAAACACTGACGCAGATCCAAACAGTGTCTTTCCATAAGAGTTTTGATCTGATCATAAATGTCTGATGAAAGTGAAGGTATTATCAGGGTCACTTAAAAGTTTTCCTTATCTGGAACGGGCTGGTACCTCCCTACGGTCTGGACGGTGTACTGGTTCCCCTCTGCCAATGTCCGCCTTACCCCCGTCTTCTGGTAGGCGACGCCCATCCTTTGGGTGGCGGTGCTCCCTTGCTGGCGGAGGTTCACCCGGCGGGCGGGGTCGGGGGAGTCTTCGAGGAGATTCCTGGTAGAGAGGGGCGATCGTTGGCTGGTGGAGGTGAACTTTTCCTTGAGGGAACGACGGATGCTGTGTTTCTTGGCTTTGGAAGATGATGATGATGGTGGTGCCTCGGCTAGGAAGATCATTTCTGGAAGATAAAAGGGGGCAGACTTAATCAAGTATGGTAGAGAAAAGAAAAACACCCTTCTATAAAAATTTCTTTATTCCTGTATGATATCGATGACAGTATCACATTTATTTTGAAAAAATGTAAACAAAATAGTAGGTCTACAGTAGAAAGTACATGTAGAATGAGTCAGGACCGGTAGATTAAAGGTAATACAAAGTTTTGGGAAATTTTGAAAATTGGCTGGATAATGATTCTTTACAATTTTGATGTATGTGGATGCTTATGTGAATGTATTATAAGCACTAGAAAATTTAGCCCCTAAAACACTTCTGCTTTCGAGAAAAATAGAATATCAAAATTTACCGGTGCTCCCGGTAAATTTTGATAAATTTCAAATAGCGCCTACGGCCATACAATGCTAGCTGCGACCATGCAAATATCAGAATATGTAGTTGTGATATGTAATTTCCAAACGGGAATAGCCAATCGGTCGATATCTAGTCAAGAAACATTGTTTTTTAGTTAAATTAATATTTTGACCTTGAGAGGGAGCTATACAACATAAAGAGTTAATTATTTACAATTTCATCACTAAGAACTCAATTCCAACCGTGACAACGATCACTGGATATTGTAGGATCGCATATCCTTCCAATATGTTCATTTGAACCAAATTCATGAACCCATACCAAAACTTTGTATTACCTTTAAATGATACAAAAGGAAACATTCTAAGGGTTAGTTAATATCTTGATGTTGTGAATTCAACAGAAGGGAATTCTATGACTGTAAGGTATTTTGTTCATATCATACCAAGTTACCAACCATATTTACAGATGCGGATGTGGGTTGTAAACATATCATGTATCCTCTGGTGAGAACCATAAGAGTGTGTTTATAAGCACATGTTATGCAAGTCATATTGTTTAACTTTCAGTTGCAATGTACATTGAAGTATTTTCCCCCTCCTCTCTTTCTGTTACGGCCAGTGTCATTGCTAATTGTTTAATATTGTTTAGATACTGTAGCCTACATGTAAATATTTCATGTTACCACATTCCCCCCCCCCCCCCCCCCCTCCTTTCTTTCTTTCTTTTAAGGCCAGTGACATTTCTTAATAATGCTTTAGAAACTATAGCCTACATTTACAGCGCACACTAAAAATAATATCTTTTATTGTTGGGGAATTCAAACTGCACTTGATTGTGAAAGTGAAACTTCTTCACAAATTTCCCTTTCATTCTGAACACTTACACTGTATTATAATTTTGATGCCACATTCGATCATGTGCACACCCATTTATAAAATAAAGTGTTCTACTTCTTACTGACATGGCTTGGCTTTTTTTGTAAGTAGTTACAATTAAGAAGAGTGAACATCCCTTGGACAATTAAAAGTTGTTCGTTATTACATTTTGTATGCATATTTTTCCTGATGATGTCACTGTTTTAAAATAATAATCTTTGACCATGCCAAAACCAGGAAAACAAATGTGACTTATAATGACAAAAGTTACACCTACATGTACATGTACAGTACATTTAGTTGCCTACATGTACATGAATGTGGCTTGAGTTTGTGAGTCCATCGAGTCAGATATACAGTGTCATACATGTACATGTACATGTATGTCCAGACTCAATCATGATTACATGTACGCTGACAAATTGGGGTTAAAGATAAACTTGAGTCCTGGTAATGCGATTGCATTGTGAAAGAAAAGGTGTGGAATGGATCAGAAAAGTTGATCATATAGCATGTAAGTAATGGTGTGTAATGCAAGGTTCTGGAGTCATCAAAATCATCATAAATTTGGCAGAGTCTTGGTAAAGTAACAATCACTTACACAGAAATATGTATATGGGACAACACACATGGTGTCGGGGGTAGTACTACCCTGATTTCCTTATCTTTCTATGCTCATTACTCAGCCAGTATACATTTTCTTCCAAAATTGTTTGGCACATGACATTTATTTGTAATCTTGAACATTCAGTGTAAGTTTCGTTAGATTCTGTGAGAATTCATTTTCTTTTTTTACCGGAACTCAAGTTTATCTTTAACAACTGCTCTCTTTTTCTCTCTGATTTCTAGTGCTTAAATGTTGACTATCCCATTATACAAATACATGTATAAAGAGACTGCACTTTGCAGTACTGCACTGATCTTTGTTCTGTATTAGAAGATTTCATTCATGGTACACTGTAAAATGAAAACAATCTAGCTCTACATCTATGAAGTGAGTTGAAAGGTTCCTTGAAATAGTATTGACCCAATCTCCTTTCACTTTGTTCACTGACAGGTATTATGCAAATAGGACTGAGTTGTGGTAGTGTGGTACTTGAAAAGGAAAGCATTCCTCTCAAAAATGAGTGGTCTGTGTAGATGTACATAATAAAACCACTACCTTCTCTCTGTTTCTGAGTATGGTTTGGTATTTCAACAGAAATAAGGTTGGGGTCAACTCAAATATTCCTCAAGAATCAATTGAACCACTGTCTGTAGTCAGTGTAGTGTAAGGGGCAGTACAGACACTAATACCAACAAATAATGCATGATCCAACAACTGATACATGTACATGCTTGTATGTAGTACATGGAAACACGAGTTTGAAGGAGTGTGGAAAGGGAGAGAGGGTGGAAGAAGAAGAGAAAGAGAGGGAGAAAGAGAGGGAAAGAGAGAGAGAAAGAGGGGGAGAAAGAAGAGAAAGAGATGGAGAAGGAGAGAGGGAAAAAGAGAGAGAGAGAGAGAGAGAGAGAGAGAGAGAGAGAGAGAGAGAGAGAGGTAGGAGGGGGAGTAAGAAAAGAGAAGAGAAAGGCAGAAATTGTCAAAGATTGGGAAAGAAAAGAGAGAGGTATACTGTACATAAACTATATATGCAGGAAAGGAAGGAGAGCGAGAGAAAGAGAAACCCTACATAAGTAATTACATGTAGTTCATCAATCCTGCTCCAAAGATTATCTTTACAAGGAAGCAAACAGGAAACTCGAAGGAAACTTGTTGCTCATTCGTAAATGTTCTAATGATGTAGATGTAGTCATGTACTGTATATTAGTTAAATCAAAGGGCTTAGCCTTAGCTCCTGGATTGCAATGGAAGTACAAACATGTAGCTTAAAGATGAAGTTGAGTTCTGGTCATGCGATTGCATTGCAAAAGAAACGGTGTGGAACCGACCAGAAAAGGTTGATCATCTAGCATATAAGAATTTGTGTGTATTGCAAGGTTCTGGAATCATCAAAATGATAAGAAATTTGGCCAAGTCTTGGTAAAGTTACAAACACTTGCACAGAAAGCTGTATATGGGACTACACGAACACGTGGCGTAAAAAGCCGGCCCCCGATTTTTACGATGTTACATGCATATTTAGAATATGAAGGCATTTGAAGAGCCATGCTTTTCAGGGAACATGTCTTAACTGATGTTCTTCCACACTTGCATAATAAGAATGAGTAATGCTTACAAATTATTTTTCACCTCTTCCCAGAACTCAACCTTCTCTTTAAACTGCTTGGGATGTCTACCGGTACACATTATTGTCTTTTTGGTATTTAACATTTAGCTCCCTACAATGTAGATGAAAGCATACATTTAAACAAATTTTTCTTGAAACTGTATCAGTTTGCTCGGATTGTTCATCTGGAAATAATATAAATTCAAACTACAACACCAGACAGAGCACTGTGGAAATGGACGTTTCCTGCTTCTCATTCTCATCCTGTCTAGCAGAGGAACAAACTTAAGAAAAATAAAAAATAAAATCTACTGGTAGCTAGCAGTACAGTTTTTTCTATAAAGTAAACCAAACTCGTACCAGTAGGCATTCTTTTGTCACGCATGTTATGTTATTTTGCTTCCAATTTTTAAAACAATTTTCAAATCTTCTGTCAACAGCCATATTTCCATGATAAATAGATTCTTTGACAACCAAATGATCTACTTTAAGAGGGAATATGAATGCTGACAATTTCAATATTTTATGAAATTAAGTGAAATCTGATATCTTTGTAAATTTTGCTTACTTTGGGACCTGATTTTAAATGCAAGAAATTGGAGTAAATGAAGAGCTTTAATAATAATTTCCAAGTTGACAGCCAAATGAAATCATTTTTCAAAGGAATGTTTGTAAACTGTATTTCTCCTTTGAAATTCTCAGAACTTTTTTTTTAATGATTTCCAAGTTTCCAATATAAGACCAATGCCAGTAAAAGTGGCATGAAGTGCCTGTCATAGTTAATGTAAGTCCAACTTAAAGTCGACCTTGGTCTCTGTGAAACACCCCCTAGCTTCAGTTTCATAAGATATCATAGTGACTGGGGACTTTAAAGGCCCACTGCACTACTTGTAGCTACTAGCGCCCTCTATATAACAAACAATGCCTAATCGGTGACCATTGGTCCCCCATGATCCTCTTTTTCTTATGTTAACTGAGAGCTGAGTTGATGAGATAACCACCTGTCCAGTGACCTTGCAGGGCAGTCTAATCCCTCATGTAAACTACGGCAGATAAGCTTTAAATAAATCACATTGTAGTTTCACACAGCAGATTGATCATTGATCTGCGTAAATCTACTTTCTGATTGAATATTACTCCCCACTTATCCGAAACCTTGCAGAAAGTCACTACTGCAGTACTGCAGTAAATGTAATCTAGGCTAAGATTCTCATTTCCCTCAAGTAAGCCCACACAGAAAGACATCACATCATTCACATGGCTTCTTGATAGATTTGTAATTAAGATTTACTCAATTCTCTTCTCTACAGAATACGGTTACACTTCCGAAGTTCCGACAGATAAGTCTACATGATGTACAGGTTATCTGGATTTCACTTTCAATTTCCTGCTGTGGATAATACTACGAGCCCAAGGCTATTTTGTAAGGTACCCTACTTGCAAACAGGAAATTAAAACGCAAAAATAGGACAATACTTTAGTGTCTTCCTTCCTATGGGAATATATCTTCCAGATCAATAGCTCCCTTTGTAATTAGTGTTCGCAGGTTGTTTTTTGGTCCATATATTGTATACATGTAGCAATTCATATTGCTTGAATGAATAAAACAAAGTTAGGCTTGAAGTAGTCACCCAAAGAATCAAAAGTGTTTTGAATTTAATTGAATTGATGCAAAATTCATATCATTGTGAAGGGGAAGCCTAACTGATCAAATATAACAAATTCCTTCTTCAAAATATGTTTGGGGCCTGCAGTAATCATCTCTCAAAAATTTTAATCCAGATTTTCTGCCTTCAGCAGTCCTCCGTAGATCTTCAAGATTCGTGCCGTCACATGTGAGACACAGCTAGCCACAAAGCATTTTACCCCTTTCTATGAAAATGATATCTACATAGTCATGTATGATGTACATGTACATGTATATATGTATATGAGTTTTCAGCAAATTATTCATGTTTTTCAAGAGAAAATCTTTCCATCCATATATATTTGTCCATAATGATCAGTTGTCGTGAATTTTCTTTGGGTGACTACTTTAAATGCTCGCATGTCTAGTATATTAAACATAAATGAAAAATTTGCCATTTGCCTCTAGTCCTATTCAAGTTTTGTAGATTACTCCATTGTACCTTCTACACTTTAAAAAAAGGCAAGATTTTTTTTAAAGTTTTGTTCTAACCAGACTAGTACATGGTATGTACATGTATCAGTTCAGAATTTGAACTTCACAGTTCATACTGTAAATCAAAAATAGCCACAGAAAGCTGTGTAAATAACCAATTTCAAATTTTCAACCCACACGGACACGGTACTGTGTAGGAGTGTCCGAAATATAGATTTATATTTTATGAACCATTACTCATCCTCCCACCTCTCTTGCACCTGGCTTGAAGTGTTACATTCCAATATTTTGTTTAAAGAGTAAACTTTCACTTTCTATATTGATTTCTCATTCATTTAAATTCCATTAGTAATTATAATGCAAGTGTACCAGGGAAAAAGATACTTTACAAATTTCGGGGGCTACTTTTCAAGCTTGCTTGCATGAAAATAACACTCTTTAATTTGTTTTGTATTATAGTATTTATGACTGCTTTGAGAGAAATAGTTGTTTTTATACGCTCAAGGGAAGGTTAGAATTGTGCTATTACCCGAGGCGTGCCGAGGGGAATAGCCCAATTGTAACCTTCCCGAGAGCGTATAAAAACAACTATTTCTCGAATATTAAAGCAGTCATTAATACTTTTATATGCCGAAAAAAAATAGACTAAAAAATAAAAAATAAAAAATACTTTTTTTTTTGGTCGAAGATGAGATTCGAACTCTTGCGTACAAAAGGTGATGTATCTAAAGTCAGCGCCTCAGACCTCTCGGCCATCGCGCGCTATTAAAATGCTTGGCAGTTTTGTACGATATATACATTAAAATGGATTGAAACCGGCTTCGCGTGTGATGAATGCTTCGCAAAAGCTCCATATACGGACTCTTCTTTTACTTTTGCAATGCATATTGGCACGAACTTAGATCAAGATCTATCGGCAGATGTTGTTTTTTTGTTTTTGGAAGTTTATTTTCGTCTTCATGTCAACAATGCAAGATAAAATTGTCGGTAAGATCGATCGAGATTCAATTGTATTGAAATTACCGACCAATTATTCGCACACATACGGTATCCTCCATCGCTCAAACCATTTTTTAACATGTAAACCTATGGGGTAACCATGGAGACTGACCTATTTTTTTTAATAACCATGGTTATTAAAAATATTAAATGTTTTAAGCATGGTTACCGGGAATTTTACAGGAACAGTTGAAGTTTATGAATGCAATTTCGACCAATCAGATGGCTGGATTACTTAAGTGAGGTATATAATGAACTCTATGCAATTTTGTTTGGCTCTTTTATGACTTTCGGGGGCTCTTTTTAGCATTTCGGGGGCTATTTCACCCGAGCCCCCGTGTATTTTTTTCACTGAAGTGTACTTTCTCGCAAGCCATAGTTAAAGGCTTAACGCACATTACATTAGCTTGCATAAGTACAGCTGTTACAGCATACAGTATGCATGCCTAGTCTGCGAGCACAAACCCTGGTCAGTCGTAAAAGTGAGTCTGCACTATAAGACTACCATAGGCCTTGTACTGTAGCTGCTCCTGACATTGACACAACCACTAGGTACATGTAGCTGGGCTAGACTTCTCTCACGGCACAATGTTTTTTTGATAAAGTGTCAAATTAGGGTCTGTGCTTGCAGACTAATGCATGCCTGTGAAGCAATCTAATCTGATAATCTGTTTCCATCTAGTAATCAATCAGATTCCAATTTACTGGCATGTGCATCCATGGCCGCGGTATGAAGAATGGCCTGCGTTTAGCTGTAATGTAACCTGACCTCTGCTTGTCAGTGTTATTTACCGAGAACTTGCTTGTTGCAGAATGCACTTTATGGATTAGAGCCTTCGGGGGAACAGGGTTGAAAAAGATTGAATTTCTAGACCTACTGTATCTTGACCTCCACACAGCAGATATTGGAGTTTGAACTCCTAAACTAAACATAATAAATGCTCTTGAGTCTTGTAAGTAGGATAATATACTGTACATGGACTGTTTAAGTTGTAGAAATATTATATCTCTAGTATATGACTGCATGTGCGCTTTGGACTTCTGTGGAAAAAGCGCAATCCAATTTAGCTTTGAAAGTTATTCTAGTAATATGGATGTCATAAACTTGCAGATGAACTTGAGCTCTGGTACATACATGTATAGAAAATAATTTCTCACAGATTCCAACAAAACTGAATGTTCAAGATTACAAAATAAATGACAGGTGCCAAACAATTTTGGTAGAAGATGTATAGTGGCAGAGCAATGAACACAGAAACTTAAGAAAGATAAGGAAATCTGGGTTAGTAGGCCCGACACCATGTGCTTATTCACAGATCACTATATATGTGCAAATGGGAGTTGTGGTTTTTATCAAAGATGATGCCCAGCAAGCTTTTGTGCGTTTGTTTTTATTTTACTGGTTCAAACAACCAATCTACTGCAGGATAAACAATCCAGAATGAATCATATTTCATAGCACTTTTCTCTCAAAATACTATTCCCATGCCAGAGTTCAAGATCAGCTTTAAACATTAAAATCACAATTCAATCAAAATTCCAAATTAATGTGTTAGCTTTCTACTTAGATCATGTCAAGATTACATGTAGGCCCCCCGGTCAAGATTTTTTTTTTAACAGATGATTTTACAAAAATTTGAACATCTTTTTCTAATTAATATTTATCATCAAAGAACTAAGGCCTACATGTTTGTCTGTAAAGAACCAAAGTCTGATCAAGTTTCTTTCCCCGCAAGTGCTGTATATCCCGACAAATTTACTTAATGGAATTTCCGTCATAAATTTTGCCGAAACTGCACCTTGTAACGTAGTAACTGACCTTTACCATACCATGAAATGGAATAATATAAGCATGGAAAAATATAAGCATGCAAATTCATGTGTACTTGATAAGTACCTGCTAATGTATCACATCAAGAAGACGTTGACTCCTTACCCCTGTCGGACACAACCAAAGTGGCCTGGTCCTGTTCTTCTGTCTCCTCATTGGCCAGTGTCTGCTTTTCCATCATATTGGTCAGTTCCATTTCATTTTCAGGGGTGTTTGACTTTACAAGTTCACTTTTTAGTGTCTCCTCCTCCACCTCAGAGCTCGAACAATCATCTTCTCCGACTAAGTTTTCATTTTCCGAATCAATCTGGAAAATGCCCGGTTCCGAGGGCTCAATATCGGAGGCGGATTTTGGGATCACATCATTGTCTTGGTTATTATTGCTGGTGCTTTCACACGATTCGTTGGTATCTGATTGATGCACAGTGACTGTCTCGATGCTTAATTCTGCAATGAAATCAAAGAAATCGTAAAGATTTAATGGTATTTGTTTACAATTTAACTAGGTATGAAAAGACGTATTCATACCCTGAAAAAGGGAAGGCAGAAATATTATACCAGTAGCAGGCAATGAACAGCACTGAGAATTAGAACAATAACCCCATTTTTAATTTTTTTTAAATCCCCTTTTTTAAAAAAATAAATGCTTAGTTCAAAACCCCTTTTAAACAATAGACAGTTTAGGACCAAGAACTGATGGGAGTGAACATACCGCTAGACCAACTCACATTAAAGTTCATAAATTTACTTAGGTCCACCCAAATAATGAGATTCAGCTCATGACAAACTAGCATAATAATAAATGAAATACTTTTCTGTTAGTGAGTCTGACACTAACTATGAAAAATCAATGATAAGTAAAGTATTAAGTAATTACCTGCTGGCGCATCTTTGGTGAGAGGAGTTCTAGCCACTATTTTGGTTGGAGACCTAGGATCTTCAGAAGCTTGTGGAAAGACAAATGGTCCTGGTTCTCTCCCCGCAGTGGGTGACCTTGGGTCCGAGTCATCGGGAACAGGAGTTCTTGCACCTCCTGGAGATCGTGGATCTTGAAACTCAGAGTCTTCATCGACAGCCCTCTGTACCGGAGTACGCTGAACCTCTTCCGTCGGAGAGCGGGGATCTGTCAGTGTCTTGACTCTGCGATTGGCGATGGGAGTGTGGTACTGTTCATCTTCCTCTGGTTTATTATCCCCATTGATCAATTTGCTTTCGGTTCCACCCATCTTTAAACGTAGAGACCGAATTTTCGCCTGCAATAAAAGGAGACAAAAATAATGAACTAGGGTCTAGTCCAACTTAAAATGATATAGTAGATTAGTATGTTAAGTTTTAATTTTGATCAATGTCCCAACACTTAATTAAACAATTAAATACAGCAAAATGTTTCTAAAGTAAATATATTGACCCCAATTTTTTTATCACAAACTAAAGTCATTGTGACTTCATACACAAGTTCATTTAGACAGGCTAATGTTGCAAATTGGCATTGGACAAAAAAAATAAACCAAGAATACAAAATTAAAACAAAAGGTTTAATAAATTAAAAAAACAGAAACAAACAAATCAATATTTTGATATTATAATTGACCTTGACTCTTGTCTGATTTTAAATGAATAAACAGATAAGTTCAGTCTATTCCGCTACAAGAATAATTAGATTTAGATTCTACAGTAACATTTACACCAACATTAACAAAATTACAAATTCAAAGTCCAACAAAAACACAAAGAAATTCACCTTGGCCTTGAAACCACAGCCAAAATTTGGCATATTCAAGTTTTTGCACGCAATCATGAGCAAATAAACGGCAGAGAAAGTGAGGAGACTAAATTATTGATGAAAGCCAAATGCAGACACGGTAAAGCAAGCGAATTGGATTTAGCCTTATTTCTACTTTAAGTTTTAGCGAATGTTGAAAAAGAACAAGCGGAGAAGTTCGTGTCGTGCAGCGGACGCGAACACAGGCAAAGATGAATGAGATTCTAAAAACCACCGGCAGCCAAACGACAAAGAACAAAAAGCAAGTCTGAAATAATGTCGCCTTTCAGAACAGCATTGAGGCGCAGTTATAACATGAATTTGAACAGAGCACGTGCAATCTACAACCTACACAATATGACCAATTCATCTCAGGTATTACTCACTCAAACAAAGGCGGCTTTGTATGTCATCTACGCGATTTTCGTCATACTTTTTTTCTGTCCAGAATCGAAGCCACAACAAATACGTGACTCATGCTACGCATTACTCATCCTGCGCGCCGCGGTAGTCTTGGGGCGGATCGGATAGGGGGCGGCGGCGAGCAGCAGCATCAACAGCATCGCAGCTCACACGCAGAAACAACAACACAAAAACTTCAAACACAACCACCGAACAATCGACTGAGAACTTTATGAGGGAAATCATTCAAATGTCAAAACAGTTCCAAAGCCAGCTTAGATATTCTTACTTTAAAAATTGATACTGCAGGGCTATTTACCGATATACTGCTCCAGACGGTCTTTGCAATAATTAATCTTTATCTAGACCCTAGTTGCAAAAAAATACACGAAACATTTTTAATTTTTCAGTTGAAAAGTAAACCAACCAATCAACAGCGTGAAAAGTGTACGTACGTACGTACGTCCGTATTATGCATATTCATAATCTCGCAAAAAGCGAGAGCTTCACTCGAGATTACTAACCAAGATGGCAGCTTCCAAATTGCACGAGTTTCTTGACAAAATCAGAATACCGAGAGCTGGAGATAAAGTGTACAAGGATGAGTGTGCATATTGTTTCGATAATCCGGTAAGCTTATATGAATCTACAAACAACTGAGTACATTTGTATGGAAAATGGATTTGCAGAGACATGTCTAGAAATGATATTTCACTGACGAGTGACCTTTGTCCCCAGATTTTTCATTCATTGTTTTGAACGGCAGTGAATGAGCGGATTTGCCTGGTTTGTCTGTACGGTATGTAATGCGCGGATGGTATTGTGTGTGTATATTGTGGAGTGAACATAGGCCTACTACATAGATCTATCTAGATTATCTAGATCTAGACCCTAGATCTAGTTCGCTATCTCAAAAAATTGGTAAGATTTCGAAAATCTGATATGCCCATGGCAATGGAAAGAGGAACATAAATATTAAATTTATCCAGAGCATAGATCTAGACGGAATTTCTCTCTAATTTGGCGTAGATCTAGGCCTGAGTCATCACGGGTTTTGCCGAACCCGGGTTTGACTTGAAAATTTCGGGGGGGGACCGGGTACCCGAAATTTTCACCACTGCACTGACACTAAAAATCGTGTGCATGCAGCGGCGGGAGTTAGACTAAGTTGCTGTTCTAATAATGCGACGGAAAAGACAGTTACTGCTTTCAAAACAATAAAATAATCAATTGAATTAAATTAAGATGCTTTAAAAAATAAATGGATATCGTTTCAGTTGACGGTAGGTGTTTTTATCGCTCTAAAATTGAGGCTGCAAGAAAGGAATCGCGCTTCGTGGTACCGATCGAGTGCGTTCAGAAACGGAAGTGGAAATAGATCTATGACCCACTGAAGTGAGAAGACAGAGCAAGAAAATGCCACACACAAGACTAAAATATTGATCAGACTATTGCAATTAAATCTTAATACTAAAGGCATTAATTTAATTGTCAAAATATATCCACAACATAATGGTTTACCCTTGAAAGTTTGATGAAGGAAAATAAATTAAAGCTCTTGAAATAACATCGAAGTGCCTTTCGTTCGTTCTAAAAATGCGTGTATAGCGGCAAGCAGAAGTTACGAGTCAAGCTTGATATGCATGTTTACATCCCTACACCGTCATCCGACCTGATCGGAACAATAAGCATTAAACCAATTAAAAAACATCACGTAAGACTTTAAGGGACTCCAATTCAACAAAATTACCGTAAAATAATTATTTGCTTTGACAAATAATACTATAGATATTCATAATATCTTACAGAAATAATGATATTTCATGAGCTACGTACTCGATATCAAGTTCAGCTAGCCATCATTTTGAAATGAGACGTAGTTGTCATGCAGTAGACTGTAGAGGGCAGTATGCAGAAGAGAGAGGAAAAAGCGCGGGCCTGAGATCACGTGATATTCACGTGACTATTTCCTCTCTGCGAGCTGCCGCATTCTGCGCTGCATGCATGACAACTACGTCTCATTTCAAAATGATTGCCAGCTGAACTCGATATCGAGTACGTAGCTCATGAAATATCATTATTTCTGTAAGATATTATGAATATCTATAGTATTATTTGTCAAAGCAAATAATTATTTTACGGTAATTTTGTTGAATTGAAGTCCCTTAAAGTCTTACGTGATGTTTTTTTATTGGTTTAATGCTTATTGTTCTGATCAGGTCGGATGACGGTGTAGGGATGTAAACATGCATATCAAGCTTGACTCGTAACTTCTGCTTGCCGTTATACACGCATTTTTAGAACGAACGAAAGGCACTTCGATGTTATTTCAAGAGCTTTAATTTATTTTCCTTCATCAAACTATCAAGGGTAAACCATTATGTTGTGGATATATTTTGACAATTAAATTAATGCCTTTAGTATTAAGATTTAATTGCAATAGTCTGATCAATATTTTAGTCTTGTGTGTGGCATTTTCTTGCTCTGTCTTCAGTGGGTCATAGATCTATTTCCACTTCCGTTTCTGAACGCACTCGATCGGTACCACGAAGCGTGATTCCTTTCTTTCAGCCTCAATTTTAGAGCGATAAAAACACCTACCGTCAACTGAAACATTATCCATTTATTTCTAAAGCATATTTATTTGATTATATTGAAATATAAGTTTGTGAATTCCATATTTTTAGTTCTATATTTCAAAATATCAGTGTGAAATTTAATTTTGAAAAACCCGAAACCCGAAAACCAAAAACCGGGTTTCAGCTCGACGGTCGGGGCCCGGGCGGGGAACCCGTTTCGACTCAGGCCTAATTTGGCGTGAAATTATGATTATATTTGTATGAAAATATTGACAAGATCGGCACATTTTGTAGTCGCTGATTTGCAATTTTGTGTCCGTGTCCTCAAAGTTGTAAATCAAAAGTGGTACCAACTGTGTGTGTGTGTGTATTTGGGTTTTTACAGACGTGTATCAATCAGATATGATTATTTACGTCTGGGGACCGACTTTTAACGTCACCATCCGAAAGACGTGACTCAGTTTCGAACCTGCGTCTTCGGCTGAATCAGTTTGTAACTTCCACTGTTAGCTGGATTACAGGCGCACGCCACAACGCCTAGATATCATACAACTGATTGTATGATATCTTGCCTTGCAAATTATGAAATTACCTCTATTTGTTATTGATTGCATCTTTTTATGATTCAGAATTTCTGTATTTGTTAATTATCAGCTTCTTATTAATGTTCTTTGTCATAATTGTTTGCAGGAAAGTGAGACAGGCTTGTTTGTGTGTATGAACACATTTCTTGGGTTTGGAAAGGACTACGTTCGGAGGCACTATGAACGCACCAAGAACCCTGTCTATCTTCATCTCAAGACAATTAAAAAGAAGGTAAATACATTGTTTCATTCATTCGTTTCAACTATTTCTCCTTTTAAATGAGAAAATCTGACTTCAATTAACTGAAGATATTAACTAAAGCATGTTTTGAATGTCTTTTTTGAAATGCTGGGGGCCGTTTCTCGAAACCGTCATAACTACAAGATCAACGACATCTCGCCACTGTCACGCAACTTGTCAACAAAGTGTTATTTTCACGAAGCTGTCTTTGCCAAGATGAGCGACAACTTCCGCGACAATGAGTTGTCACTGCTCCGAACCCGTCATATCTTTTTAATTGCTGTAAAGCGCCATCACAAGTCAGTTTGTTGCTATTCCATGGGCCGCAAAATGTACGATTTCAGTATCATTTTGAGAAAAATATAGACGAGTTCGGTACGTAATTCTCTGGGATGCGAAATGCAAATTTAAAAAAGTGACAATACAAATCATACAGAAATTTTAAAAAGCTGAATATAAACATTAAATCACAAATAATTAAACTATAACATATACATACGAGAGATAAGAATGTTACACACCGTTTACATAGTCTATCCATAGTCTTTTCTTAGGATACCGTCATACCTTTGGGGCCTATGTGCATTATTATTCCCTCTCTAATTACTTCTTCCAAATTATATTTTCAATATCAAATCAATTATATAACAAGTATTTATGAGACTCTAGAATAAAAACTGGCTGAGAAAAGGTATTTTGCCTAAAATTCCTCGTCACAATAAACAAAAAAGTATGTATTGATAAACTATCACATTACGGTATCCTTCAACTAACTTTTCATTCGACTGTCAACAAAAAACACTCACCGGTTTTTCTTCAATTTAAGAATCTTGACAGAAATATGCAAATCGTTTGATGATCTACATTTGATAATGACACTATTTATTATTTATTTTAGGAGAATTTATATGTATATATTTCTTTTTGAACAATTTTAGCCCCAAAACTTGTTTTGGGTTATTCTTGATAAATCAAATGGATCGTGACAAAGACTATGTTCTTGAGCTGCTAGTATCGCGATATATCGATATCATGTCTGTCATGGCTTTGTGAAACGGTTTATCCACTTCATGACAAAGTCGCCGACAAAGATATGACTGTCATGGAGTTGGTTTCGAGAAACGCCCCCCTGATTCTCGATGCCCCCCTGATTCTCGATGCCCCTTCCAAGTTCCAAGTAACAGTAGACATATAAGCCTGTCAATTCCCCCCCCCCCACACACACACAAATATATATATATATATAATATATGATCATCTTCCCCCCTCAAAGAATAAATTAATAAATCAATTGATAAAATTGATTAATAAATAAATGAATAATTGAATAAACAGATAAATATACATATTTTTTCTTCTTCAATGTATTTTTTTCATGTTTTCTTCCTCAATTAGAGAGGGAGCAGCAGCTGTCTCGTCCCTCTCCCCTGTACATATTCAAAATGTAAAAGGGCCAAACATATTTCATTTTTAAGAAATGAATTTGTTCTTCAATTTCAGAAACCAAAAACAGAAGAAGAGAAAGAGAAGGAGAAGCCAACAAGACTTGCCATAGGTATGACACTGTAGCACACCTTTTTTCTAATGTGTACAGCAAGTGTTGCGGTTTCTAAAGAAAACCATTAATAGATGAAGGTTGTGGCCAGCTTTATATGGCTTTATATGGGTTTACTTGTCTAATAGATTTTTCAGGGCTCTTTTTAGGCTTTAGCCACTGGTTGTGTAGATGATATTTTGATTAGGTCATACAATTAGTACAATGCACAAGCATTTGTATATACTGGTACATTGTTATTTGTATGCAATTACTACCCCCCCCCCTCTTTCTCTTTCTCCCTTTCTCTGTTTCTCAATAACCCATTTTTTAAAACCTTTCATTGTATCTGCCCTCTCCTTGCATCACATATCTCTATCTCTATCTCTATCTCTATCTCTTCGTCTTTTTTTTCCAGATTGTGCCTTTTTGTCTCTTTCTTTATTTCTTTGTGATTTCTTTCGTTCTCCCTCCCATTCCGTCTTCTTTGAGTCACTTTCTCATTCACTCTCTCTATCCTGCATCATTTTGATTCATAAGCCGGTCCCTCAGAGCCCAGGTCTATTTTCTCTCCAACCATGCACCAATTTCAATATATGGGACAACAGTACAGATTTTGCATCGTCTGTTTGTACATACTTGAAAGTTGGCTTTTACAGGTCAGAGAGGGGATTTACACTTGGTGAATTTCATCTAGTGCTGTAAGTCAGACGCTATGTTCGTGTTCGGTTCGGTTCGGCAGAGTTCGGCAATTTTTCACCCGAACTCGGTTCGGTTCGGGGTTCGGTAATATAATAGCAAGCAGTGTTATACTAGCCACGGCGGTCGGCACTGGGCGGGCCGGCCGGCCTGCCGGGCCCGACCAGCACGGAGGACTTCTGCACACTGCTCCGACCAGCACGAATTTCACATTAAAAAACTGCTCTAAACGTAATTATTTGTGAAGAAAAATACTACTTACATTTGTATTTCCGTCTTGAATCGTGTTTTATTTTCAATTTTAAAAGATTCATGTTTTCAATTTGTCAATAAATGATATTTTTTAAAGATTTTCCGAGACGGTTGTTGTCTAATGTTAGAATCATGAAAGCTGCCATCTTGAATAGAGACTCGATCAGGCTCGTCAGTAACTGCTTTTTATAAGTTTTTATTTTCAGGGCAGGTCCAAGCTATTTGCTTTGTGACGTACGGGACATTCAGAGACTTTAAACAAGAAATATAACAATGGATGACATTATTTATATGGCTATCTTTTGGTATGAGTCTGTGGCTATTATAGGCTAGTTCATTTGTGAAAAGTTTTAGTTCTCACCAATTCATAAATTAATTTTTAATGAAATTAATGTGCTGCGTGACGTACGGGACCAGAGAATTTCTGACTTTTTCAAAAATAAGTTCATCATAAAAGTTCTCTGAATTTATTAAGTTATGAGATTTATGGTAATGATATCTTAATTCATTATGGAATCGAGCATTAATCACAACTATTACCATATTTTTCTGACCTTTCGTTGTTATGTAATATACCAAAACATAAATGTGTGTATGTGACGTACGGGACACGTGACGTACGGGACAACTTTTCCCTATGGGAAAATGCATTGAAATGAAGAATTTTCATCAAAATTTGTTAAATGTGAACAATTTTAACTTAAATCAGTGACAATTAGAGTGTTTCAGAACCCAAATAGATCCTCTGACCATCACTTAATATCCTCTGTGATAATTTATGAGGTAAATCAATACAAATATATTACTTTAACAAAGAAAACAAATTGAATTACATTCATACACACTATATAACCATTTTTATTCCATTTACCCTGATTTACCCATCTATCATGTGCAGTCATGCTTCTTTTCTCATTTCTTTAATCCATTCCATTCAACATTGCAAAATGTTTTTAAATAATAATTAATGAAGAAGATGAACTTGAAATTGAAAACTTGTATTTAAACTTGTTTGAAACACAGGGGACACTCGGCACATCATATTTTGTCAAAGAACATTTCTTATGCTCTAAGTGTTTGTGAACAAAGATAAATTACAAATATGAAGTCTTTTCTTCATAGCTTGTTTGAATAAATTGATAGTAATATCATAGAATTTTGAAGGAATTCAAAGATAATGCTGAACATATTGTCTTTTCTAAATCTTGTTATCACAGATTAGAACATGTACATATGTTGCTGTCATATATTCAAGAATTTTGATGTACATTAATGTAGCCTACATGTTTGTGAAAGATGGATACAAAAATATAAATCTTGAATGTATTTCGTATTGATTAAAGACATCTTATTAACACCACCAGATATAAGAAATTAAAAACCTAAAGGTTTGTGTGACCTTTTCCACAATTCAAAAGATTAAAGCGAAATCAACAAAAATACATGGGTGTAAAACTTCAGTGATAAAAATCCTAAGAGGGTGAGAGTGTCCAATATTCAAAAAGGCTATCCTTTCTTAAAAGTTATGATTTACATGTAGTTTTTAGGAGATCAGAATTCTTGAGCTGGCCCCATAACATGTACAGTGTATGCTGTAATCCTTTACCATCATATATGACATTTAAATAGAATATTAAAAAAACCTCACATGGATCGAGAGCTATACCATACATGTGCTATTCTTACCTGCAGCATCTATGAGTTGTAAAAGCCAGCTTCTGGTGCATCTACTATCATATAATTTCATTAGACTAATTCCAGGAACTAGTACACTATTATGATTTACATATTTAGCATCCTGCCAATGTTGGGGACATCAACTGGCAAAATACCAAAGTTGATAATACCAGGGGTCTGGCTTGAAGACTAATTACATCAAATTCAGTACAAACAAGTAAATTCCTAGAAGGGACCCAGTTAGAATGTTCATATATCCCTGTATACAACAAGTTTCCTTACACAGTATGTATTCTCCTTTTGGTCATTTCCTTTTTCACATCTTGCATTGGTTTTGTATGGGGTTGTCCCGTACATCACACACTTGTCCCGTACGTCACATTTCTTAATTTGATTATGTAATCAACACAGAATTTTTGTAATTTTTGTTAAACCTATTTTTTGTTAGGTATTCATCTAAATTAGAACTTCCTAGAATATCTTTAAAAAAATTAATTATTTTCATAATTAAAATTAAACAAATTATGATCAAATTGTGACGTACGGGACATCACACTTTGGAACCTACCTCATTTGCATAATTAATTCATTTTGAAGGTTTTTATATTTTTTCCCTATTTTCTAGCATGATGGTCTACATGTCCTGAGATATTTAATTTTAAACAAATAATTAAAATGAGATACAAAAATAAAAATGTAATGTCCCGTACGTCACGCTAATTAATAATAATCGAAGTTCGCGACCTTGGCACTCTTCGTATTTTGATAATTTTTTTAATTTTTTATCAGATTCATAAAATTCATAGTTTCAGCTTTAAAATGAGGTATAGTTTGTTAAATATATATAAAGATGAAATTTGACCCCTAGAGGGGACAATAGCTTGGACCTGCCCTTCAACAGGAAAATATAAAATTCCTATTTTTCCTAAATAAATAAATACCACACTATAATATATATTTATTTCATTAATTATATTATAAAATTTGTTCGATATTGTTACAATTAATTTTTTTTTTTTTTTTTGTTGTTGAATGGGTTTGAGCTGAACTTGTTTTGATCACGCACATGTATTCTTGTTCATGGCTTGCGATCGCGACCTAGCGTGGTCAGGATTTGGGATTTAAATGGCGCCAGTGAAGTCGCGCCCACCACTGGATAGGCATAAATCACAAAGGCGGAAAATGGGAAAAAAGTAAATATAAAATGAGCAATCATGACATAAAAATTAGGTACAAAGTGACAAGTTTATTAGCTTGCAAAAACTTTTTTTTTTTTTTTTTGCCGAACATCCGAACCAGGCCTTTGTGTTCGGTTCGGTTCGGTTCGGAAGTGCCATGTTCGGCGAACTTCCGTTCGGTTCGGCGGTTCGGCTACAGCACTAATTTCATTCCACATTTTGTTCACCGATGAAAGATATCAGTATATGTTTATTAAAAACTACCTGTTGATGAATTCCTGATTTTTTTCAAAGTCTATTTTTCTTTCAAAGTACATGTACCATATGTATGTGAGTGTTTTCCTTATTATCTCTTTCTCTCTGTCTGTACAGGAATGCAAGGAGGATTTGATGTAGAAGATGAGAACCAGTATGAGTATGAAGATCACAACTCTGTAGTCATCTTACCAGACTTCACTGAGATTGCGCTTCCCGATGCTGAACTACCTGAGCAGGTGAGTCATATTTGCCCTCTACGGGGCAAGCACTTAAATCCCATCTGCACTATTTTGGCCAGAGGGGATTAGACCTCCCTGCAAGGTCACTGAAGGTGGTTATCTCATCAAATCAGCTCTCAGTTGACATAAGAAAAAAGGGATCATGGGGGACCAACAGGCACCGATTAGGCATTGTTTGCTATATAGAGGGCGCAAGTCAACGAAAAAAATACACGGTGGCGACGGGCGATTCGCCCCCTAAACCTCTGAAATCGCCATGGTAAAAATCAAGACGAGGGCGAAAAAAAATAGATATATCTTGAAAAATCGCCCCCGCCATGAATTGATATTCCCTAGGAATTAATAAATCAATTTATTGATGTGTCTGAGTGAAATCTCCGTTCCAACTACCAACTCGAAAACTAGAAACTTCCATCAACATTTTAAAAGTTTTGTGATTGCAGCGGATCGGCGGTCGTACCTAGCTAGATCTACAGCGGTACTCCACCTAAGCTCCCGGCCACCCAGGCCGCCAAATACGGAGTACATAGTAGTTTCGTGCAGATAATGCATACGCAGTTCGCACTAGTGCTGTAACATCACGGATATCTCCAATTCCGTTTAACCGCCAGTCAAAACCGGACGGTTTTCGGTTAAACGATTTATTTATAAAAAAAAAAAAAAAAGAAAAAAAAACATTTTTTTTTTTTTTTTTTTTTTTTTTTTAATTTTTTTTTTTTTTTTTTCTTCACCGACTCTGTCGGCAGCAAGCCAGGTCCGTGTGAAAAAGCGGGAAGGAATTTCATTTGTGCTTGTGAACTTGTCATAAATAATAGTAACAATGTCGATTTTAGAGGAATGTGTAAGATCATTAAAGTAAAGTAAAAACAGTAGAGGACCTAGGATAGAACCTTGTGGTAGGCCATGTGTTCAAGTTGGATGAATTATTATTATAAATTACATATTGAGATCTATTACAAAGATTACTTTCAAACCAAGATGACAGACAAATTGGAGTGTTGTTCTAGTTTCAGAGTGGTGAGTCAACACACAGATTACTGAGCTGGGAGACATTGCCAGGCATAGTGCCAGGTGTAGGGGCATAAAACGAAACTTTAAAAAAAATATATAAAAAAAAAAAAAAAAAAAAAAAAAACGGGTAAACGAAACCGTCCAATTGAAAACGGAATCCGCCATGGGCGGTCGGATACCGGACGGTTAAACGTTTGACTACAGCACTAGTTCGCACACATTAACAATACACAGAAACAAGCTCAGGCTCCAGCGGCGCGCGCCCTCGTAGTATGAAGCAAATAAGTATTTGCGAGTGACGAGTCCTGAACTGCTAGCGACCAAATTGGTAAGTAATATGTTTATTTTGTCTTTTTTCTGACCCGAATTTTTATCATGGACAATGCAATCCCATTAAAAAAAAAAGTTATTCCATCTAAAATTGTGTTATTTTTAAGTTAAAACCATTAGATGCGAGTATATTTTTACTGTTGTCCCATGTACCGATATATTTGTTATAACGAAACGTGCAAAATTAATGCCAGATTTTTTCCTGTAAAATCGGTATAAAGCTAGTTTCGTAGACAGAAATTGAATTTTGTTATAAAAATACCGTAAATAAACATATAAATGATGATCCTATCCCTCAGAATTTTTCTTACAACTGTTGAATTAAATTATATTAATGATATACGATCGATGCCAGGCCCATTTTCATTGAGTGATGATGGCATCAATTTCTGTATACGAAATGAAACTAGCTTTGGCTTGGCCTTTAGAATTAGAGTCTATGAAAAAAAATATGGCCATGAATTTGCATGTTTCGTTATAACAAATACATCGGTATGTGCAACAGTAAAAACATTTACTCACATTTAATGGTGACAATTTTAAACTGAGTTACATTTTTTTTTAAATCGGATTGCATTGTCCTTGATAACAATTCGGGACAGAAAAAACAAACACTAAATAACATATTACCTACCAATTTGGTTGCTAGTAGTATGATGGCTAAGCCAAGGAAAACACAACTTATTGTTACAGCTTACAATTTGAAAGTAGCCCCCTTTTTTCAAAGTAGCTCCCACTTTTTTTAAAGTAGCCCCTTGGTTTTTTTTTAGGCAATGGGGAAAAGTAGAGGGCAGTATGCAGCAGAGAGAGGAAAAAAGCGCGGGCCTGAGATCACGTGATATTTACGTGCCTATTATGTGATTTTTTTTTTCCCTGGCCCTCTCTGCGAGCTGCCGTATTCTGTCTATAGCCTACTGTGCTGCATGCATGACAACTACGTCTCATTTCAAAATGATGGCTAGCTGAACTCGATATCGAGAACGTAGCTCATGAAATATCATTATTTCTGTAAGATGTTATGAATATCTATAGTATTATTTGTCAAAGCAAATAACTATTTTACGGTAATTTTGTTGAATTGGAGTCCCTAAAAGTCTTACGTGATGTTTTTTAATTGGTTCAATGCAGGTTCCGATCAGGTCGAATGACGGTGCAGGGATGTAAACATGCATATCAAGCTTGACTTGTGCTTGCCGTTATACACGCATTTTTAGAACGAACGAAAGGCACTTCGATGTTATTTCAAGAGCTTTAATTTATTTTCCTTCATCAAACTATCAAGGGTAAACCATTATATTGTGGATATATTTTGACAATTAAATTAATGTCTTTAGTATTACGATTTAATTGCAATAGTCTTATCAACATTTTAGTCTTCTGTGTGGCACTTTCTTGCTCTGTCTTCAGTGGGTCATATATCTATTTCCACTTCCGTTTCTGAACGCACTCGATCGGTACCACGAAGCGCGATTCCTTTCTTGCAGCCTCAATTTTTAAGCGATAAAAACACCTACCGTCAACTGAAACAATATCCATTTATTTCTAAAGCATATTTATTTGATTACACTGTATATTGAAATATACATGTAAGTTTGTGAATTGCATATTTTTAGTTCTATATTTCAAAATATCAGTGTGAAATTTAATTTTGAAAAACCCGAAACCCGAAAACCAAAAACCGGGTTTCAGCTCGACGGTCGGGGTCGGGGCCCGGGCGGGGACCCGTTTCGACTCAGGCCTACACTGGATTTTATCTTCTTCTTCTTCTTCCTCTTCTCATTCTCCTTCTTATTCTTCTTGTCCTCCTTCTTTGTCTTTTTTCTCCTCTTTCTTTCTTTCTTTCAGTTTTCTTTTAATAATAATAATAATAAACCTTTCTTATATAGCGTATATCACAAAACTATACATTTAAGTCCCTATGGGCTCTAAGTCTAAGTAAGGCTGTGCACAACCGTATAATGAGGTACTCGACTACACTCCCAGAATACTTGAATATTCGGACGTCATGTTTTTTTGATTTTTTTGTTGATTTTTTTTTTTTTTTTTTTTTTTGCCATCACCATACCACGGGAAATTGGCAACAAAAGTCAAAATTGACTAATAGCCATTATAATACTAAACGAACAACAACAACAAGAAGCAGCATCCAAGGTCCGTCTCCGAAAACTCGCGCAATTTTACTTTAATAATAATAATAACAGTAAACAATGCTGTTTTAAGAACCAATTTTTCTCCGAGTCCAAACAGAAATCCGTACAGTGCCAGGTGACCGGGATTTTTTTTTTTTTTTTTGCGGCCGAATATTCACGTACAAAAAATTGTACTTGAGTAGTTGTCAACAGTGCGAGGACTTAAGTATTCGACTACACGTCGCAGCCCTAGCTCTAGGTTAGAGAGGGGAAGAGAAAGTTATAATTTTCTGAATTATTTGTTTTTACCATGCGTTTGTATACAGGGACCTCGTGGTTTCCCTTGGGCAATGGGTTAAAAATAAAACAGGTTATTTATACATATACCATACACAGAGATGCCAACCTTCTTTAACAAAAAAAAGTATTCTTAAGAGCAAAAAAAAGTATTTTTTGACAAAAAACAGTATTTTTGAAAAAATCTCTCAACTTAACATATCGCCCAATCGAGCAGCTTAAAAAACCTGGCAGTACCACGTATACGTACCCGGATCGGAGCGCGACGTGCAAACATTACACGTGGGTTGTTCGCAATGTGCGCAGTTTGGGGCCCGTATCACCATCATGCGTGCATCGTTTGAAGATGTTGGTGCATAATACACTTTCGACACAAAGCCCATGATCAGAAATTAAGAAAAACGTCACTAAAAAAAAAAAAAAAAACGTAACAAAACATTAAGAAAACGTACTGCCGTATTCATAGCGAAAAAAACGAAACAAATACGGCAAAAACGAAACAGTTGGCATCTCTGCATACATATGTGCTGGTATCCCCTTGCTCTGAAAATGAGTGGGTTAAAGGTACAGACTAGTTTTGGAAACGCCCCCTCTCAAAAAATGAAATGGAAGCTCTTATTACCAATCATGTGAAAGAATATGTTTTGACTAATACGTGATGATACAAATTTAGCTGAGAAACCTCCTACTAATTGATATACATGTATTTGGTAAATTATTACATCTATTTGGACCTGATAGATATTGCGCATGTGTCGCGTAGTCCCATATACATCTTTCTGTGTACAGTGCTTGTAACTTTACCAAGACTGGACCAAATTTCTTATCATTTTGATGATTCTAGAACCTTGCAATACACACCAATACTTATATGCTAGATGATCAACCTTTTTTGATCGATTCCACAATATTTCTTTCACAATGCAATTGCATGACCATAACTGGTCTTTATCTTTAAGAAGCTGGGCTTCACATCCTGCTTTAGGGGATAATGATTTCTCTGTCCCTCTTATCACATCCTGTTGTCGTTTCCCTAATGTCCTCATTTTATTGCCTACTCATTTTAATAACGATGTCTTCTTTAGCTTGCTCGAAAATATTGCATGTGTCATGTAGGATGAGGGGGGGGGGGTGTGTGTCCAGACAATTAACAGAAATAAAGCAATCATGTTTGCCATTGTATTTTAAGAAAAATAAGCATCAAATAACACTAACCACCATACATATTTGTCCTTTAAAATACTGTCCAACATAACTCTTAAAGGGGGTGTAGCATGACAAGACTATGTGTCTATCTCGTGACCTGACTCGGGGCCAATCGGGTATAATACGACTACAGAGGTATTTTGCTTTGTGTGAACAAGGCCAAAGTTGATAATCTTGGATACTTACCGGTATTTTCACAAGAAAAACAAAATAATTTGGGTCAACGAGTAGCCTCACGCAAACAATAGGGGCATTTACACTGTGTTCCAAACACGCCAAAAAATGCAAAACCGGAGCCTGGCCGCGATGTTACCAAGGGCAACTACGCTTTACCGGCAGACATGCCAAGCCCGAAACATTCCAAAACGAAGTGTGATCTTTTGGCGTGTTTTGGCAAATATGAACGCTCGCAGTTGTAACATCGCGATGTTAGGTCACTTGACTTTAGGAGCGGAGCTAGCTGCCGTCCTTGAAGAAAATGATAGAACGATGTAAACAAAGAATAACATAAGAGAAGGTGATAGAAGGAAGAAACAAAGAATAACATAAGGAAACACTGAAAGAGGAAGTGATAGAATGATAAAAAACAAAGAATAACATAAGAGAAGGTGATAGAAGGAAGAAACAAAAAATAACATAAGGAAACACCGAAAGAGGAAGTGATAGAATGATAAAAAAACAAAGAATAACATAAGAGAAGGTGATACAGAAGGAAGAAACAAAGAATAACATAAGGAAACACAGAAAGAGAAAGTGATAGAAGGTAGAAACAAAGAATAACATAAGGAAAGACAGAAAGAGAAAGTGATAGAAAGATAAAAAAACAAAGAGTAACATAAGAGAAGGTGAAAGGAGGAATAAATAAAGAATAACATAAGGAAACACAAAAGAGGAAGTGATAGAAGGAAGACATGTATGTTGTGAAGATTTCTTTCCCTTGGCATTTAATAGTTCAAGTTATTTTGATGTATCTTAAAACTTGTTTGTTTCATCTATCCTCTATTAAAATGCATTTATTATTGTGAATCAGGGCATCCTGCCAAGAACCTTGTATGGTTTTTATATAGTTCTTGATCTTTCTTTAAAAACAAAAGGCTTAGAACTTGAACCCTTCCATGATAGCTAGAGCTTGTTTGTTTCAGTTATCCTCTACTATTAAAATGCATTTATTATTGAGGATTAGGACATCGTGCCACGCACATTGTATGGTTTTTATATCTTTCTTTAAATAATCAAAAGGCTCATTCTTTCCTTTCATGATGGCTAGAGCTTGTTTGTTTCAGCTATCCTCTACTAAAATGTATTTATTATTGGGGATTAGGACATCGTGCCATATGTACCTTGTATGGCTTTTATAATGCTCTTGATCTTTCTTTAAATAATCAAAAGGCTCATTGAATCCTTTCATGGTGGTTAGAGGAAGAATTGAGAAAACATAAATAGACATGATATTTAGCTTTAGATCAGCGCAGTCCCTTAACTTATATTTTTTTAAATTATTATTCTCAGTGCAAGATACATGTAGTCATGAAGCTTTAATCCTTTCGGGACACTCGGTCAAATCGATCAAAATTTGCAATTTCTTCAACTTTTTGACAACATTCTTGCCCATGTATATTGTCTTCAGAAGCATTATATTTATTTTAAGAATGTAGCAATAAAAGAAAAATATTATGGTTCCCAATTTGAGAAAAAAAAACCTGTGATCAATTAAAGCCTGTCTGCACTAGTTGGGCCAGGGGGGGGGGAATAGACCTCCCTGCAAGGTCACTGACATGTGGTTATCTCTTCAAATCAGCTCTCAATTAACATAAGAAAAAGGGGATCATGGGGGATCAACAGGCACCAATTAGGCATTGTTTGCTATATAGAGGGCGCAAGCAGCTGTAAGTGGTACAGTGGGCCTTTAAGAATGTAGCAAGAAAAGAAAAATATTATGGTTGCCAATTTGAGAATTTTTTTTGATCAATTAAGCCCTAGAATAAATGTTGTCATGGAAGGGTAAAGGAAGCTGTAGTTATGAACTTCAACTTTTGCAAGATGGACGTTCCATTTCAGTGGTGGGTGTAGAGAGTCACAGCAAAAGCCCATGCCCCCTTTTAAAGGGGAAGTTCACCCTTATATTAAAGGTAATACAAAGTTTTGGTAAGGGGTCATGAATTTTGTTCAAATGAACATATTGAAAGCATATGCGATCCTAAAATGTTCAGTGATCGTTGTCGCGGTTGAAATCGAGTCTAAAGTGACGAAATTGTAAAGAATAAAGTCTTTATGTTGTATAGCTCCCTCTCAAGGTCAAGATATTGATTTAGCTATAAAACAATGTTATTTGACTAAAATCGACTGATTTGCTATTACCGTTTGGAATATACATGTATACACTGTATATCACAACTGCATATTCTGAGATTTCCATGGTCGCAGCTACCATCGTATGGCCGTAGGCGCTATTTGAAACTTATCAACATTTACCGGGAGCACCGGTAAATTGTTATATTCAATTTTTCTAGACAGCAGAAGTGTTGTAGGGGCTAAATTTTGTAGAGTTTATAATACATCTATATGGGCATCCAAATTTTTCAAATTTGTAAAGAATCACTATCCACCCAATTTTCAAAATTTACCAAAACTTTGTAATACCTTTAAGTTGGTTTAGTAGTAGCAGAAAATGAGAGGAACAGGTCGGTGAAAGTTTGAGCAAATTTTGATTAAAAATAAGAAAGTTATGAAATTTGAAGCTGCGATCAATCAAATGCAAATTGGCAACACTGTGACATATCTTGCAAAATCCTCTCCAATTTTCTCTGTACATAGAATTTCATAAATTTTCATTTTCTTTGTTTATAGTGATGACAGAATATATTTTTCACATACAGGGGTTGTACAGAAACATAATTGCCAATTTGAGATTCACAGTGGTCTCGTACTTAAAATATTCAGAACTCTCTTGATATTGGTCCGATTTATTTCAAACCTTCCCTTATTTTTCTGCTTTCATACAAATTAACTTATTTTGAGGGTTGGATTGCCCTTAAATAAAATATGGATGTGAATTTAATACATAAGTGATGATTATTGATCTAATACAATATCTTCTTTGGTATTTGTAGGTCCTGCTCTCTATTGCCAGTATCCTATCGGCTACCTCAGCTTCTAAAGCAGAACAAATTCAAGCCTGGGATGGAGAAGCAAAGATTCTCTCTAAGTAAGTAGAATCTGGAGTACAATTCTCCAGTGATCAACCCTCTGTAATATATACATATTTTGTATCCTATTTATATTCTTTGTAAACTATGCCTGAGCCTTTATTTTACTTGTGAGCGAAGCAAATATCCATGTTGAATTTATTTGGGACAAATAAATATATTGACATTGAAATGAATTCTTGATTCAATTGATTCAAATGATTTTATTTCTCATGCAAAACATAATACAATGAATAAATATATTACAAAAATAAACAATGAAACAACAAATATAATAGTAATATCACTAGAAAGGAGGAAATAAATAGAAGCAGGGCTTTTTGCAACTGTTATCTTAAGAGCTTTCTCTCTTTGTGCAGACATGCAGCTAATCTCAAACAACTGGACAACGGTGTCAAGGTACCTCCCAAGGGTTGGAAGTGCAGCGTGTGTGACCTAAAAGACAACAAATATGGGACAAATAAATACATTGAAATTGAAATGAATTCTTGCAACTGTTATCTCAAGAGCGTTCTCTCTTTTTGCAGACATGCAGCTAATCTCAAACAACTGAACAACGGTGTCAACGTACCTCCCAAGGGTTGGAAATCCAGCGTGTGCGACCTAAAAGACAACAAATATCCATGTTAAAGTTACATTGGACAAATAAATGCATTGAAATTGAAATGAAATCTTGCAACTGTTATCTCAAAAGCTTTCTCTCTTTTTGCACTTTTTTGCAGACATGCAGCTAATCTCAAACAACTGGACAACGGTGTCAAGGTACCACCCAAGGGTTGGAAGTGCAGCTTGTGTGACCTGAAGGACAACCTGTGGATGAACCTGACCGATGGTACCATACTCTGCGGGAGGCGATACTTCGATGGGACGGGAGGCAACAACCACGCTGTCGAACAATACGACCAGACCAAATATCCCTTAGCTGTGAAACTAGGCACGATTACTCCGAACGGAGCAGGTGGGTTGGTCTAATACAGCTAGTGGATTGACGGTGTTAAAGGCATCGTTAAACAATGTAAAATCTGAGATGAATGGCCCTATGTGTTATCAGTGTCTGTGAAATGTTGTAATATTAAGCCCTAAAAAAAATTGCGCTTCAAAATGATCATGAAGTGCATCAAAAAAGTAAAAATCTTTGAGTGATCTGTTTTACCATACTCACTTTCCCCAATAGACAGTAGTGTTATAAAAACTGTTAGGAAAATGAAAAATGAAATTTTTATTTCCAATCATAAAAATCTTGATAATCAGACAGGCTTGTGAAAGTCATGGGATTCCTAACTGACCTAAAAGTTTATAATTATCATTGCGGCATGAGCTAAATCCAGGATTTTGCTTCAAAATCTGAGACAAAGTTACCCAATCCATTTAAGCCCACTTTGCCACTTGGTACCCAGGAGAGAAATGGGGACCAGGGCATTGTCTTATAAACAGTTGCAGTTGATATCAATCGCAACTATGTACGCAGGAGATAGAGGACTGCAAACTTGCGATTGATTGGAGGACTTCCGATTGATTTGGATCAATGACAACTCTGTGTAAGATGGGGCTCCGGTAAGATGCTGAGAGTGCTTATTATTGAATTGAATTAATGAGCATTGAATCTAGATAGTGATCAGGGACCAGGGTTATTTTTTATCTGATGGAGATTTGTTGGGGTAATGGTGGAGAGAAAGAGAGACAGAGAGAGAAAGAAAGACAGAGAGAGAAAGAAAGAGAGGGAGAGAGAGAGAGAGAAAGGGGAGGGGAAGCATTCTTATACAGTACACAGGCATTTTCTTATGCCTTGTGTTATGGTTTATGTTTGTGAACTAAGGTCTCTATCCTATACGTAATATTTGAACGAGTACCTGTGAGTAGACGATCACTTCCTGCGAGTGAGAAACAGAAGTCTGTATTCCAGAGACAATTAGCATTCGCACCGTAGGCCATTCTATTTGATTGCTTTCACAGAAGGAAATGTATGGTATTCAAACCTTGAAAACAACTTCAGTCAATCAAGAGGTATCCCGTTCCTCTACATGACGTCGCTAGTCTCTATATGAAAGGATTAAGGAATGATAGCATGCAGTAGTCGTTGAGTTAAGATATATATGTATTTGTAAGGCAGAAAGGCAGACATTTTTAATTATTCTTACTTGATTTGAACTGATTAAACACTTGGTGAGGAAACCATATGCTTCCTCTTTTCCTGTTTATACAATTCACTCTATCTCCCAAGATATTACTTGGGATGTTGTGAAGTATATTGTCTTTCGAGGAAATCATTTTCCAGGTAATTGATGGAAGTGTCTGCTAAAAAAATTCTCTCCTGTAAAGAAATTGGTCACATTATATAGGCTTAATTTTTTTCATAATTGAAGGTTTATGTAATTTCTATGAATGTTTTAAGAAATAGTAAAGTGTATATGAGTGCAGTGGCATGTCTACCAGGGGGCACAAGGGGGCATGTGTCCCCAATGGAATGGAAAATGTATAAAAGGTGTCAAATTCCACATTTAAGCATGATGTTTGATGATAATAATGTATTATATTTATAAAGTGCATTACATAATACATTTCAAAATTTTCAATGCTCTTTACATGAAAATACAATGCTAATCTAAATAAAACCTACACTTGAATATAGTGTTTTTACATATAAACATATATCTACTTTTTTCTACACTAATTCTGCAATACTAGAAATTAAATACTAGAAATACTACCCCAAAAAATTAATTGCATTACAATTACAATATACTACATTATTACAAACTAAGAATACTTGTATAGAACTTACCTGGTTCATAGACTGTAAGGTATATATTGGGATGGGAAAGATGCGAAATTCAAATCAAATCACGTACCCATTCAGCTACAGAAGGGGGTCGATGTCCCAATCAAATGGCATTAAAAAAGGGTGTCAAATTCCCCATAAAGCCTCGTTCATTCAGGTAGGACACTGCAAAACTGCATCAATTTTTGTTTAATGATGTAAAGTGTAACAAGCTTCACTTTTCTGTATGTTATCAAACAGAGCTCGGTGAAGAAGTGTAGGATCTTTGTTGCTTGCAGTTGTCGTTCACTTGTACACGTTAAAAAAACAGGCATTTGTGGGTTTTTTTACCACGTCTTATTTGAACAAGCCCTAAAAATCATGAATATATATATCTTTGACGACATATCCTTTTTCTCTTTTTCCCCCGGTATAGATGTGTATTCCTATGTCGAGGATGAGATGGTCGAAGATCCACTACTAGCATCTCATCTAACTCACTTTGGCATCAACATGATGAACATGGAGAAGGTGGGTTCTCATTCCTGTGGATAGGACTTTATAGCTTTAGGTTCCCTGGATGCTTTAAAGGCATTGTTTAACAATGTTGAATCTGAGATGCATGGCCCTACGTGTTATCAGTGTCTGTGATATGGTATAATATGGAAGCCCTAAAAAAATGGCGCTTCAAAATGATCATGAAGTGCCTCAAAAAAGTATAAGTCTTTGAGTGACCAGTTTTACCTTGCTCATTTTCCCCGATAGACTGTAGTGTTATAGAAACTGTTAGGAAAAAGAAAAATGAAATTTTGATTTCCAGTCATAAATATCTTGATAATCAGACAGGCGATCGGCTTGTAAAAGTCATGGGGTTCCTGACTGACCTAAAGGTTTATTATTATCATTGCAGCATGAGCTAAATCCAGGATTTTGTTTCAGAATCTGAGGCAAAGTTACCGAGTCACTTTAAAGCATTTCTAATCTGTGTCTCCTCTATCTATCTCCAGACTGATAAGACCATGACGGAGCTAGAGATAGATCTCAACATGAGAGTAGCTGAATGGGATACCATCCAGGAGTCTGGTTCTCAACTCAAGCCTCTCTTTGGACCTGGTCTAACTGGACTTAAAAACATGGGCAATAGGTAGAAATCTTCATGCTTTCTTTCTTTTTTTTTTCCTTTTTTTCTCAAGAATGCTCTCCTTTTAATGGTAAACAGGTCTTGATAACAAAATTTAAAAAAATCTCAATACCTTTCTCTATGGTTTAGAATGAATCGTTAGTCATTTGAAAATTGTTGAATAATACTTTCCTGACGACGGATAGTCAACCTGTTCGAAACGTCGAGCCACTCCAGCCCCTCATCCTCTCCAAGCGCTTTAGAACTATACGCTAAGAAAGATAACCAACAGTCTTTTTCAAGACTACACAAACAGTCCTTTTCAGGACTACACATCCTTAAGAAAGATTACAGAGAGTCCTTTTCAGGACTCCTCAATCCTCTCTCTCTCTCTCTCACATGGTGCACCCGCAAGCCTACTGTATATAATACTTTCTAATTTGGTAAAAATGTAAATGCAGATGGAGATACCTCATGTAGGCTAATTGACTATCATTCATTTAACTGTTTAGGTGTGTTTAGAGGTGATTGGAATTATTCATATGTGCTGTACATGCATTTGAAATGAAGCATACTTTTGTGTAGACTTTCCTTAAAACTTACATGTTTATGCAACACAGATTTAGAATGATCAGTGCTGTCAGAAAACATTTCGTATGATATATCCTTCATATGGGCAATGTTGGATGTTACATACATAAATCAAGAGTTCCCTTTTTTTTATTTTTTTTTATTGATTCACAAGCCAAAGGATTGATCACAACTATTATGGTGTCGGTTACCCCTTACGATCGTTTGGTAACTTTTGGAACATTTGCAGCGTTGGTCATGATACTTTCTCTTTTTTCTGCAATATGTTTATTTGATTGAGTAATTAATTTGTTTGTATTGATAGTGTAATCTTTTGTTCTTTTTTACTAGCTGTTACCTGAACTCAGTCATGCAAGTTCTCTTTAGTATTCCAGACTTTGTTAATAGGTGAGTAGCGCATGATTCAATATCAAGCGGACCTTGGTAATGGTGGTTGAAAGTTACTGTAACTACTTTACAGTTAACAAATAAATTATTCATACCCTTACCAAGTGAGTTTTAATTTTTTCAAGTATGTGAAAAGTTGATTTGTTCTGATTTATGTTTCTTGAGAATGTTACATAGTAAAGCTTCCATCTAAAAGTATCCAACAAGGCCCTAATCTACTCAGTCCACATTTCATTCCAGAGTTACAAAAACACAAAAACCATCAAATCTACAAGGGGTATGAATTTAGTTGTAAACTGTAAGTATAATTTGTTTTGTTAATAATTTTTTAAGATGTTAAACTTTACCATGTATGGTGTTTGATAACTCTCCCATGTATGGTGTTTGATAACTCTCCCATGCACCAACTGTGAATACACATAAATTATCATAACATGAATATTCATAAAATATGTAGATTCATAACAATGTTGAAAAGTCAAGATCTCACAAATGATTTATGGTTAAAAATTGTTGTCAGTCCAACTGTTAGAGCAGCATGGAAAGAAATCTCTCTCTTTCTCTCAAAATAACATTTTGAATACTTTGGAATTACATCTAAGTTTGAGCCACAATTGCACTTAATTTTTTTTTTTATGGTTTGAAGGTCACCTCACTTTATGTACTTTTATGATTATCTTTCCATTCAATATAATTTTGTGATATGAACTCTAAAACTCAAGGGTAAATTTGGATGAATAGACCAATCTGAAGATAAAGAATTGTTTCTCTTTATCTTTTAGATATGCTTCCCAGAAGGATGAAATCTTTACAAGTGCACCTGCAGATCCTAGGGGGGACTTCAATGTACAAATGTAAGTTACCAGGCCTGATAACTTCTGATTTTTTTTTTTTTTTTTTTCTTCCTGATTTTATACTCTAGACTATTCGTCCCTATTTTCCGTATTTTCCCCAAATTTTCTTACTCAAAAGGGGGGAATGTTGTTAAATGCCATTTTTTCCCCCCTGCGAATCCTCTTCTTTCTTTTTTTTTTACTTAAGGGGGGCATGGTTGAGGGGGAAAAAAAAAATTCTTAGTGCTCACTATCACCCCTGGTTGCCCAGTTCTTCAGCACAAGACTCCCATCCATGTATTTACAATGATTCTGATGAGGCTGTTTGTCATGAAAACCAATACTTGAAGACCTTTTCCGATGAAAATACATTGATGGAAAGCCGAATGAAAGTACAATCCAAATATAAAATAATAACAAATATTTTCCCTTTCAGTATTGCAGAAAAGCAAATTGAAACCTCGTTTTCCGCAGTTAAGATGACAATATCATAAATGTACCTGATCTATGCAGAGATATTGCAGTCTCAATGCACTCTAAAAAGACTTGTTGAGTAGACTGTTCGATGCATGCCTATGTGAAGGCGCGATAGCTCAGTCGGGAGAGCAGTGGTCTCATAATCCGGTGACCCGGGTTCGAAACCAAGGCGATGCTAGTGCCCTTTGGTAAGGCATTAATCCTCATTACCAGGTCCCTCAGAGAGGACCTAAAGGCGTCGGCCGTCTGGTTGCTTACAAGCATTTATGCTTTCTTAGCAATCAGGTAAAATAACAACCACCACCATGTGCTCGACTAGAATACTTCTGTTTAAGTGGCTTTGTTTTGTTGAGATAATGACTTAAATACAGTGAAACCTGTAAGTAAGGACTGCTCAAGTGAAACGAGAAAAGTGGTCTTTATAGTCAGATGATCTCTATGTACAAGTTCCTTTAATACATGTTTCAATGGGTACCTTTATGCAAAGGAAAATAGAAGATGCGGTCTTTATACAAGGATGCCAGTTTTCAGGCAAAAACCTGAATTCAGACCTTGGTGATTTATTTTCAGGCCATAGTTGAGGCTTTTTTGGGTGTCCAAAATAGCTAATTCTGGGTGATTTTTAGGCTCTCTGATCAATTCTAACCGGCATTCCTGTTTATAGATCGTCAGTCTTTGTATACAGACGGTCAATAAAGGCAGGTTTCATTGTCTTCATTACAGGGCCAAGCTTGGTTACGGGTTAGCTTCAGGACGATATTCACAGGAACCCAAGACGACAGAAAGTGGAGACCAGTCGGAAGAAAAGGTATTAAACACGGCTACATTATTTGTATTTCAATAGTCATACATGTATATCCCCAAACCTTTCTGGGTAAAATGAGCAAACAACATTGATTCTATGTTTGGTTCAGTTTTCTCTTTTTTTTCTTCAAATCTTGAAAATATGACTTAGGTCATTATTTTAAGAAGGTGACAAGATGCCAGTTTATGAAAATGTTATCCCACAGAAATATTTTTGTTCATGTTATAATAAGAAAATTAAAACTGATTTTAATCATTCAACTCTTAAACAATGTGAATACTGTTGTATACACTGTTGCCCATAGATTTGGAATCATTTTCGTTATCTCTTTTTGTGAAATGATTGTGATATGTTCTTGAGAGATTAAGTTTATGTATTCTTAGAACTTTATTTATAATCAACCTAAAGAGTCAGAGAGATTGATCAATAAAGTTCTGAGAAGATATAACTCTACCTATCGAGAATAAACAATATTGTCACAATCATTTAATGAAAATTGGTTAGGATAAATTATTTCAACTTTATTTGCAACTATGTATTTGATGAAAGAAGCCAGTTCATAGTTGCAGTCTGAGCATGAGCAGATAAAGGTCATTGCAGACCAAAATTGTGAAATACACAGAGACAAAATACTGGATACGTGCTCATGAAAGTTATATAATCATTATTCATTTATGCCACACAGGTGGAAGTATTCTTTGTAAAGGGGAGACAAAGGCTATTTATGTAGCACCTCCATCGCTGTAGGAGTGATTATTTCAAAATGTACAAAGTGGGACCTCTTCATGTTGTGAAGATCTGTGGGTATTCGGGGTCATTTGGGACATGTGCTAACCGTGAACTGGTCTATTGAACAAACCTATTGATATGTTTTGTAACATAGAAGCAGAGCGGTGTTGCCCCCAGGATGTTCAAGAGCCTTGTGGGTAGAGGTCACCAAGAGTTCTCTACCAACAGACAACAAGATGCTCAAGAATATCTTCTTCATCTATTCAGCATCATTGAGGTGAGTGTCCTCCATCAGGGGGGGGGGGGGGGGTGTTTCACAAAGCTTGTCATCAGTGACAAACGACAGTTTTTTATTATAAGCTACTGAAATCCTTGCTTCTGATTGGTTATCAGCAGATTTGTCACTGATTTTAGTCATTTGTCATTGAAAAAAGGCATAGCAGGAACAAGACGGAAGCTTATGAATAATATAGAGGTCGACAACTGAGCTTCTTGGGTCATGTTTATACAAAAGAATGGTTTGGAAATCTGATAGGAGTGGAAGAATCGAGGGGAGGAGGAGTAGGGCTCAGTGATGGCTCAGTGGTAGAGCAGTGGTCTCGTATCCAGGAGGTCCCGGTTTTTGAGATGCACTATTACCCTTTTGTAAGGCATTAATCCTCATTACCAAGTCCCTCAGAGAAGACTTAAAGCTGTTGGTCCCCTGTTTGCTTATTCAAAAGCATACACTGCACATTTATGCACGGGTAGGTTAGAGCGCTTATTAGTTAGGTTGGTGCTGAAGTAAATCTACTAAATTTGTAATTTAAATGACATCAATCGTAAGGAGAATGTTGAATTTATATACAATTTCTAGTATCTAGGAGTATTGTTGTATAAAAAAAAAGTTTCACGTCTTAATTCGCTCACTGTGAGGTCTATCTGCTCTTGTTGAGGCTCTTTAGACACCTATCATCTATAGATGCCCACATCCTCAACCCTAGCGCGGGTTGATGGTATATTGAACCAATTGGCATTCACCTTTTGTATAATATTATCTTTTGTTAAAGCTAATCTTGAGCTCTAGTATGGGCATCGCATGCCGAGAGAACATGGCTATAATTTATTCTGGATTGTTTATCCTACAGTAGATTGATTGGGTGAACCAGTAAAATTAAACAACCTCACAAAAACTTGCTGGAAATCATCTTCAATAAAAACCACAACTCTCATTCGCACATAGTGACCTGTGTAAAGCACTTGATTACCTCATCTTTCTCTCCTCATTACTCAGCCCCTACACATTTTCTACCAAAGTCTTTTGGCACATGTCATTTGTTTGTTATCTTGAACATTCAGTGTAAGTTTTGTTGGATTCTGTGAGAATTTATTTTCTATCATTACCAGAACTCAAGCTTATCTTTAACAGAGACACAGTAAAGGTTAAATTAATTCATACTACTGTAAGAACTTAATGCTAGTGATCATATTTGCATGTATATGCTCAGTCCTGTATGTTATCTTTCATCAACAGAGGCACAGTAGAAATCTAAACAATCCATGCGACTGCCTCCAGCTTGAGCTAGAGGAGAGGATTCAATGTTCACAATCTAATCAGGTTAAATACAAGAAAAGAACAGACTACATCCTAGCCGTACCAATACCACTAGAGGCTGCCACAAACTATGGTGAGTTCTTTTTATATCAAGGTTCAGGGCTTGAAACAATGTTGGTTTAATCATGGACCTATTACGGATGGACATTCAACGTGATTCTTTCTTTGATCCAATGATAGTCACCGCCTTCTGATTATGTGCATCTTAATGAGAACATTCAGCTGTTTTAACAATAACGACTGCGTAAGCATTTTCGGGCATTGACAAAGGAGCAGTTTCCCTCTCTTGGGTTTTGTTTGAATGGTGTGCTCTGTAAGAGTATGTCTTCAGTAAAAACATCCCCAATGAGGAGCAGCACAGTTGAAAAGCAGACGATTTTGGTGATATGAAATTTATTATTACTGATTTGCACACTTTTGCACGCACCAATGACCTTATAAAACAATTAGAAGGCCATGATCTTTACAAGCCCTGTGCGTTGTAATTCTGGAATATTATGAGGAAATTGGGGGAAACGGGATTTTAAATCACAAACAATCCAAACAAAACCTGTCTGGTAATATCAACATGTTTTTCAAAAATAGAACACAGTACACGGAACAACAATTTCCAATTATTAACCAGAACTGCACATCGATTTCCCATGATTTAAGAGGTTTATTATCTTCCGCGCATGTAGATTAACATGTTTAAAATCACTATCTTGATTCTGTTCCGGCTTATTGGCGGTGACCATCATGAGATCAAAGGGAAGAAACATGTACGGAATGTTATTGAGACGACATTGATGGAGACAATCACAATGAATTCTTTAAGAAAACGATGAATGTCCATTCGTAATAGGTCCATGTTTATACCAAGGTACTGAGCTTGAAACAATGTCAGTTTAATATAGAGGAAATATGTGTAGGTAGGGGACAGAATTTAGTCCAGTTGAGTCAAACAAAAGAAAAGAACAGATAGTTCTTAGATGTATTGTACAATGAAATGACTTTGTAGCTTTTGTTTGGTGTCTGCCTGACTTGCATGCCTGGTTCCCTGACATAGCAACCAGGCATGCAGTCAGGAAGTAGCTTGTATTGAAATGACTTTGTAGCTTTTGTTTGGTGTCTGCCTGACTTGCATACCTGGTTCCCTGACATAGCAACCAGGCATGCAGTCAGGAAGTAGCTTGTATTGAAATGACTTTGTAGCTTTTGTTTGGTGTCTGCCTGACCTGCATGCCTGGTTGCCTGACATAGCAATCAGGCATGCAGTCAGGTGGTAGATTGTATTAAAATTACTTTGTAGTTTTTGTTTGGTGTCTGCCTGTCTTGCATGCCCTGGTTCCCTGACATAGCAATCAGGCATGCAGTCTCGAAGTAGATTGTATTAAAATTACTTTGTAGTTTTTGTTTGATGTCTGGTTTGCATGATTGGATGCCTGACATAGCAACCATGCATGCAGTCAGGAAGTAGATTGTATTGAAATGACTTTGTAGCTTTTGTTTGATTTCTGACTTGCATGCCTGGTTCCCTGACATAGCAACCAGGCATGCAGTCAGGCGGTAGAATGCTCTTACGTATGTAATGAAAATGTTTTGTACTCATGCTCGAATATGTCTGGATTAACATGCCAGAAGAAAGGATAAAAGTTGCCTTGTGTTGTGGCACGGGCAGATACATGTAGACTAGGGCCTGTAGAGATGAGATGTACCTGTAGAAAGTGGCAAGACTGCTATTAAACAGACTGTTCTTTCATGTTTGATATTTTGCCTGGACTTGAATAAAGCAGGATGACTTTGAACTGAACACACTTGAGCCTGCGACCTTTTTTCTGGATTCACTACAGTATCACTAAAGTCTGCTACTAACCAAGGTTATTTCTGTATATGAAGGTTAAGCAATGGACAAAATAAAGATACGAGTTCCATGTTATGTGTTTAGGATATCACAATATAAACAAACTCGCAATTTGCCAAAGTTTGTTGGATGTGAAAACAGCCATCACACACAGAAAAAAATATGGATTGGTTGATGAATTTCATAACTTTTGTAAATTTGTAAACATCTTGATGTAACAAATTATAATTTTGTGTGTATTTGATTAACATTGAGAGTGAGAGTGAACCCATTAATTAATCTTGAAATGAGTTTGTAATCTGGGCTTAACTGTAGAAAACCCCACACAATTAACCACATCGTTGGCAAATCAGAAGAGTCTAGCTAGCTAGCTAAACCTACGCATGTGCACATGGTAACCGTTGAGGTTAGTGATAGTGAGGCAAAACAATAAAAAGTTAACGTTCTTGACCTCTTTCCAAACGTAAAACATATCAGCCACGCTAGCTAGGGTCAGGAACTCTTGGCGTGCGGGGTATTCTGCAGTAGTTCCGTAATTTGTAGTCTTCAAGCTCTGTTTAAACAGTTACGTGAATATCGTCTCTTTTGTCCAAACCTGCTTTTAGCTGCGTTTCTTGCTTATGAAGCAAAGAAAGCAGAGTTGGAAGCCAAGAAAGAGAGGGTTGATCCAAAGGATATCGTCCGTCCCAATATCTGCCTACAAGATTGCCTCGAGGCCTTCGCTGCACAGGAGACAGTAGAGGACTTCTACAGTGCAGCTATAAATGCCAAGACAGCGGCACTGAGGTAACACTAATCTAAATGATGGATAAAATTGTTTTTTTGAACCTTGAACCTTGATGAAGCTCATTTTCCAAGCTAAACTGGGATGGGATGTGTTGTGACAGCAGGTGATACGAAACTTGTGTAAAATTCTAATATGCAATATAATAGTGATGTGTGAATAAATATCGCCCTCCTTAGTTCACAGCATAACCCTCTGAAGGGAATTTTGAACTTCTCTGGTATTCTTACGATAACAGATGTAATATAATATGGATTACTGAAAGTATGTTTCACTTGTCGCATGACAGGTCTTATGTAGTGGGGTCACCACCCAAAGACTTGATCCGCTACCGGAAGTGAAGTTTATCAAAGTAAAGGGTCATCGCAAAGCAACCTGAATGCTCAATTAGAAAGCTTTGAGCAATCCAGCATAGAATCATGTTCCTCGGCTGGACCCTTCTTCTTTTCTCTCTCTCTCTCTCTCTCTCTACCTCTTCCTCTCTCTCTCTCTCTCTCTACCTCTCTCTCTCTCTCTCTCTCTCTCTCTCTCTCTCTCTCTCTCTCTCTCTCCCTCCCTCCATATCTCACTCCCCCTCACTCCCTCCCCCTCACTCCCTCCCCCTCACTCCCTCCCCCTCACTCCCACCCCCTCACTCCCTCCCCCTCACTCCCACCCCCTCACTCCCTCCCCCTCACTCCCTCCCCCTCACTCCCTCCCCCTCTCTCTCCCCCTCTCTATCTCTGTCTCTGGCCCCCTCCCCATCTCTCTCTCAGTTGTTTACAAGATTACTGCATGATTCAATGTGGAATTCTACTGTCAGTCGTGAGTAAACTGATGCATTGAGCATAGAAACTCCCAAGTTCATCATTGTAACATACATTTTATGTGAAAAACTAACATGTGGAAAATGTCGCCACTGTATATCTACTTGATGAAATAATCTTTGTAGATTAGGTTGTCTGTCTTCAAGTCAGCTGGCATTGTTTATTGGGCAGCCTGATATAAGACTAGACAAAGAGAAACAAAACCTAGTCTGTTCATTCAGGCCCGGTGATGGCTACTATTTGGGTTGAAATTCCTAGAGATCAAAGGAATTCTAATTAAGGCGTAGCCAGACATTTCCTCTTTTTATTTTATTTTTGTTTTCTCTTTTTATTTTCCTTCGCACTGTCTGTTCGTCTTCTTCCTATTTTTTCTATCATTTTTTTCCTTCTCTCTCCCTTCCTCATCTCTCTCCCTTTCTCTTTCATTGTTTTGTTTGTTTCCTTTCCTTTCCCAACTTGAGTATGTAACATAGTGATTAGTTTGCTGAAAGGCAAATGAGTACATAATTTAAAATGATATGTTTTCTGCTGAGAGCCAGAAAAGCAGTAACTTCTCTACTGTTTACAAATTTTTAACAGATTCCTTGCTCTCGTTAAGGCAATATCTTGTCACATTTTTAAAGTACAACATTTATTTGATTAACAATTCCAAGAAAGCAAGTATATTACGTAATCTAAGACACATATCTGTCACTGGAATATATTGATAACCAGCCATTTGTAACAAATCTTATCTTATCACTCTAGCAACTTAATCAGTTGGCCATCAGTGATTTGACTCTTGGCAGTGAGTGCTATATTTATTCTAGTGATTCATCCCCTTGATTTTAATCAGAAAAAAGTTCAGGCTAATTATTTTGTGACTATGACATATTCAAGGAACTAAAATGTAATCTACATATGTGAGGTGCCTGACTAACATCAATTCATGCTTCTGTAATACAATCTATCATCCCTGTTCCCGCAGACAGATTAGATTTCTTTAAAGCAGGACTGCACTACTTGTACAGTGTAGCTACTTGCGCCCTCTATATAGCAAACAATGCCTAAACGGTGCCCGTTGGTCCCCCATGGACCCCCTTTTCTTATGTTAATTGAGAGCTGATTTGATGAGATAACTAAATGTCAGTGACTTTGCATGGAGGTCTAATCCCTCCTGGCTAAACTAGTGCAGACAGGCTTTAAAAGTGAATATCAAATAATTGAATATTGACAGGTCAACCAGGATTGCCTCATTCCCAGACTTTCTCATTATCCAACTCAAGAAATTCACATTAGGGGAGGATTGGACGCCCAAGAAACTTGGTAAGTTCTTTGAATCGGCCATCATTCTTTGTCTTTTTGAAAAACAACAACTAAATTTGCAGAGCTCAATGGCTATACACCTTTATCTTTTTTGGGTTACATCTGCCTCCTTCAGGATTGAATATTCTTGTAGATGGTCGACTCAGTGTGGGTGGGTAGTTGAGTTCGGGTGCAGCGTGCATACTATTTATATGGTGTAAGTCACAAGTCTTGTCCGGTTTAGCTCTCGCCTTCCATCAGTCTTATTAATGTAATTGAGTAAATTAAAAATATCGACAAAACAAGGGGTCCTTTGCTTTTCCCTGTAGCACTTAGGTAAAATGTGGGGTGTGAATTGTATCCTCTCGGGCCGACGGTATCGTGGTCTGTCCATTGCTATAACTCTTCAGAACACCCATGTAGAGAGAGAAGGGTTGAGGAAAGATTTTACTCCACTTCTATTTTAATGAGCAACTGTAGATTAACATGCCAAAATATATCCGAAACCAAGTAACCAAGATTTTTGATGTGTAAGATAGCATTTTGAGGCTTGTTGAAAATAAGTTATGAATTGGACATTTATCTCAATTTTTACATAGTTTTTTTATTGAATACCTATCCCTATGATAGAGACAAATATTTGTGTTTTGTGCTTTGTTTTATCAGAATCGCGCAGTAACGTGTATGCGCCAAGCCTGGTAATTTTCAGATTAAAAAAAAAGAAATTATTGATTTTTTCTTCCAAAGATGGACAGTCCCTTAGATCAATGTAAATCAGGTTTAGAATTAGGGGGGTGAGGTGCCATTTTGTTATGACTTGCTTGAACGCCTCGCGTAAGCTCTCGGATTTCTAAAACCTTTTTTTGAGCTGCACAGAAACGGGCACTCTAGCCATACCTAGGTTTTACTGTATCATTCTTTTGTATTGATTCATTGTAGATGTATCAGTAGACATGCCTGATGAGCTTGACCTGAGCCGCTATCGAGGGAACGGTATACAGCCAGGAGAGACCGAACTACCCGACGGAGATGGTCCTCCAGAACCAGGTAAGGTCAAGCTTCATTTGCCAGCTTAGAGGACAGGAGAAGGTTGTACCGGTCAGAGCCATCTAAACACAGTTTGGCCATCTTGGTTTCACTGGGTCACAACATGGCGTATATTCATTTGTTGTGTGCTTGCCCAACAAAGCAGTAGTAGCCATGTTCTGTCCGACTCGAACCGGGTTGGCCAAACTCTGTGTATAGATGGCTCTGGTACTGGTGGTTTCGTCCCATGTTGTTGCGAAGATGCTACCTTTAATGAAACCGTGTTATTGAATAGATGTTGAATATTCAGGATTAAAACGTGATAAAACGTTTGTGCTTGACATAATGAGAGCATAGCGCTTAGCGCTTAGAGACTCCGGTGGAAAGCGCTTTATAAGCACAGTTTTATTATTATTTTTATTATTGATGGCCTTCCTTATACAGGTCCTGTTAATTTTGCAGGTATGCAAGATTAGTCTATGATTTAATGTGGAATTCTACTTAGTCAGTCGTGAATAAACTGTGATGCATTGAGCGTAGAAACTCCCAAGTTTAGCATTGTAACATATATTTCATGTGAGAAACTAACATCATGTGGAAATAATATCGTCACCAAACATATTTCCATTTACTTCAAGGAATATTCTTTGTAGATCAATGGAGGTTTTGGACATTTAGATGGCATATGTCTGTCTTCAAGTCAGCTGCTCATTGTTTATTTGGGCAGCCTGATATAAGACTAGACAAAGAGAAACTAAACCTAGTCTGTTCATTCAGGCCCGGTGATGGCTACTATTTGGGTTGAAATTCCAAGAGATCAAAGGAATTCTAATTAAGGCGTAGCCAGACATTTCCCTTTTTATTTTATTTTTGTTTTCTCTTTCTATTTTCTTTTGTATGATCTGTTATTCTTCTTTCTATTTTTTCCTTTCTTTTCTTCCTCTCTCTTTCTCTTTTTATTATTTTGTATGTTTTCTCTCCTTTCCCAACTTGAGTATGTAACATAGTGATTAGTTTGCTGAAAGGCAAATGAGTACATAATTTGAAATTAGATGTTTTCTGCTGAGAGCCAGAAAAGCATAAACTTCTCTACTTTTTCCTTTTCCTTTTTTGTTATGGTCTGTTATTCTTTTTTTTTTTTTTTTTTTTTTTTTTCCTTTTTTCCATTTTTTCTTCCCCTCTCTCTCCCTTTCCCTTGTTTTATTATTTTGAATGTCTCCTTTCCTTTCCCAACTTTGAGTATGTAACATAGTGATTAGTTTGCTGAAAGGCAAATGAGTACATAATTTGAAATTATACGTTTTCTGCTGAGAACCAGACTTGCTCGACATGAGAGCATAGACACTTTAATAGCACTTAGAGACTTCGGTGAAAAAGGATTTATAAGCACCGTTTTATTATTATTATTATTATAGATGGCCTTATACAGGTAGCATTACTTTTGCAGGTGTGCCTTAACATAGTTTATCAAGACAAAATTTACTGGAAAATGAGTTACCAGGTTTATCACCCCAATGAAGAAATGTGATGATTATGTGCATAGAAAAGAGAATGACCAAAGATGGCTGAATCAACTTCTAACATGCATTTACAAAGGATGTAAAAACTTAATGTACTCAGGCTCACTTTTCAAATAGTTTTAAAACTTTAAATGATCTTAATATTTCTGTTTGTTTGTTAGAACCTGTTATTGATGAGAGCATAGTAAGTCTCCTAGGAGAGATGGGTTTTGCCAAAGAGGGCTGCCGTAAAGCTGTCTACCATACCAAGAACACAGGCACAGAAGCTGCTATGAACTGGATCCTGGAACACTCGGCTGATCCAGGTAAGGACTAGGTCCTAGAACACATGTAATATAATGTTATGAACTGGGTCTTGGAACAAATGTCTGATATAGGATAGACTATATATATATATATATAGGGTCCTTGAAAACATGTCTGATCCAGGTAAGACTAATATAGTCCTGCTTTGAGCTGCTTATTAGAACACTTGGTTGATCCAGGTATGTTTGATATATAGTCCTGCTTTAGACTGGGTCTTACAGCGCATGTAATAAAGTCCTGCTATGAACTCTGTCTTAGAACAAATGTAATATAGTCCTGATATGAATTGGGTGTTGTACACATGGGTGATCCAGTTAAGACTAATATAGTCCTGTTATGGAATAGGTCTTGGAAAACGTATATAGTCCCGCTTTGGACCAAGTCCTGTTATGGACTGGGTGGTCCTAGAACACCTATCTGATCTGGGTAAGACTAATATAGTCCTGCTGTGGACTGAGTCTTGGAACACTGTATGATCCAGGTCAGATAAGAATAATATAGTAGCCCTGCTTTGAGCTGGGTCTTGGAACACTTTGGTGATCCAGGTAAGACTAATATTGTCCTGCTTTGGACTGGGTCTTACACTACATGTGATATAGTCTCGTTATGAAATGGATCTTTGAACAAATGTTTGAAAGAGGTTTGACCAGGCCTTCTCAACTAGTTTATTAGAAGCGCCAAAACAAAAATTTATTGAGGTTGAAGTGCCAACCTGTATGTTTGGTGACTGTGTTGCGACCGAGCCGATACCGGGTGGGGTCCAGGGGGCGAAGCCCCCGGAAGCTAGTGGATTTTAGGGCTTTTTTAAGGCTCAGATGTGGCATTTTTAACACCTTTTTGTTCCATAAAACATCAATCATAATTTCATATTGATGTGAAATAATTAGTACAATTCCTGGCTAAAATCTACACTGGAAGTTTATTTATATGTAGATATTTTGGTGCAATAAACACGAAAAATGTCAAAATTAAGTGAAAATCAAACAAACAAAATGGCTTGCTTACATTTTAGGCTCAACTTCGACTGCGACTTTTTGATTTTGCTTTTTTTATTTCAGAATATAATTTTTAATTGTTTTCTTTCTTAAGTTTTTTTTAAAGATTTGTATTTGTATTTTTTTTTTTTTTTGGAACAGCCGCGCGCCACTCTGACTGACCGCAAGCGCCACGAGTGGCGCGCGCGCCGCAAGTTGAGAAGGCCTGGGTTAGACTAATACAGTCTTGCTATGGACTGGGTCCCTGAAAACATCCCTTATTATGTTAGTATGCACAAAGCCAGCTATTCTACACCCATTTTTTTTTCTTCATTTTAGCCTTATATATATATGTAAGTAACTTGTATAATTACAACACCTGCAGATGCTTTGTATGCACTTCTTGTATATTTAAAGTTCTTTGAATGTTTTCTCCCACCAGATTTTGCTGAGCCATTGCAGCTTGGTCAAGCAAAGAAGAAGCAAAAGACAGAGGTCGTAGTGAGCGAGGATGGGATCATGATGATCATGAGTATGGGGTTCACCAGGGAGCAATCTATCAAGGCTCTTAGAGCAACGGTGAGTAGGATGGAGAGGAGGGAGGGAGGGAGGGAGGGAGGGAGGGAGGGAGGGAGGGAGGGAGGGAGGGAGGGAGGGAGGGAGGGAGGGAGGGAGGGAGGGAGGGAGGGAGGGAGGGAGGGAGGGAGGGAGGGAGGGAGGGAGGGAGGGAGGGAGGGAGGGAGGGAGGGAGGGAGGGAGGGAGGGAGGGAGGGAGGGAGGGAGGGAGGGAGGGAGGGAGGGAGGGAGGGAGGGAGGGAGGGATCATGAGTATGGGCTTCACAAGGGAGCATGAGGATCATGAGTATGGGCTTCACAAGGGAGCATGAGGATCATGAGTATGGGCTTCACAAGGGAGCAATCTATCAAGGCTCTTAGGGCAACGGTGAGTAGGATAGAGAGAAGGAATTGGAGGTTGGTGGTGTGAGATGATGGATGGATGGACGGATGGATGAATGGATGGATACCATGATGAGGATGGATGGATACCATGATGAGAATGGATGGATACCATGATGAGAGTGGATGGATACCATGATGAGAGTGGATGGATACCATGATGAGGGTGGATGGATACCATGATGAGGATGGATGGATACCATGATGAGAATGGATGGATACCATGATGAGAATGGATGAATGGATGGATACCATGATGAGAATGGATGGATACCATGATGAGGATGGATGGATACCATGATGAGAATGGATGGATACCATGATGAGAATGGATGAATGGATGGATACCATGATGAGAATGGATGGATACCATGATGAGGATGGATGGATACCATGATGAGAATGGATGAATGGATGGATACCATGATGAGAATGGATGGATACCATGATGAGGATGGATGGATACCATGATGAGAATGGATGAATGGATGGATACCATGATGAGAGTGGATGGATACCATGATGAGGATGGATGGATACCATGATGAGGATGGATGGATACCATGATGAGAATGGATGAATGGATGGATACCATGATGAGGATGGATGGATACCATGATGAGGATGGATGGATACCATGATGAGGATGGATGGATACCATGATGAGAATGGATGAATGGATGGATACCATGATGAGGATGGATGGATACCATGATGAGGATGGATGGATACCATGATGAGGATGGATGGATACCATGATGAGAATGGATGAGTGGATGGATACCATGATGAGGATGGATGGATACCATGATGAGAATGGATGAATGGATGGATACCATGATGAGAATGGATGGATACCATGATGAGGATGGATGGATACCATGATGAGGATGGATGGATACCATGATGAGAATGGATGAATGGATGGATACCATGATGAGAATGGATGGATACCATGATGAGGATGGATGGATACCATGATGAGGATGGATGGATACCATGATGAGGATGGATGGATACCATGATGAGGATGGATGGATACCATGATGAGAATGGATGGATACCATGATGAGGATGGATGGATACCATGATGAGAATGGATGGATACCATGATGAGGGTGGATGGATACCATGATGAGAGTGGATGGATACCATGATGAGAATGGATGGATACCATGATGAGAATGGATGGATACCATGATGAGAATGGATGGATACCATGATGAGGGTGGATGGATACCATGATGAGAATGGATGGATACCATGATGAGGATGGATGGATACCATGATGAGAATGGATGAATGGATGGATACCATGATGAGAATGGATGGATACCATGATGATGATAAGTATGTGCTTCATAAGAGACCAGTTTGTGAAGGCTCTTAGAGCAACAGTGAGTAAGATAAAGAGAAGTAATACAAGAATAGAAGTATGAGATAATGAAAGAAATTATGAATGGATAGATGGATGGATGGATAAAAAGATAAGTGTGGGCTTCATAAGAGACCAGTCTGTGAAGGCTCTTAGAACAACAGTGAGTAGGATAGAGAGAAGGAATACAAGAATGGAGGTGTGAGATGATTGAAGGATGGATAGATGGATGGATTGATAAAAGGATAAGGATGATGATGATCATAAGTGTGGGCTTCATAAGAGACCAGTCTGTGAAGGCTCTTAGAGCAACAGTGAGTAAGATAAAGAGAAGTAATACAAGAATAGAAGTATGAGATAATGAAAGAAATTATGAATGGATAGATGGATGGATGGATAAAAAGATAAGTGTGGGCTTCATAAGAGACCAGTCTGTGAAGGCTCTTAGAACAACAGTGAGTAGGATAGAGAGAAGGAATACAAGAATGGAGGTGTGAGATGATTGAAGGATGGATAGATGGATGGATTGATAAAAGGATAAGGATGATGATGATCATAAGTGTGGGCTTCATAAGAGACCAGTCTGTGAAGGCTCTTAGAGCAACAGTGAGTAAGATAAAGAGAAGTAATACAAGAATAGAAGTATGAGATAATGAAAGAAATTATGAATGGATAGATGGATGGATGGATAAAAAGATAAGTGTGGGCTTCATAAGAGACCAGTCTGTGAAGGCTCTTAGAACAACAGTGAGTAGGATAGAGAGAAGGAATACAAGAATGGAGGTGTGAGATGATTGAAGGATGGATAGATGGATGGATTGATAAAAGGATAAGGATGATGATGATCATAAGTGTGGGCTTCATAAGAGACCAGTCTGTGAAGGCTCTTAGAGCAACAGTGAGTAAGATAAAGAGAAGTAATACAAGAATAGAAGTATGAGATAATGAAAGAAATTATGAATGGATAGATGGATGGATGGATAAAAAGATAAGTGTGGGCTTCATAAGAGACCAGTCTGTGAAGGCTCTTAGAACAACAGTGAGTAGGATAGAGAGAAGGAATACAAGAATGGAGGTGTGAGATGATTGAAGGATGGATAGATGGATGGATTGATGAAAGGATGAGATCGTGATGATCATAAGCGTGGGCTTCATTAGGGACCAACCTTCAAGGATCTTAGAGTAACAATGAGTAGGGTAGAGATACAAATACTGTGGGTTACAATCACTGATATATGTCTTCATTTCACTGAACGTTGCCTACCATTTTGCCACCTCTGTAGGACAATAACTTAGAGAGGGCAGCAGACTGGATATTCAGCCATTCAGATGAGCTTGACACACCAATGGAAACAGAACAGCCAAGTGGACCCACGTGTCGGGATGGTAATGGAAGTAAGTGTTATTTCTGGAGTTTTTAAAAATACATTTTCTCATTATCACTTTTGTGGGTTACGGTTTGTGAAAAATTCACTGGAAGTTGTACTAATGGTTTTTTCCACCACTGGACAAAGTCAGATGTCCCATTTTGGTGACGTTCATTTTGTACATGTGAAATATAGATGACTTTTATGACTTTGTTGGGTGGGAGGGGGAGAGGGGGTCATTGTAGAAGCTCCTCAAATACACATTATAGATGGTTTTGATCGATTGATCATATACATGTATGCAAGAACATTACTTTACTAAAAGAAGAACGAAGAAGAAGAAAAAGAAGGTGAAGAGGAAGAGTAAGAGTAAGAGGAGAAGGAAGAAGGAGCAGGAAGAAGGAGCAGGAGGAGCAAGAGCAGAAGGAGAAGGAAACGAAAAGAGTATCCACTAATAATTAACAATAAAGACATTTGGAAAGTCCCTTTTCAGAGATATTATAACTGTAGGCTTAAACCTATAAATTGAATATCAAATATGTTGGCCACAGTGTCCTAAAGTCCTAAAGTCCCTGATCTATATAGATAAATGTTTTTTAACTTACCATGAGGCAAGATCATTTATCGTATTTGCATATTCTCATTCCTTACAGTTTAGCAAAAGAGTTTTTATTTTATTTTGAATACATTTCTGTGCTTTGTTAACCCGACAGAATACCAACTGTTTGCATTTGTGAGTCACATGGGTACCTCTACAGCATGTGGTCACTATGTATGCCATATCAAGAAAGAAGGAAGGTAATTTATAACATTCAGCTTCTTTGAGTTTAAAAATCTTGTTACAATTCATATAAGTTTCAAGCTAACTTACTATAACATAATAGTTACAAGCTATATTTTCAGTACACTGTACCTGTTACTTCTTGTTGTATCATCTGTTTGACATATCAATTTGGCAGGCACAAAGAGAAAAAAACACTATTAAATATGATCTTAAAATTTATGATAAAAGAGTACTTGCTTTTCTGATTTAGGCGCTTCCATCTCTTTCATGTCAATTTGAAAATTAAAAATATTTCTACACAAAATACTTATAATGTTTAAGGCACTAAACATTATATAAGAGTAATAGCTAGCAGAACTGATTTACTGCCACTATATTATATCATGTAAAATATTTTTTTCAATTCTAATAAAACTACCCCAGAGAGAAGATGTTCTGTTACACACATTTCTTTGCTTCTTACATAAAGTTAAAATTCCCTTCTTTTTTAAAACTTTTTGTTGTTTGTAGCTTGTTGTTTTCAGTCGTTAATCATCCGTCATGATATTTTGAAGGAACGACAATACCCTTGTCCTATTTCTCTATTGTGGCTACAACAACTCTTGCGTTGTCTAACAGCTGCAAGGACAACAGTACCACAACACCTAGAAACATGTAGTATTTGGCATGTCAAGATGCAAGATGCAATTGTTATGTTTTTATTCCGTTGAAATGATCAAGCCTTCAGACGTTTCTGTAATTATTTTTTTAAATGATGTATTCAAATTTTATTTTCAGATGGGTGATCTTCAATGATGACAAGGTTGCGCAATCAGAGAAACCTCCCAAGGACCTAGGTTACATCTACTTCTACAAGAGGTTGAACTAATTCTTCCACAGCTGTGAGATAATGATCAACAAAGAAGCCTCAGGGTAGCATCAGCGCCATTAACGGACAGACAAACAGAAAACACACTTTTATTTGACGTAGTGAATCACTAACTGCAAACGCTGTTATTTTCGCGTGATTAATTTTTCGCCTTGAGCGACCCCAAAACATGTTCGCTGGTTCTTAAATTCGCGTTGCAAGCAATTTAGCCCATTCAAAACACGCATAAGAAGTTATGCTTCTATTTTCGCGAGTTCTAAAATTCGCGCAAAATTAGTGAACAGTAATGTACCGCCAATATTTCTACTTTTACAGTAGTCGTGATGCAGTCTTATGTGCCTAAAAAACAGCGGAAGCAAAAGAAAAATTATTTTACGTGGAAATGAATGGCACGTGGGAGAGGATTATGTAGCGCTTGTGGTTTACTGCATCACTTTGGAACAAGACTTGCAGATCATTAGTCATAGTTGCAGGCTTCTTTGCAACTTTTGTCTATGGTTCCAATTGAGTCTTCTTTCGAAGGAAACTGACCAATCAAGGTTGAAGAGCCACACAAGAGCGTCATCTGACAAATTCAAATTGAAATTGTTTATTGAAATGGAATCCACAATTTTGGATAATTTCAATTCCCAAGTACATTAAAAAATGAATATATACATATCAAAATAGTTTACAAAGTATTCACTGAAAATGCATCAATTACACATACCAGGTAGTCAATATACCATTTCTAAATAAAAAGGAAATACATATGAATTATTGAAAATTCCTCAAATATACCAATAATCAATATATAATTACAAAAGGACAATCAAATACAGTTTTAGATTGTAATGTCTAGTACTTACTAGTATTACAAAAGAATAAACAACATGTTAAAGTGAATAGTCAAATTCCAGATCATCCTTGAAACTAGCAAATAAATAAAGAAAGAAACAAAAAGGGCAGCATGAAAGTCCTGAAATACCATCAAGGGAAAAAAAAAACATCCTGCTAAATTCTTCTTACTTTTACAAATAAATCTGACAGAGGATGGATTTGTTTGATGCCTCTCCAATTATGGTTAGGGAGGACCAATGCAATTTTACAGGTTGAAATTTACCTTGGATGATACCCATGTCATGGAAAATTTGCTTTCTGCATGTTGTCTGAAGTCCCCAGTACTTGGATGAGTTGTTATATACTGACAAGTATGCCTTCAAGTTAGGGGTTGGGGAAGGAAGGTAATGTTAGTTCATTGAAGACAACTAAAAGTAACAATTTCTCAAATTTCTGACAAAATGCCTTCCAGGCTCCTTACCCCATTCTGCCATTTCATATATATACCGGTACCTGTTTTATTTTCATTTCCCAATAGTAAAGTATTTTGGGTTTAGATGGAAATCAGTTGATAACCAAGATTGAATATTACTCATGAATATTGCAATGATCGTGACCTATATCAATGGTCTATTAGAGTTATTGTAGTCTGTTGGATAAGGAGCTGCAGTGTGCCTCACAAGGTGCAAGGTTCAAATCACTGCCACTGCACTATTTAACATCCTGTGGCAGGAAAAATTTATCTGGGCACTTCCACGATTAGTGAAACATGACAAAAGAAATTAAATTAGAGTCTGTTATGCCTAAGACAGTTGAAATTGATTGATTGATTGATTAGGGATCAATTTTCTTTTTTAGTTTAAATTTGCTTTACTTGAAATCAAAAGGCAAAGAGAATTTAAGATATTATGTGCCATTTAAACATGCATTTCAGTGAAAATTACAAAACGTATGTTAGCATAACCAGAATATGATTGTTACAAGTGATGTCCCTTTTGATTTCATTTGAACTGTCAATACTTCCACAAGCCAAGTTGCAAAGAAGTTTATTTGTTATTATTCTTAAAGGGATCGTTTAACAATGTTAAATCTGAGATGCACGGCCCTACGTGTTATCGGTGTAATATTGAAGCCCTAAAAAAATTGCGCTTCAAAATGATCAAGAAATGCCTCAAAAAAAGTAAAAATCTTTGAGTGATCGGTTTTACCATACTCGTTTTCCCCAATAGACTGTAGTGTTATGAAAACCGTTTAGCAAACGGTTTTCAAAATTTGTAATTCCAATCATAAATATCTTGATAATCAGACAGGCGATCGGCTTGTAAAAGTCATGGGGTTCCTGACTGACCTAAAGGTTTATAATTATCATTGCAGAATGAGCTAAATCCAGGATTTTGTTTCGGAATCTGAGACAAAGTTACCAAATCCCTTTAATAGCTTGACCTGCATGTCTTCTCCCGTAGAGTCCTCTGTACGCATGTTATGTGAAGAATTCAAGTATATGTTTGTTGTATTTAGTGTCGGCAAGAAGATTCTTTGGGTATTGTAGACAGCTAGACTAATGTTTAATGAGATTATTATGTGTATGTGAAATACATTGGAAAGATTGTTGCTTGATGAATTTTGTATATTTTTCAATAATTTCCATGCATTAAATGCAGTACACAACAGGTGATGAAGCTCCTTGAGTCCTTGTGTTCTTGGTATTTATCATGTTCAATTTTGGAGAGAGTGGGAGAGAGAGAGAGAGAGAGAGAGATGGGATAGGGAAGAATGAAGAGACAGATGGTGAGAGAGAAGAGACAAAGGGAGGGGAAGGAAGAGAGAGAGAGAGACACTATGAATATGACAGACGATGAAAGCGGACAAAATATACAGTTCCTCAGGTAGACAAGGGAACATCCCTTCACTGCTATTATGTAAAATGTGTAGAACAGGTGAATATGCATGTGACACCTGTTCTACACATTTTTACATAATAGCAGTGAAAGGATGTCCCTTTGTCTACCTGAGGAACTGTATATTTTGTCCGCTTTCATTGTCTGTCATGTTCATAGTGAGAGGAAGGTGAACAAAGAGATAAAGACTGGAAGGTGGAGAGAGGTAGAAAAAAAGAGGGAGAAAAGGAGGGGATGTTGGAAGGTGGAGGGAAAGAGAGGTAATACGATGGAGGCAAGAGAAAAAGGGGAAGGTGAACAAAGAGATTGAGATAGAGGAAGGTGGATGGAGGGGAGAGATAGAAGGTGGAGAGAGGTAAAAAAGGAGGGGGAAGGTGGAGAGACAGAGGTAGAAAGACGGAGGCGAGAGAGGAATGGAGACGGAAAAGGGGAAGGTGAACAAAGATGGAGACAGAGGAAGGTGAAGAGAGGTAGAAAGAAAGGGGAGAAAAAGATGGGGATAATGGAAGGGGAAAAGTAGAGAGACAGGTAGAAAGATGGAGGCGAGAGAGAGAGGAAGGGAGAGGGAGACAGAAAATAGGTGAACAAAGAGATATAGACAGGAAGGTGGAGAGAGAGGGGAGGGAGGGGAGACAGAGGTAGAAAGACGGAAAGATAGAAGGTGGATTGAGGTAGAAAGAAAAGGGGGATCGAGAAAAAGAGGGGATGATGGAAGGTGGAGAGAGAGGTAGAAAGATGGAGCGAGAGAGGAAGGGAGAGGGAGACAGAAAATAGGTGAACACAGAGATATAGACAGGAAGTGGAGAGAGGGAAGATAGAAGGTGGAGAGAGGTAAAAAGGAGGGGGAAGGTGGAGAGACAGAGGTAGAAAGACGGAGGCGAGAGAGGAATGGAGACGGAAAAGGGGAAGGTGAACAAAGAGATGGAGATAGAGGAAGGTGGAGAGGGGATGGAGGGGAGAGATAGAAGGTGGAGAGAGGTAAAAAAAGGAGGGGGAAGGTGGAGAGACAGAGGTAGAAAGATGGAGGCGAGAGAGAGAGGAAGGAAGAGGAGACAGAAAGGAGGTGAATAAAGAGATATAGACAGGAAGGTTGGAGAGAGAGGGGAGAGGGAGGGGAAGATAGAAAGCTTGTATTTTCCCAGTCTTTTATCTGGGGACATCGTTCCTGATTCGTTCTCCCGTAGTCATAAATTCTCTGTCTTTATTTCTTCTTTAAAGAACGATAAATGTAGATGTTTATCTTCATTAAGGTAAAATAAAAGATTTGCCGGTTGTAAGTACATCTTGCAACTTAAAGATAAAGTATAGTGTCTGGTTATGCGATCACATTGTGAAAGAAACGTGTGGTTTTATTATAAGAAAAATCGTGAGACAGAAAAATCATGAGACAAACAAAATTATCACGTAGCATATATTAAGATATTGGTGTGTACTACAAGGTTCTGGAATCATTAAACTAGCCTACATTAAACTGAGTCTAATTAAACTGAGTCTTGGCCGAGTCTAATTGGTAAAGTACAAAACACTGCACACAGAAAGATGTATATGGGACTTGACAAACATGTGGCATAAAAATGAGTTCGATTTAAGCTGTTACATACGAAGGCATTTGAAGAGCAACGCTTTTCAGGGAACATTTTTTCTCTGATGTTAATTCTTTCACACTTGCATAATAACAATGAAAATGCTCACAAATTACATTTCACCTCTCACCATCAGTGGCGGATCCAGGGGGGGGGGGGGCCCAGGGAGCCCGGCCCCACCCCCCCCCCCCACCCCTTGAGAAAAAAAAATCATGTAAAAACACGTGATTTTTACCCTTTTTGGGGGGGGGGGGGGTGCAAATTCTTAAATTTTCGACGATCAGAAAAAAAAGTGCTCTCATTACCCACCCCCCCCCCCTCCCACCCCCCCCCCCCCCCCCCACTGAGCGACTTTTCGGCCGGCGCGATTTTCAATTTCGGACCCCCCCCCCCCCCCAAAAAAAAAGTGTCCTCTTTCTCCCTTTTTTTTTCTTTCTTCTTTACTTCCTCTTTTTCCTTCTCAATTTTTTTGCGCCGCCAATGTGGGGGGGGGGGGGGGGGGGGGGGGGCCGCGGCCGTTTCGGCCCACCCCTGGATCCGCCACTGCAACATCATGATGTTCATGTTGAAGTGCATTCGCGATATCTATTCAGGCCAGATCGATATGATATTTGAACAAAAATTAATATGTCAATTAGAAGGCGGTTTCCGGCAAAATTGTTATCATCACGTATTAGTCAAAACATATTCTTTCACATGATTGATAATAAGAGCTTCCATTTCATTTTTTTGAGAGAGGGGGGGGGGGGGGGTAATATTCAAAGGGTTATATGCATATCCCAAAAGGCACCTACGGCATTCTTAGGTTAGGGTATTAATGAAAATTCAAAAACCCATTTATTGATCTCCAAAGATCACTATCTTTAAAAAAGAAGCATTGGTTTAAAAACGAAGGCTTGTATTTTCCTAGTCTTTTATCTGGGGACATCGTTCCTGATTCGTTCTCCCGTAGTCATAAAATTCTCTGTCTTTATTTCTTCTTTAAAGAACGATAATGTAGATGTTTATCTTCATAAAGGTAAAAGAAAAGATTTGCCGGTTGTAAGTACAATCTTGCAACTTAAAGATAAAGTATAGTGTTTTGGTTATGCGATCACATTGTGAAAGAAACGGTGTGGTTTTATTATAAGAAAAATCGTGAGACAGGAAAATCATGAGACAAACAAAATTATCACGTAGCATATATTAAGATATTGGTGTGTACTACAAGGTTCTGGAATCATTAAACTAGCCTACATTAAACGGATGAGAAATTTGGCCGAGTCTAATTGCAAAGTAACAAACACTGTACACAGAAAGATGTATATGGGACTTGACAAACATGTGGCATAAAAATGAGTTCCGATTTAAAATGTTAATTCTTTCACACTTGCATAATAACAATGAAAATGCTCACAAATTACATTTCACCTCTCACCATCAGTGGCGGATCCAGGGGGGGGGCAGGGAGGCCCGGCCCCACCCCCCCCCCCCCCTTGAGAAAAAAAATCATGTAAAAACACGTGATTTTTTACCTTTTTGGGGGGTTGGCCCCCCCCCCCACCACCCCTGGCGCTCAAGGGGGGGGGGGGGGGGGGGGGGTGCAAATTCTTAAATTTTCGACGATCAGAAAAAAATAAGTGCTCTCACTACCCCCCCCCCCCCCCCACTCCCCCCCCCCCCCCCCACCCCCCCCCCCCCACTGAGCGACTTTTCGGCCGGCGCGATTTTCAAATTTTCGGGACCAAAAAAAAAAAAGTGTCCTCTTTCTCCCTTTTTTTTTCTTTCTTCTTTACTTCCTCTTTTTCCTTCTCAATTTTTTTGCGCCGCCAATAGGGGGGGGGGGGGGGGGGGGTGGCCCACCCCTGGATCTGCCACTGCAACATCATGATGTTCAAAGTTGAAGTGCATTCGCGATATCTATTCAGGCCAGATCGATATGATATTTGAACAATATGTCAATTAGAAGGCGGTTTCCCGGCAAAATTTGTATCATCACGTATTAGTCAAAACATATTCTTTCACATGATTGGTAATAAGAGCTTCCATTTCATTTTTTGAGAGGGGGGGGGGGGGGGGTTTCCAAATATGCACCATTTTTCAAGTTTTCCCCAAATCAAAGATTTAAAAACAAGAAACCTTTGAGTAAAGTTCCCGGATTTGTTTAGACAAAGTGCATCTTTATCTTTGTGGTGGGATACAGGGGCGTCGCTAAAGGGGTGGGTGCGACACCCCCACCTGTCAGGATATTGTCGGTAAAATTGCACTGCTGTCGGGAAAAATGAGAAAATGGTGAGAGGGGGGAAATCATAGAGAGGGAAATGGAAAGAAAAGAAGAAAAAAAGGAAAGGAAAAGAAAGGAAAGAAAGGAAAGAGAAGAGAAGAAAGAAAGAGAATAGAGAAAAAGAGGAAGGAGAGGAACGAAAGGAAAGGAATGAAAAGAAAGAAAAGGAGAAGGGGGAAGAGAAAAAGGAAACAAAAGAAACGAGGGATGGAAGAGAGGAGAGAAGAGAGAGAGAGGAGGTGCCGGGGGT